>CM069131.1:170992329-171021677 GCA_035221665.1 Okamejei kenojei | reverse complement strand
CCAATCGTTCATAGAGTTTACCGAAGTTTCCCACTAGCTATCGTATTGTCTCACCCCGAGATGTTCCATGTTCCCTCTCCCTGAGTAGTTACAAGTTCTCTCACCATTACTTTTGAGCCCTAACTGTTGAAGTCTTGAAAAGGTCTGTTTTAATAACAACTGTGTTAAAGAAGACATCTCCAATCTCGCGGGTTTGAGTTAAGATAGAATTCAGGCCTCGGCCGCCTCTATTCGACTACGACCTTACAAAGGGAAAATGCGAGCCTCCAGTGCACAGGCGAAGTTATACTTATGATTTGTCTAGAAACACTCATCAGCTAGTTGAAGACCACGCGTGCGGAGGTCGTTGCCTATATTTTAATTTAATTTACTGCAGGTTACACACTGCGGGTGTTGAAGGTGAACGCAGATTTATATTCTCTTGAATGTGACGGCATGTCTCGCGCGCCTGCGTTCTAAGTGGTAAACGTTTTTTTTGTTGCCTTTCAAGAGGGGGCGTTGGGTTGGTTTCCGTGTTTTTGTTTATTCGCACTCATTTCGAAAATCCGGGTCGAGGGTGGGTGTCAGAAGGCCATGTCGAGTGCCGGCTTGACCCCCCCCCGGCTGCAAGCCGCTGTTCTTTCACATCAGTTGCACATTGCAGGATTGTTGAGGTGACGGAGCTCAGGGTTCGCCACATGAAGCTGCTTTGGTGCCCTCAGGCTAAGTTGGAGATGGAGGGACGGTTGGGGTGGGGCCCCCGGGGGGCGGGGGGGCGTGGGGGTTGTGCCCAAGGCGGCGTCTTTAATCTGTCTGGGAGTCGACAAGGCTCTTGGGTTAGGCCTAGGGATCAAAATTCAGCGGGCCATGTTCTTGTGCGGGAGACACGTGTAAGGAGTCCACGGTGTTGGTCGTGTGGACTGCCGCCCGGTCGCTTCCTCCCCACTATAGTGGGCAGACTCTTTGGTCCTAGTGATTGCCCACCAAGTCTCATATCCGCCGCTCGTGCGGGATAGCACGGGGCCGAGGTCAATACAGCACATTACCCCACTCCCCCTCCCCGCCAATCACGTAGGGGTGCCCGACTAATGGCGTGGATCGATTTTTTAGCAATCAGAAAACACGCGGGCACGGCGAATTCACCGCCATAACGCGAGAGAGTCATGCGCTATTTTAGGTCTCCTTCCTGCTGCACGTCGGTGTTTCTGTCTGTCTCCATCTCATTGTTGGCCCTGTCTGCTGTCGCCACCCCCACCCCCCACCCTCTGCTTCCCAGCCATGTGTGTGACCCCTTCCCTCCCCTCTCCAGCTCCCCGCCCATTGCACCGGTCAGTGCTAGTCGCCCGGGGCAGGTGCCTCGGGGGCTCTGCCCAGCCGTCCTAAGGTGGCCCGGACCGGGGGGGGGATGGGAGTCAGCGGGCACGCCGGCTCTGCCACGCCATGGGCTGTCCGCCAACCATGCCACCCGTCCACGTCCACACGCTCGGTAGAACAGGAGCTGAGTACGGGGAACTGTACCGCCCTTGCCCCCTCCCTCTGCATAACTGCAAACAACCCCACTCTCCTGCTCACCTAACCCGCCCATCGCGTTCTCTCTGGGTATTGATGGCGCTTCTTGGTCTGCAGTGCGCAATAGTCACCAAAATACACTGCAAACTTTAGAAAGGAAAAAATACAAAATATGTCAATACCATGGATAGGCCTTAGTCATGGTGCTGTACAACACGGAAAAACAGGGTCCTTCGGCCAGCTTGGCCGTGCCGTCCAATTTGGTGTCTTGGGGTAGTCCTATTTTGCCTGCATGTTATGGCCCATAGCCCTCTAAACCATTCCCATCCATTTATCTGTCGTTATTCACCTCAATGAAAATTCCTGCTTCTGTTTCCTGGGCCTTCCAACTCAGAAGTCTCCCCCCTTTCCAAGGTTAATCGCTCCACTGTTTAGAATGCTCTCTGCAGTATTAAGTCCTCGACAGTGAAGCCCCATGGGCAAGCACTACCAAAGTGTCTCGCTCACACAGTCAGTAACACTTGTCTCCCGTAAAGAAGTCACCCCATAAGTTACGACCGCGAGTTCCGAACGTTTCCCGCTCATTAATTGTACGTGATTTACCCGACTGAAAACTCGGGGTCACTTGTGGGTCGACGATCGCACCGTGAGTGAGGACAAGGGGTTAAAGAATTTCCACAGATTCACCGAACCGTCATGACCATATAACCAATTACTCACAATTACAGCACGGAAACAGGCCCTCTCGGCCTTCCAGTCCGTGCCGACCATTTGTTTTCCCCTAGTCCCATCTAACTGCACTCAGACATACCCCTCCATTCCCTTCACGCTCCATATATACACACGCCACTTTACTCTTAAATGTTAAAATCGATCCTGCCTCAACACTCCACCATCCACCACTTCTGCTGGAAGCTCATTCCACAAAGCACCACCCATCCTGAGTAAAGACGTTCCCCCTCACGTTACCCCGAAACTTCTGTCCCTGACTAAATACATTCTTCTCATCTGACTTCGTAAATGAACGTCCTTTAATTCTGAGTTTAATTCTGAACATGTGCAGGACCTTGTCTTTCCTCTGACTGGTTAACACGCAAACAAAAGCTTTTCACTGTACCTCAGTACTAAGCTAACGAGAATGTGGTCTTTTCCTGAACTGCGTGTACGGACCATATCTGCCCATATCTGTCTGCACTGAGAGGTTCTCCTCCACGTTTACTGGTTTGGCCTGAGCCGCAAGACTGTGGTCGGTTGTTGTCGAGTGCACTCAGGAAAAGGTGTTGAACGCTGGAGCTGGTGCTGGTTTTTTTGCGAGGGAGGTTTAGCAGAAGAGGGATATCGGTCATGTGGTGCGTTCAGAGAAGCCTGAACACGGTCTGTGTAGGAAAGAAACTGCAGATGTTGGTTTGATTTTTTGTAAAGAAGATAGATCAACACACAAAAAAGCTGCTCAGGCAGTATCTCTGGAGAGAAAGGGAGTAAGTGACGTTTCGGTGGGGTCGCGGATTCCTTCTTCAGACTGAGAGCCAAGGGAAAGGAAACTAGAGATATAGACAGTGATCTAGAGATATGGAACAAAATGATTGAAATATATGCATAAAAAGAAATGATGATAAAGGAAACAGGCCATTGTTTCTGTGGCCCAGATGAAAATGAGTTGCAGTCAATGAGATCATAAAGATGACTTTGAAGCTAATACGGACTTGGGTGGGGGGGGAGGGATGAAGAGGGAGGGGATGCAAGGATTACTTGAAGTTAGAGAAATAAATATTCATACCGCTGGGTTGTGAGAGCTTGCCAGTCTCCTGAGAGAAGTTCCAAAGAAAATTTGATTGTAGTGTTCAAGTTCATGAAGGTTTTCTTTTGTCATGTGTGAAAGAGTATTTCAGTACAAACAGAGCGGGCTGAAGAGCCTGTTCAGTGCACATGGAACATAGAGCAGTACAACACAGGAACAAGCCGTCCGACCCTCAATGTCTGTGCCGGACATGAGGCCAAAGACCAATTCTGAAAGTTAAGCGTTGCAAGGTACAGCAGGCAGTGAAGAAAGCTCATGGCATGTTGGCCTCCATAACAAGAGGAGTTGAGTATAGGAGCAAAGAGGTCCTTCTGCAGTTGTACAGGGACCTAGTGAGGGACATTCTTGCTATTGAGGGGTGCAGCATAGGTTCATGAGGTTAATTCCTGGGATGGCAGGACTGTCATATGCTGAGAGATTGGAGCTACTCCACACTGGAATTTAGAAGGATGAGAGGGTAACGTTACTGAAACATATAAGGGTTATTAAAGGGATTGGACACGCGAGAGGCAAGGAAACATGTTCCCGATTGTTGGGGGAGTCAGAACCAGGGGGCCACAGCTTAAGATTAAGGGGTAAGCCATTTAGAACTGAGATGAGGACAAAAACTTTTTTCTCCCAGAGAGTTGTGAATCTGTGGAATTTCACTGCCTCAGAAGGCAGTGGAGGCCAATTCTCTGGGAGCTTTCAAGAGAGGGTTAGATAGTGCTCTTAAAGATAGCGGAGTCAAGGGATATGGGGAGTAGGCAGGAATGGGGTACTGATTGTGGATGATCAGCATGATCACATGTGAATGCGGTGCTTAGGCTAGAAGGGATCTCCAGATGGTCTTCTCCTGCAACAATTGTTTATTGTCATACATGCACATAATACATATTCTTCCATTCCCAGCATATCGTGCCAAACTTAAAGGTCTCTTAAATGCCACATTTTGTGCCTCCACCACTTCCCTGCTGCAATGCAATTCCAGGCAATCAACACCCTCTGTGTGAAACAAGTAGCCTGCACATCTCATTTAAACGTTGCCCTTTCTCACCTTAAAGCTATGCCCTCTGGTATTTGATATTTCTATCCTGAGAAAAAGGTTCTGTTGCCCTACCCTACCCATGCCTCATAAATTTTATATACTACTATCATGTCTCCCACCTCAACCTCCGGTCTTCTGGAGAAAATAATACTAAATTATCAAACCCGCTCCCTGTAGCTAATACCCTAATCCAGGCATCTTTTTGCTGAACGTCCCCTGCACCTTTTCCAAAGTCTCCACTTGCTTCTGGATGTGGTGACCAGAAACAATACAGTACTCTAAATACGGGGCCTAAACTAAGTCTCATTAAGGGTGCATCATGACTTCCTGACTCTTTATCTCAATGACCCAACCAATGAAGGCAAGCACACAATTTACCTTCTTCCGTACTGTCCTTTGTTCCATATTTCTATGATTTTATGATTTTATTTTGTTGATGCTTGAGTTGCACATTAGAGTCATTGGAGTGAACACAGTTGGGAAACAGGCCCTTCTGGCCCCAACTTGCCCACAGCCGGCCAAACATGCCTCAGTACACTAGTCCCAATATCCGCCAAAATGACCAAGGACCCACACCATCCTGGCCACACACTCATTTCACCACTGCCATCGGGAGGAAGGTACAGAATGTCTGAAAGCGGCTGTAACGTCCAGGTTCAGGAACAGCTTCTTCCCTACAGCCATCAGGCTATTAAACACTACAACAAATAAGCTCTGAGCTCTGAACTGCAAAAGACTTTATTATTACTGCACTATATTTGTAAATTTATTATTACTATATTATTACTATATTATTACTGTATTACTATATTATTACTATATTATTACTGCACTATATTTGTTATTTATTATTACTATATTATTACTATATTATCGCTACATTATTACTATATTATTACTGCACTATATTTCTTATTTATTTGAACTTTTTTTCTCTTCCCCCATAATGTACTATGTTTACATATTCAGTTGTGCTACAGTAAATAAGAATTTCATTGTCCCATATGACAATAAAACACTTTGACTCTTGCCCGCGTTTGGCCCACAATCCCTCCCAAACCTGTCCTATCAATGCACCTGTATAAGTGTTTCTTAAACGTTGGGATAGTCTCTGACTCAAGTACCTCATTTTTTGCAGCTCGTACCATACACCCACCACCAAAGAGAAAAGTTACCCTTCAGATTCCTATTAAATATATTTCCCCCTTCATCTTAAACCTATGTCCTCTGGTCTCGTTTCACCTACTCTGGGCAAGAGACTCGATGCATCTACCCGATCTATTCCTCTCATGATTTGCCATCATAGCAATTATAAGTTTGTAGGACATAGGAGCAAGATTAGGCCATTCGTCCATCATGCCTACTCTGCCATTTAACCACGGCTGATCTGTCTTTCCCTCTCAGCCCCATTCTCTTGCCTTGTCCCCATAATCCCTGACACCCTTATTAATCACTAAATTAGTCATGTATCTCTCAGTCCTTCTTTGTTGGTGTGACCACTGCTTACCAAGGCTTCACAGAATTAAAAATAAAATAGTAAACAATGTGGCTTAGTTTCTACTTTAGTTAAATTTAGAGAGATACGGCATGGAAACAGGCTCTGCTGCCCACCAACCATTCATCACCCGTACACTAGTTCTATCTTACAAATTACTTACCAAATTCTTAAGGGGTTGGACAGGCTAGATGCAGGAAGATTGTTACCGATGTCCAGAGGTCCAGAACAAGGGGTTCATAGTCAAAGGATAAGGGGGAATTCCTTTAGGATCGAGATGAGGAAAACATTTTTCACACAGAGAGTGGTGAGTCTCTGGAATTCTCTGCCACAGAAGGTAGTTGAGGCCAGTTCATTGGCTATATTTAAGAGGGAGTTAGATGTGGCCCTTGTGGCTGCAGGGATCAGGGGGTATGGAGAGAAGGCAGGTACAGGATACTGAGTTGGATGATCAGCCATGATCATATTGAATGGCGGTGCAGGCTCGAAGGGCCGAATGGCCTACTCCTGCACCTATTTTCTATGTTTCTATGCTGCCTTGGTTTGGTTTTGAACACCACAATCAAACTGCTTCCATCGCTACCCCAGATTCCAAGACCCAAGGCTACTCCTGCACCTATTTTCTATGTTTCTATGTTTCTATCTTACGCACCAGGGACAATTTACAGAAGCCAATTATCCTACAAGCCTGCACAACTTTGGAATGTGGGAGGAACCGGAGCACCCGGAAAAACTGGGTACAAACACCATACAAACAGCACCCGTAGTCAGGATCAAACCCGTGTCTCTGGTCTGGCGCTGTGAGTCTGGCGCTCAGCCACGGCGCCACTTGTTAAATGAATTTACGAATAATCTTAGATTTTCATAAAGGGGCTTTTGCTCGTGTGACCATTTTGTGTTGAATACCTATTGGTTGTATTGACTTGAAACCTGAGTGCGTAGACTGATTATGGCAGCATGGAGCCATGAACAATCTTTGCTCAGATAAGCTCTGAATGTTTTTTTTATTGGGGGAAGTGGAAACTTGGAGTAACTTGGACTTGGCCGGAAGTGGCAGAAGGCAGACGGTTAATGGGGTGTTAACCCTTTGTCGCACTCAACCTCTGCTGACTGCAAGATAAAATGCATTTGCAGAATAGGGACTGTTACTGATCCCACCCTGGCTGTTACATAAATGTTTAACAGACCACCTTGTATCGCATAAATCTACAATGACATGCGCGTGAATGAGGAATTTTAGATTTAAAGAGCTTAAAGAGGCGCCTGAAGTAAAGGCAAATGAAACTTTATCCTGGCCAGCGTGTGGTGACAGCGTGTGGTGACATATTTTAACAAGTCAAATTAGAGGCAGGACACTTACAGTAAACGGCCGGGCACTGAGGAATGGTGATGACCACAGGGATGTTGGGGTTCAATATTGATTTCCCTCACTTCAGGTAGCTCTGACATTCCCTCTTTCTCTATCCCTCCCCCACCTAAGTTGCACCAGCTTCTCCTTTTCACCCTACAAACAGCCTGTTTCCTTTATCATCGTCATTGCTTTGCATATCTGTCATTCCTTGTTCTTTATCTCTCCACATCACCGTCTGTATCTCTCGTTTCCCTTATCCCTAACCAGTCTGAAGACCCGAAACGTCGCCCATTCCTTCTCTCCAGAGATGCTGCCTGACCCGCTGAGTTACTCCAGCTTTTTGTGTCTATCTTGGGGTTCAAGTCCATTGTTCCCTGAAAGTGGCGACACAAGTCTTAGAATAAAGGGGAGGTCATTTAAGACTGAGGTGAGAAAAAGCATTTTCACCCAGAGAGTTGTGAATTTGTGGAATTCCCTGCGACAAGGGCAGTGGAGGTCAAGTCACTGGATGGATTTAAGAGAGAGTTAGATAGAGCTCTAGGGGCTAGTGGAGTCAAGGGACATGGGGAGAAGGCAGGCACGGGTTATTGATTGGGGACGATCAGCTATGATCACAATGAATGGCGGTGCTGGCACGAAGGACCGAAATGCCTCCTCCTGCATCTATTTTCAATGTTTTATGTTTCTAAGTGGATAGGACAGTGAAGAAGGCCATGGGCAATAATGGAGTCAGATACAGGCAGTAGTTTGAGACAGTTAGACGGCCACTTTCATAGGCAAGGCTTAAGGGGGATACTGGAGCAACAGGGTTAATGTAGATGGGCAATCACGTGATGGACCAAAGGATCTGTTTCAGTGCTCTCGCAATATCAGAAAGGAGAAAGACACAGACATTCAGGAAAGCCGGACGATGTTTAAATGTGTAGGAAGGAACTGCAGATGCTGGTTGAAACCAAAGACAGACACAAAGTGCTGGAGTAACTCAGCAGGTCGGGCAGCATCTCTGGAGAGAAGGGATGGGTGACGTTTCGGGTTGAGACTCTTCTTCAGACGGTTTTTATGTTTAAATGAGTTTTCCGGAGATCTGGCCCCCGGCAGCTGAAGGCGTATTCACCTGCAATGGAGTCAAGAGCCAAGGGATTAATTGACAACAGAACAATGACATTCTTACCTGCAGCAGCAAAGCAGGCCCGTAAATACAATACACGCAGATAAATAAAATAAAACTCAATAAATATATAACAACAATAATAGTGCAAAAAAACTAGTCCTAAGTGCAACCACAGCCAGCTCTGAAAAGAATCCAATTCAATTCCCCCATGTACTTCTCAGTACCGCACTGTGCCCCATGTGCTCATCAGCAACCCCTATCTCCCACTGATTTGCCTGACAGTGGTCACACATTACGGTTTTGTTATTCATTATTCCCTTTGTCATGTATCTGTACACTATGGACTGCTCGACTGTAATCATGTATTGTCTCTCCGCTGACTGCTTAGCACGCAACAAACAGCATTTCACTGTACCTCGTGCCTATCAACTACGCTAAACTAAACTAAACTAAATTAAACCAAATTAAACCAAACCAAACTAAACTAAACTATAGTAGCCAATTAACTTGTCACATATCGTTCGGGTTTGTGAGGAAACCAGTGTATGCAGGGGAATCAAGTGGTCAGCAGACGGACATACAAGGCCCTCACATGCAGAACACGCTTGAACCAAAGCTCCACAGATGCTGCCTCACCCGCTGAGTTTCCCCAGCATGTTTGTCATGCTTGAACCCAGGTAGCTGGAGCTATGGGGCAACAGCCCTGACTGCTGTGCCAGTGGGCTGGTTGCCCAAGGATAGAAGGTGTCGTGTTGGATGTCTCATCCAGATTATAGAAACCTTGGGGATGCATAAACACACGTTGAAGTCATTTTAAGCCATTTTAAGCCTTCTGTTTTTATCCACCCAAGAAGGCTTAGATAGGATCGACAGTCCCCAGGATGGAAATATCAAATATTCGAGGGCATGGCTTTAAGGTGAATGGGGATACAACAGTAGGGTTTAAGAGGTGTTTGAGCATGCATGTGGAATAGAGGGATATGGATCTTATGCAAGCAGATAAGAGTTGGTCCTGCATCACCCTCGGCCGGGACACTGTGGGCTGAAGGGCCAGTTCCTGTTCTCTCTTCTATGTTCTGAGAATACTGGGTGGGATTGCCGAGGTCAGCATTTGGTGCACATCCATTGGTGCCATCCCGAAGGTGATACAGCACCGCCTGACGAAACTGAGGAAGGGTCCCGACAGGAAACATCGCCCATCATTTTCCTGCAGAGGCGTCGCCCGACCGGCTGAGTTACCCCAGCACTTTGTGTCTATCTCATGGAACTGCTGTGCTCCCAAAGTGCGAGTGAGTAGGGAACTCGCCAAGGGATGGGCTGGACCGCCAGATGAGTATGGAATGAGTTACTGAGACACAAAAGGTTTTACAGAGTCTTGCTGTGACATTGAAAGAGTTACAGAGAAGTGTGGGGGGCACGGTGGCGCAGCGGTAGAGTTGCTGCCTTACAGCGTCTGAGACCCGGGTTCGATCTAGACTAGGGGGTGCTGTCGGTACGGAGTTTGTGCGTTCTCCCCGTGACCGCGTGGATTTCCCTGGATGCTCTGAATTCCTCCCACACTCCAAAGACGTGCAGCTTTGTAGGGTAATTGGTTTTGTTGTAAATTGTGTCGGATAGTGTTAGTGTGCTGGGATGGCTGGTCGGCACGGACTCTGTGGGCTGAAGGGTCTGTTTGCGCCTGTGCCCCTAAACTGAATGGAGATGAATATGGAATTAGTTAGTGAGGCGGGAAAGTGGTTACAGATTGTGTAAGAGGCTTGTTGGGACGTCGAAGGAGTTACAGAGGAGTTAACCTGGGTGTCATGGTACACCAGTCATTGAAAGTAGGCATGCAGGTGCAGCAGGCAGTGAAAAAAGCGAATGGTATGTTAGCTTTCATAGCAAAAGGATTTGAGTACAGGAGCAGGGAGGTTCTACTTCAGTTGTAGACAACATAACACTCACATTTTCATACGTCTTGTAGGATCTACTGAATCCCACGACAGAAAGCAAGAACAAACGACACTTGGCTGAGCCCAGACACCTTGTGTCCCGTTTATTCCAGAAGCCCCTCTTACCTACATTCTCACCATTCATGCGAATGGTATGTTAGCTTTCATAGCAAAAGGATTTGAGTACAGGAGCAGGGAGGTTCTACTTCAGTGTACAGGGTCTTGGTGAGACCACACCTGGAGTATTGCGTACAGTTTTGGTCTCCAAATCTGAGGAAGGACATTATTGCCATAGAGGGAGTGCAGAGAAGGTTCACCAGACTGATTCCTGGGATGTCAGGACTGTCTTATGAAGAAAGACTGGATAGACTCGGTTTATACTCTCTGGAATTTAGGAGATTGAGAGGGGATCTTATAGAAACTTACAAAATTCTTAAGGGGTTGGACAGGCTAGATGCAGGAAGATTGTTCCCGATGTTGGGGAAGTCCAGGACAAGGGGTCACAGCTTAAGGATAAGGGGGAAATCCTTTAAGACCGAGATGAGAAAGACTTTTTTCACACAGAGAGTGGTGAGTCTCTGGAACTCTCTGCCACAGAGGGTAGTTGAGGCCAGTTCATTGGCTATATTTAAGAGTGAGTTGGATGTGGCCCTTGTGGCTAGGGGGGATCAGAGGGTATGGAGAGAAGGCAGGTACGGGATACTGAGTTGGATGATCAGCCATGATCATATTGAATGGCGGTGCAGGCTCGAAGGGCTGAATGGCCTACTCCTGCACCTAATTTCTATGTTTCTATGTTTCTATGTTTAACGGGTTGCGGTGGGACCTGCAGTGGCACTTCAATGTTGCGCTGGGAATGTGGAGGATGGTTTTATGGAACCACGACACATGGAAATGCTGCATTCTCACTGAAGTTGAGTGTATTTGTGACCTAGTTTCTGAAATTGCAAAAGCATATAATTAGCAGCTTCAGTGCCTCTCTTGCACTGACAGTCAGGGCGATAAGAATAACTTCTCTCCCTCCCCAAAGTTCAGTGAACTCGGAGGACCGGTGTAGCGGGGCAGATCCAGGCTCAGGGCATTGCCCCCGGGCAGGTGTGGAGCCGTTGTAAGTTGCACTTCACGGGTGTGAGAGGTGCCAGATTGTTTGCCGCTGGTAGCCCCCGCTCGGCCCCCTCAAGGGGCATCTCCTCCGCCTCTAGCCGGGAAGCTGGCAGCGATCAAGCACCAGGCTTGGCCTCTGTGCAAGGCGTCACTGTCAGGAAGTAGTGGCTGAATGGATGTCATTCAGCAGTCGGTCCCCACTGCAGCATTTAAAACTGAGAAGCATTTGTTACACCCGGAGAATCGAGTGCTGGGGGAGATGCCAACAGTTCCCTTCTGACAATAAATCAGCTCCCAGAACTACCGAGCTAGAGTAAAATAGTAACTTTGGAAAGTAATGCATGGCATTGGCTGGCTTCCCTCCTTCCACCGGTGGCACAGTCTGCAGCTGATTGGTTGGTGGGTGGTATTCACAGAATGAACTTTGGGGGACGGCTTCACTTCAGTGTGGTTGCTTCTTCCAATTGGAAGGCGGGCGATCACACCACTCTTCAACTCTGGCTGCACTGGGGCAGGAGCATGCATTTGGCTGGAGCACGCACTGGTGCTGGAGCACGCACTGGGGCTGGAGCACGCACTGGGGCTGGAGCACGCACTGGTGCTGGAGCGCGCACTGGGGCTGGAGCATGCACTGGGGCTGGAGCATGCACTGGTGCTGGAGCTTGCACTGGGGCTGGAGCACGCACTGGGGCTGCAGCACGCACTGGGCTGGAGCACGCACTGGGGCTGGAGCATGCACTGGGGCTGGAGCATGCACTGGGGCTGGAGCATGCACGGGTGCTGGAGCGCGCACTGGGGCTGGAGCATGTACTGGTGCTGGAGCATGCACTGGGGCTGCAGCACGCACTGGGGCTGGAGCATGCACGGGGGCTGGAGCATGCACGGGGGCTGGAGCACACACTGGGCTGGAGCATGCACTGGGGCTGGAGCATGCACTGGTGCTGGAACATGCACTGGGGCTGGAGAGGCAACACCAAAACAAACAATGACATCCTTTCTGTTGTAGGAAGGAACTGCAGATGCTGGTTTACACCAAAGATAGGTCATATGGTCATATGGTCAAGTGATATGAGTAGAATTAGGCCATGCAGCCCATCTATTCAGTCATACTCCACCATTCAATCATGGCCGATCTACCTCTCCCGCCTAACCCCATTCTCCAGCCTTTTCCCCATAACCTCTGACACCTGTACTAATCAAGAATCTTATCTATCTCTGTGGTAAAAGTATCTACTGACTTGGCCTCTGCAGCCTTCTGTGGCAAAGAGTTCAACAGATTTTCTACTCTCTGTGCAAGAGTCCATCTAGACTCAAAAGGGTAGAGTAACTCAGCGGGACAGTCAGCATCTCTGGAGAGAAGGGTCTGAAGAAGGGTCTCCACCCGAGACGTCACCCATTCCTTCTCTCCAGCGATGCTACATTTTGTGTCTATCTCCTTTCTGTCTTCGGTTGTCTCCTTTTCATTCATCCATCTGTCCTTGGTCCTCCCATCTGCCAATTAACAACCCCCCCCCCCCCCCCCCCCCCAGCAGTATCCACTGATCATTTGCCTGGCTTTGTCCCACCCGCACCACATTTATAGCGTTCGCACCCCAACCACAATCATTCTGAAGAAGGGTCCCGACCCGAAACGTCACCCACTCATATCCTCCAGATATGCTGCCTGACCCGCTGACCTGTCACTACAGCACTTTGTGTTCTAATATAGAGTTTTAGTTTAGTTTAGTTGAGTTTAGTTTAGTTTATTGCCACGTGTGCCAAGATACAATGAAAAGCTTTTATAGAAACATTGAAAATAGGTGCAGGAGGAGGCCATTCAGCCGTTCGAGCCAGCACCGCCATTCATTGTGATCATGGCTGATCGTCCCCAATCAATAACCCGTGCCTGCCTTCTCCCCATATCCCTTGATTCCACTAGCCCCTAGAGCTCTATCTAACTCTCTCTTAAATCCATCCAGTGACTTGGCCTCCACTGCCCTCTGTGGCAGGGAATTCCACAAATTCACAACTCACTGGGTGAAAAGGTTTCTTCTCACCTCAGTCTTAAATGGCCTCCCCTTTATTCTAAGACTGTGGCCCCAGGTTCTGGACTCGCCCAACATTGGGAACATTTTTCCTGCATCTAGCGTGTCCAGTCCTTTTATAATTTTATATGTTTCTATGAGACCATTTGTTGCATGTTGATCAGTCAGCGGGCAGATAATACTTGATCACAATCGAACCATTCACAGTGTACAGATACATGATGAAGGGAATAACATGAATAATGCTTCATGCAAGGTAAAGTCCAGGAAAGTCCGAATAAAGATTGTCTGAGGATCTCCATGAGGCAGATGGTAGCTCGAGACTGCTCTCTAGTTGTTGGTAGGATGGTTCAGTTGCCTGATATTGGTGTCTCCAACACCTTGGTGCATCCTGAGGTCCTGAGGTGCATCCTGAGGTCAACAACCAAGTCTTTTGTCTTGCTAACGTTAAGGGCTGTGTAATTGTCGTGATACAATGACACAAGGTTCCCGATCTCCCGGTTGCTAAACACTTTAAAGGGCCTGTCCCACTTGGGGTTTTTTCGATCGTTTTTTAATTTGAGGAAGGATATCTTTGTGATTGAGGCAGTGCAGCGTAGGTTCACGAGATTGATCCCTGGGATGGCGGGACTGTCATATGAGGAAAGATTGCAAAGACTATGCTTGTATTCACTGGAGTTTAGAAAGATGAGGGGGGATCTTATAGAAACATATACTGACTGATAGGAAGAGTGGTCACAGCAGGACACAAACACATGGGATGGGGTAGATTACAGCAGACACGCACATACACACGCGCGCACATGCACACACACGCTCACTTGCACACACACGCTCACTTGCACACACACGCACACACGCACACACACGCACACACACACACACGCTCACACACACACACACACACACACACACACGCTCACACACACGCACACACACGCTCACACACACACGCACACACACACCCTCACACGCACACGCACATACATATGCACACATGCACACACGCATATATACGCGCGCACACACACGCACACACACACACACACGCACGCACACGTACATACACACGCATATATACGCACGCACACACACACAGGCACACACACACGTACACACACACACACACACACACACACACACACACGCACACGCATGCACACGTACACACACAGAAACACACAAAGGGGATATCACAGGGGACACATGCACGTGGGAATGGGGTGATTGGAGGTACTTTGTTTTGCAGACTCCAAACAGATCGGATATACCATACTTAGATACAATCAAGTGATCGTACTTGAGTTTAAGTGCTATAGATGGAGGGAAGGGGGAGATACAGAGTGCAGAATATCGTTCTCAGCATTGTCGGACATCAGTTCCATAGACTAAGTGCAATGTCCACACTCGTGTAGAGGTGAATTGGGCAGCACCCTGGCTCATGAAAGGACCGTTCAGAAGCCTGAGCTGGGCATGTGCATTTCCTCTTGTTTATCTTCATTTGAACAGGAGCACTTTTGGTGCACTTTCAACAGGAAGGAACGGATTTACTCCTTCATCCCTCCTGCACAAAGGAAGCTCGACAACTCCGGCCTTAATGAGCTGAAAAGTCTGGAGGACTGAAAGCAAACCTGAATGGGAGGCGTGAACATCATTTGTTAGCGTCGCCAGCTCTCCGTCCCTTGCCTAGTTCCTCAGGCCGGTACCACAGCCTCCGGAAACCTCTCCCTCCCCAGGGGTGGACTGTAACCCTTTGCACCCCAGGCAGGAAATGCTGCTGGCTGCCCATCAGCAACAACAATAACCACCCCTATTTGAAGCTGCCGTGGTTAATGTAGCACACGTACCCCATGATTCAAAGGTGGGTCATCAAAAAGTTGGTTGATTGAAAGATAGAGCATGGAAACAGGCCCTTTGGCCCACCGAGTCCATGTCGCACATCGACCACCCATTCACACTGGTTGTATGTTATCCTACTTCCACTCTTTCCACTTTAGAGATACGGCGCGGATAGAGGCCCTTTGGCCCGCTGGATCCGTGCCAACCCCATATACTAGCACAATCCTACACACTAGGGACAATTTATAGCTTTACCGAAGCCAATTAACCTACAAACCTGTACGTTTCTGGAGTGTGAGAGAGAACCAGGGCACCAGGAGAAAACCCACACGGTCACAGGGAGAACGTACAATCTCCCTACATACAGCACCTGTAGTCAAACTTGGTCTCTGGTGCTGCAAGAAGCATAGAAACAATAGGTAATAAGGGAGTAGGCCATTCAGCCCTTCGAGCCAGCACCGCCATTCAATATGATCATGGCTGATCATCTAAAATCAGTGCCCCGTTCCTGCTTTTTCCCCATATCCCTTGATTCCCTTAGCCCTAAGAGCTAAATCTAACTCTCTCCTGAAAACATCCAGTGAATTGGCCTCCACTGCTTTTTGTGGCAGAGAATTGCACAGATTCACAACTCTCTGGGTGAAAAAGTTTTCCTCATCTCAGTCCTAAATGGCCTACCCCTTATTCTTAAACTGTGACCCCTGGTTCTGGACTGCCCCAACATCAGGAACAATTTTCCTGCATCTAGCCTGTCCAATCCTTCAAGAATGTTATATGTTTTTCATCCTTCTAAATTCCAGTGAATACAAGCCTAGTCGACCCATTCTTTCATCATATGTCACTCGCCATGCCGGGAATTAACCCGGTGAACCTGCGCTGCACTCCCTCAATAGCAATATTGCCCTTCTGCAAATTAGGAGAGCAAAACTGCACACAATACTCCAGGTGCGGTCTCACCAGGGCCCTGTAACTGCAGTAGGACCTCCTTTGCTCCTAAACTCAAATCCCCTTGCAATGAAGGCCAACATGCCATTAGCTTTCTTCACCGCCTGCTGGACGTGCATGCTTAGAAGCCTAAGATCTAACATGTGAGACGTGTAATTTGTAACATGCATTAAGATTCAAATCCAGGCAGTTCAGTACTTTATATAACTAAATGCATTATTATTACATCTCAGCAAGTTTCTTTTCAGATTATCCATGTGCAAAATGCCTCCCAAAGTAACTTGTTTTCCTCAGAATAAACCCACAAAGAAATCACCAGCTGAAGGAGTTAGGCCTGACAAACAAAATCACCAGCATTCAGCAGCATTCAGGCTTGGGCTACGCATGTTTGGTAGTTGCATTCCCTACGGTGACCACTTTGGGGAAACGAGGCCAGATCATTGAAAAATATAACTCGTACATTTTCCTCAAGCAAGCAATATTAACTGAAGAAGGGTCTCGACCCGAAACATCGCCTATCTCCTTCGCTCCTTAGATGCTGCTGCACCCGCTGAGTTTCTCCAGCCTTTTGTGTGCCCCCGATATTAAAATAAAGGTTGCCAAATCACAGCATCAAATAGACTGCAGAACAGCCATCAAGCTCAACCAACCCATGCCACGATATATGCACCAATTTACCCCAATGCAGTTTATCCCATCAATAACATCCGATTGGATTCTATTCTCTATAATCCAACTTTTTCTTAAATGTATATATTCTAAGCTCAAACATTCGATGTGATAGTTCCACATTTTCTTAACTTAAATTCTTCATTGGATTTGTCGCCAATGTTATCCAAATAACTGAGTTTGGGTTTTTTTTGTCATTGACAATTTTATATCTGTATTTACTTGAAAATAATTTGAGTTTTATCAGGGAACTTTATTTTCTCAAAGTCAAAGTATCCTTTATTGTCATTCAGACCTTTCAGTACGAAATTTCGTACCTTGCCATCATAACGTAGAATAAAATAACAAAACACACAATGAACACAGATTTAACATCTACAACAGTCAGTCGATCAGGCACCTCCTCACTGTGATGGAAGGCAAAAGTCTTAAAGTCCTTGTCCCTTCCCTCCTTGTTCTCCCTCTGCGTTGAGGCGATCCAGGCCTCCGATGTTGTGACCCCGCCGGGTGATGGCAAGTCCCGTGGCCGAAATCCGAGCGCGAACGGGCCGGTTCAAGCTTCGCGGCCCGGGACGGACAAAGCTGCCGCCCTCCAGTCCAGCGGGACAAAGCTGTTGCCGCGGGAGCTCCGGAGAACCGGTCACCAACCTTCTCTTACGGAAGTATCCAAGCCTCTCGATTTTTCCTGCTAGTTGCCGCTTTGATATACTTTTTTTTCTCCAGTTCTAATTGTGTAATAAAACATGTTTTAAATGCATTTTCATCAAGGTGACGTACAAGCAAATTGTTTCCTTCTAATTCAAGAATTTAGCCCTAGTTAATTCTTCAAACAATTTAAGACTTTGTGATGCTGGGTTACTTCAGTGAAAGATGTGTGTACCTAGGTTCCACTGTGCCTCATTCTTACATTCCACAGGCTACATATTAGACTACCTCATTCTTCCCACTGAAATGCATAATTTCAATTTCCCACTCAATTTGTCAGAAATTTGTCCCAAACAAATGTTATTTTCCTGCCTGCCACCTCAGCTCATTGTTGTTCTTTATGAAATGCTGCAACTGTGTTCGTTCAGAAATAATGAATAGTGCTTCTTTCTTTAATTTGGGTTTACTGGGTCATTTTAATAAGTCAGGACAGAAAAAGAACATACAGTAATTTTATAATATAGATATACACCAAAAGAATATCTCAAAACAATGCATTTGAGATAAGCAACTGGACTAATTGCCCAGTTCAGGTAAAATCGTAATGCCCCTGTCCCATTTAGGAAACCTGAACGGAAACCTCTGAAGACTTTGCGCCCCACCCAAGGTCTCAGTGCGGTTCCCGGAGGTTTTTGTCAGCTCCCGGAGGTTTTTTCAAATTTTTTGAAATAATGGCCGGAACATAGAAGAAACGGAAACCACTTTCGACCATTAGGGAGACTGGCAAAAACCTCCGGGAACTGCACGGAAACCTTGGGTGGGGCGCAAAGTCTCCAGAGGTTTTCTGTTCAGGTTTTCCTTAGTGGGACAGGGGCATAAGGCAGCAACTCTACCGCTGCACCACTGTGTTGACTTATTTTCTTTTTTAAAACACTCCCTAGTGTTTTCAGAGGTCAATTTACCTACAAATCCACACGTGGGAGAATCCAAGAGATCTATGATGCCACAGGGAGAACATGCAAACTCCACACGGACAGCACCCGAGGTCAGGACCGAACCTGGGTCTCCAAACAATGTGAGGCAGCAGCTTCTCCACCAGCTGCACCATTGTGTCACCTATTGAAGAGTGATCAGTTGGGGACGGTCGGTTGCCACAGGCCGTCTACTGTGGCGCTCTACGCTGGCAGAGCAGCTGCCTCTTGGCTCCAGCGGCCAGGGTTCAGTCCTGATCTCGGGTGCTGTCTGTGTGGAGTTTGCATGTTCTGCTCTGATCCCACATTGCAATCAGGCTGCTGATAATCCAATTGTCCCAGCGCAAATGATGCCCGATGTAGAATCCTGGAGGAATTGATGGGAGAATGTTTATTTTTAGAGATACAGTACGGAAACAGGCCCTTCGGCCCACCATGTCCACACTGACCAGCGACCCTCTCACACTAACACAACCCCACACACATTAGGGACTATTTACACTTATACCAAGTATCCAAACCCAAACCAATTAACCTACAAACCTGTACGTCTTTGGCGTATGGGAGGAAACCGATCTCGGAGAAACCCCACACAGGTCACGGGGAGAACGTACAAACTCTGTACAGACAGCGCCCATATCAGGGTCGAACCAGGGTCTCCGGTGCTGCAAGTGTGTAAGGCAGCAACCCTACCGCTCCCCGCCGTGACACCCTTAGAATGAAATGGGATTAATGTTAAAGGGAACTAATGGTTGGTGTCAACTGTAGACGGTGGGCTGAAGGGCCTGTCTCCACACTGGATGATCCTCTGCAAAGCCATGTGCAGGAAGGCCCCCACTCGCGAGTGAGTTACAGCTCGGAGAAAGTGTTAAGAAAACAGAGTCAGTCAGCTAAAGATGGTGATTATCTCCCCGCTCAGTCAGCAAGTGGTGGTGTCTCCGCCAGCCGTCAAACGCCAATGAAGCTCAACATTTATCCTGAAGGAATATGACTAAAATTTACAGATGGAGTCATCAAGTCATACGGCATGGAAACAGGCCCTTCAGCGCAATGCCAACCAAGATGCACTGTTTACATTAGTCCCACCTGCTCACGTTTGCCCCATATCCCCATAAATATTACCTATCCTTGTCCAAATATCATTCAAATACTAAGAGATGATAAGAGATAGGACTAGAATTAGGCCATTCGGCCCATCAAGTCTACTCTGCCATTCAATCATGGCTTATCTACCATGGCCTTCTGCAGCAAATGCTATACAGATGATCAAATATTCTGTGAAAGAAGAACATTTCCGTAGAAATGCAACTTTTCATAAGCTTTGGCCATTATTTTACTGGTGAGGAAGGGTTTTGTTTGAAGTGTGGCCACTATTCTAATGTAAAAAACAGCAGCCGGTATGTGCAGAGTAAGTTTCTATAATTTCTACATTTCTACACTTCTACTCAGTGGGCTTAAGGGCCTGTTTTCACGTTGCATTTCTAAACTAAACTAAACTAATCACCGCATACGCTAGTTCTATCCTACACTCCATGGACAATTTACAGCAGCCAATTAACCTACAAACCTACACATCTTTGGAATGTGGGAGGAAACTGGAGCAAACCCACACAGTCACAGGGAGAATGTACTAAATAAGTCAAGTCAAGAGTGTTTTTATTGTCATGTGTCACAGTTAGAACAATGAAATTCTTACTTTCTGCAGCACAACAGAACATGTAAACATAGTACACTGTAAACAATATGACAAACGAGAGAGAAAAAAAAGTTCATTGTGTATATGTACACACACACACAAATACACACACACACATATATATATATATATACGCACACACACACACACATACGTACACACAAAACACAAGCAATAATAGTGCAATAATAACAATAATAGCCAATGTAGTTCAGAGTTGATTTGAGGTTGTCGTGTTTAATAGTCTGATGGCTATAGGGAAGAAGCTGTTCCTGAACCTGGACAATACCGTTTTCAGGCTCCTGTACCTTCTCTAACTGATGGCAGGAGTGAAATGAGTGCGTGGCCAGGGTGGTGTGGGTCTCTGATGGTGCTAGCTGCCTTTTTGAGGCAGTGACTCCGATAAATCCCTTAGATGGCGGTTGACGGTCAGAGCCGGTGATGGACTGGGCAGTGGTCACAACTTTTTGCAATCTTCTTCGCTCCTGGATGCTCAAGTTGCAGAACGAGGCTGTGATGCAACCAGTCAGCATGCTCTCTACTGCACACCTGTAGAATCAAGAGAATCTTCTCTGACATTCCAAATTCTCAAAAATCTTTCAGGAAGTAGAGGCGTTGATGTGCTTTCTTTATAATTGCATTAGTGTGCTGTGTCCAGGAAAGATCTTCAGAAATATGCAAAGCCAGGAATTTGAAGTCTTTGACTCTCTCCACCATCTTCCCGTTGATATAAAGAGGATTGTGGGTCCTCATCCTTCCTCTTCCAAAGTCCACAATCAGTTGATTGGTTTTACTGGTGTTGAGAGCCAGGTTGTTGTGCTGGCACCATTTGGTCAATCAGTCGATCTCACTTCTTTACTTTGACTCATCACCATCTGTAATTTGTCCAACCACAGTGGTGTCGTTGGCGAACCTGAAGATGGAGTTCGCACTGTGTCCGGCTACACAGTCATGAGTATAGAGTGAGTAGAGCAGGGGGCTGAACACACAGCATTGAGGTGCTTCAGTACTGATTGTTAATGAGGGAGAAGTGTTTCTGCCAATTCGAACAGACTGTGGATGAGGAAGTCGAGGATCCAATTGCAGAGGGATGCGCAGAGACCCAGTTCCGTGAGCTTGGTAACCAGCATTTTTAATTTAAAAAAATCAAAAGTATTTATTCAAATATTAAAATAATATATACAGTATAGTAAAAAACAAAACAGAGCCCACCACCATAATACACGAAAAAACTATTATACGGTCTTTCCTCAGCAGAGGCCTCACCTTTGTTCCCCTCCGTCCCACCTCAATGAGTTCCACGTCCGCCCACGATGGGGAGCTCTTCTTCCGTCGCCTCCACATCAAAGTGGTTTTTTCCATGGAAAGGAATCCCCTAGTGATGACCCCTTCTCCCGTCCCCAACGGACCCCCTCCTCATGGACTCCCCCCCTCATGGCCATCTACCTGCTTTAGACCTTTTTATTTTAAACTGCTGGCAGGACATCAACTTCTCCACTCCCTGTCTCACTCTAACCTCTCCCCCCCCCCTGAACGTACAACCCTCCTCTCACGCTGCAACAACCCAGACTGGGTGATCAAACCTGCCGACAAGGGAGGTGCCGCGGTAGTCTGGCGAGCTGATCTCTACAAGTTTGAGGCCACACGCCAACTCTCAGACACCTCCTCCTACTTATCCTTGGACCATGACCCCACAGACGAGCACCAGGCCATTATCTCAAGCACCATCGCTAGCTTCATCGCTTCTGGCTCCCTGCTCTCCCAAGCCTCCAACCTCCTTGTCCCCCAGCCCCGCACGGCCCGATTTTACCTTCTCCTCAAAATCCACAAACCTGACTGTCCTGGCAGACCCATTGTCTCTGCTTGTTCTTGTCCCACCGAACTTATTTCCACATACCTCGACTCCGTCCTATCCCCCCTGGTTAAATCCCTCCCTTCCTATGTTCAAGAGACCTCACACGCTCTTCGTCTACTCCAGGATTTCCGTTTTCTAGGCCCCCATTCCCTCATCTTCACCATGGATGTCCAGTCACTCTACACCTCCATCCCCCACCAGAAGGGTCTTAAAGCCCTCCGTTTCTTCCTCGACCCCAGAACCAACCATTCCCTGTCTACTAATACTCTCCTCCGCCTAGCGGGGCTGGTCCTTACCCTCAACGACTTTTTCTTTGACTCCTCCCATATCCTCCAAATCCAAGGCGTAGCTATGGGCACGCGCATGGGCCCCAGTTACGCCTGCCTCTTTGTAGGGTTCGTCGAACAATCCCCGAACTCTACCTCCGCTACACTGACGACTGCATTGGTGCTACCTCCTGCACCCATGCAGAACTCACTGACTTCATCCATTTCACCACTAACTTCCATCCGACACTCAAATTTACCTGGACCATTTCCGACATCTCCCTACCGTTTCTAGACCTCACTCTCTCCATCGCAGGTAACAGGCTACTGACCGACATCTACTACAAACCCACTGACTCCCACGGCTACACTTCTTCCCACACTGCTCCCAGTAAGGACTATCCCCTACTCCCAATCCCTCCGTCTACGCGCAAACTGCGCTCAGGATGAGGTGGTTCCAAACCACGGCATCGGAGATGTCTCATTCTTTAGGGAACGGGGGTTCGTTCCCCTCTTCAACTATGGATGAGGCTCTCACCAGGGTCTCCTCCATATCCCGTAGCTCCGCTCTCTCTCCCCATCCACCCACTCGTAACAAGGACAGAGTCTCCCTTGTCCTCACCTTCCACCCCACAGTCCTCCGCAGACAGCACCCGTAGTCGGGATGGAACCCGGATTACTGGTGATCCCCACTGTGTCACCGTACCACATATGAAGCGCACCTTAGAACCCTAATGGGTTAATTGAGCGATTTTGCCTTTTCATATTTTGCACTATTTCCAAAGCAATGTTATTTAAAGTAAATTGCTGTTAAACTGAGAGGATGAGTGGCACATAGGATTAGCATGGAGCATCATGTTCCACTGCAAAAACCATGACGCTTTGCTTGCCTGACACGGGAACAGACAATAAATGCAACTTTTGGAGCAATGAGGAACTGCAGATGCTGGTTTACAAAACAAGACACAAAGTGCTGGAGTAACTCAGCGGGTCAGGCAGCATCCCTGGAGCAGTTTAAAAAAGGGTCCTGACCTGAAACGCCACATATCCACATTCTCCAGAGATGCTGCCTGACCCGCTGTGTTACTCCAGTATTTTGTGTCACGTATCCATGTTCTCCAGAGATACTCCCTGACCCGTTGTGTTACTCCAGAACCTTGTATCTTTCACAAAAGCTAGTTTGCCAGAATTGCCCACATCCTCAAAAGAGGTTAAACAATAATCGTATCTTTGAAGGGGAGGCTTTGTCACATTATTCCTTTGCAATGAAAGAGATGAGAATGCAATGGGTTCTGGCAGTCAAAGGTCTGGTATCCATCCGCATTTTTTAATGTTGAAGTGAGCAGTTCACATGTAGAGAAAGGAAACTGAATGCAAAACAAATTTACTGCTGGAAGACTCGGCGAGTCAAGCAGCTTCTGTGGAGGTAAAGGGGCGCTTGGCGTTTTGGTCATGACCCCGTGTCTGTCGAGTGAAAAGAGCTAGAATAGGGGAGTGAGAGGGAGGGGGTGAGAGGAAGGCTGGTAAGTGATAGGTGGACAGACACAAAGGGCTGGAACAACCCAGCAGGTCAGGCAGCATCCAGGGAGACAAAGGACGGGCGACCCCTCGGGTCAGGACCCCCTGGGTGTGGGGTGGGGTGGGGTGAATGGGCAGATGGTGGGGGAAGGGGCTTTGCTGAGATAACGGGGGCTAGTAGGTAATAGGTGGAAGCATAAGAAAAGGATAAAAATTAGACAGATGGAGCAGGGTAGTGTCGGGGAGGAATAACGAAGCAATAGATGCCCAGGACCATCACACAAACCAACCTTCTGCTATTGACCATTTATACTTCACGCTGCCCTCGGCAAGGCCAGCAGCATAATCAAGGATGAGCCGCACCCTGGCCACTCCCTCGTTTCCCCTCTCCCATCGGGCAGAAGGTATAGAAGTGTGAAAACGCCAACACCTCCAGATTCAGGGACTTCCTTCCCAGCTGTTATCAGGGAACTGAGTCATCCTACCACAACCAGAGAGCAGTGCTGAACCACTATCTACCTCATTGGTGACACCTCGGACTATCCTTGATCGGACTTTACTGGTTTTACCTCCTTTGTGTGAAAAAGTAACCCACGGGTTCCTATTAAAACCTTCCTTTTCCTTCTCTCACCTTCATCCAAGGGCCCCGCACCATCCTGGCCACACCACTCATCTCCCTGCTACCTTCAGGTAGAAGGTACAGGAGCCTGAAGACTGCAACGACCAGGTTCAGGAATAGCTACTTCCCCATAGCCATCAGGCTATTAAACCTGGCTCGGACAAAACTCTGATCATTAATAACCCATTATCTGTTATTTGCCCTTTATCAGTTTATTTATTCATGTGTGTATGTATTTATATAATGATATATGGACACACTGATCTTTGTATTAAATGCCTTCTATGTTCTGTTGTGTGAAGCAAAGCAAGAATGTCATTGTCCTGTCAGGGCCACCGTGACAATAAACTCACTTGAACTTGAACCTGAAACCTATAGCCTCTAGTTCTTGATTCCCTTACCTGGGGAAAAGACACTGTACATCCGCTCTACCTATTGCCTCATGATTCTCTTTATCTCTATTAGATCATCCGTCAGCCTCCTGGGCACCAAGTAATAAGTAATAGCTTGCTCAACCTCTTCTGAAAGGTCAGGCCCCTTGAGTACTGGAAACACCCTCGTAAATGTTCTCTGCGCTCTGTCCAGCTTACCAACGTCTTGCCTGCGGCAGGGGTGACCAGCACGATGCTCCAAGTGGAACCTTACCAGCACCTTGCACAGCTTGTGTCCTATATACAACATCTTGCATCTACAAGGAAACTGAATGTAGTACCTAAACATGTATAATGGACAATGGGGGAGTGGGGAGGATGAAGGACAATGGGGACCCGGTGTGGGGGAAACTGCTGTGGTGGGTGGGGGGGGGGGGTGGGGGGGGGGGGGGGGGGGGGGGACAAAAAGGGGGAGCCGAACGACTTTGTAAACTTCGTCAGAGGGGCTGCTATTTGTTATACATTGTGTATGCAAGCAAAGAATCTCACTGTGTGACAATAATGTTATTCCTATTCCTATTCCTATCCCTTAAATGGCTCGATCGCAATCATGTCTTGTCTTCCCGCTGAACTGGTTGGCAGGCAACAAAAGCTTTTCACTGTACCTCGGTACACGTGACAATAAACTCAACGGAATTAAACTGGCTGCGTGCCTTCGCTTTTCTTATGCTTCACAGCGTTTATATTAAAATGGGGTTAAATGGGAAGCACTATATTTTGGTTATTCTCCACTGACCTGTAAAAATGACGACGCTTGCAAAAATGACTCGCCGTGATTGGAAAACAGACCTTAACAGCAAGTGTTCCAGTTTCATGTCCCAGTAGCAGGGGAAACACATACAGACAATGTTGCAGGCTCATGGTTCTTAATAAAACCATTGCAGCTACTGTTTTAGCAACATTCAAATAGCTTGAGGGAACCAATATGAATGAATATACAAGGAAAGTATGCCATATGCACAATGTCAGGTAAGCTTTATTATTAGGGCAAGTATTAACCTTCACATCCGTGGGCATGTTGGATAATATAGTGTCTTTTTCAGAAACTCACACTGGATATGCCTTACTGCAGTGCAGTGCACCATCTGTCTATATCAAAAAGCTATGTGTAGGAAGGAACTGCAGATGCTGGTTTTATACCAAGGACAGACACAAAGTGCTGGAGTAACTGCGGGTCAGGCAACATCTACAGGCTTCATTCTTTAGACTGAAGAAGGGACCCGACCCAAAATGTAACCCCTCTTTTTTTCTCTAGAGATGCTGCCTGACCTGCTGAGAGTTACTTTGTTTATATCACTAGCCAGTTTTCAATCCCCCGAACAATCTATTAAAAAGCAACTTTTTGTAAGAAGAAGGACCTAATTTCCAGTCTTGGCTCATATTTGATTTACAAAAATATGTTGCATGTCACCAGATAGGCAAATGAATCGACAGTTGCAATTCGGCACCTCTTTCAGGCTTCATTCATTGACAACCACAAGCTAATTCTGCGGTAAATTAGTATGTATATCTAGCAAGGCTAGTGTTTCTGTGGTGCTTTAATCAACACCTCACATACAGTAGATTTCTTTCTCTGTGGCGGAATCTGTAAAACCCTACAAGTTTAGAGAGAGATACATGAAGTATAATCCTTCATCATGAGGAACATCATTAAGGCCAATATTTATGTTGGCCTAAAATATAAGGGTGGCCTGGTGAACCAGCGGTGGAGTTGCTGCCTTACAGCGCCAGAGACCCGGGTGTCATCTTGATTGCGGGTGTCATCTGTACGCGAGTGTCATCTCTACGTAACACGGGCAAGTCCCCCTTGTCCTCTCCTTCCACCTACCAGCCGTCACATACAACAGACAATCCTCCGACATTTTCGCCATCTCCAACGGGATCCCACCCTACCGCCACATCTTCTCATCTCTCCTCCTCTTTCGCTTTCCGCAGAGACCCCTCCCTCCGTACTCCCGTGGTCAATTCGTCCCCTTCCCACCCAAACCAGCCCCTCTCTGGCACTTTCCCTTGCAACCGCAGGAAATGCTACACTTGTCGCTTTTCCTCCCCTTGACTGCATTCAAGGTCCTAAGCAGCGGCAGAGGTTCACCTGCCACCTCCTCCAACTCATCTACTGCATCCGCTGCTCTAGGTGTCAGCTGCTCTACATCGGTGAGACCAAGCGTAGCTTGGCGATCGCTTCGTCCAACCTCTGCTCGGTTCCAACTCCCAACTCCCCCGCACTTCAAACTTCCCTTCACCATTCCGAATCCGACCTTTTCTGTCCTGGGCCCTCCGCCATGCCAGAAGTGAAGCCCACCGAAATTGGAGGAGCAGCACCTCATATTTTCGCTTGGGTAGTTTACACCCCAGCGGTATGAACATTGACTTCTCCAATTTCATGGTTAGTCCCTGCTTTCTCCCTCTTTCCCCTCCTCTTCTCAGCTCTCCCACAGCCCACTGTCTCCGCTTCTTCCTTTCTTCTTCCTGCCCCCCCCCCCCACCCCCACCCCCACATCAGTCTGAAGAAGGGTCTTGACCCGAAACGTCGCCTATTTCCTTCGCTCCATAGATGCTGCCGCCTCACTCGCTGAGTTTCGACAGCATTTTTGTCTACCCGTCTGTACGGAAGTTAGTACCTTGCTCTCAGTGACCTGCGTGGATTTTTCTCCGGTTTCCTCCCACACTCCAAAAGGCATTACAGGTTTGTAGGCTAGTTGGCTTGTATAGTTGTAAATTGACTCCAATGTGTGTGAGATAGTGTTAGTGTGCGGGGATTGCTTTTGTCAGTGCGGACTCAGCGGGCTGTAGTTTCCACGCTGTATTCCTAAACTAAAACTCAATAGCAATCAGTGCACTCAGTGGGTTCTTTAACGTCTGATAGAATTACCTTCAGGATACATGAAGGGTTTCATACAAATAGTTTGTAGTTATTCAAGGCCTCTTCATAAACTTCCCTCAAAGATTCCTGCAAAAACATTCACGTGGTACATCACATAATGAGATCTTTAAAGGACAATTGCCTAAAGTAAGCCTGAGTATGAGGAAGGTCTCACCCAAAACCTCACCTATTCCTTTTTCCCAGAGATCTGCCTAACCCAATGATTACTACCAATGTTTTGTGTCTGTCTTTGTCTTAAAGTAACTCGATTCCCTCACTCAAATGGTTACACTTATCCTTCAACTAATGCCCAATGGCAAGACCACATTATTATTATTATCTCATTGCAATTTGTTGACAATGCAGTGAATACATTAGCTGCCAAGTGAGTTAGTTTACCACAGCTTTGGTCTTTTTTAATTGGTCTTGCTTTCTATGTTCTTTCTTTAGCTGACTGAAGCTGTATGTAAGGACACAGCTTTTCCCTTTGCTAATTGAATTACATTGTTAGCCCACATCTTAGCAGTCTCACCATAGGCAGAGAGAATTCCTTCATCGGTAACATTGCAAGTCGAATGTGAAACACGCAGTGCTGTGAAAACGTGTGTAGATCCAACAGACAGAGATGCATCGGAGGTGTACACCCTTGTCGTTATAAATTGGCAAGAGTCTAGGATGCCGCCCAAATCATTATTAAATCTGAGTACCTTTGACCCCCCCACACCCCCCCCCATTTCCCATCCCCTTCCACTTATAGAAACATTTTTATAAAAAGGTGCAGGAGTAGGGCCTTTCGGGCCCTTTGAAGCTGCATCCACATTCATATTTTTGTCATGGCGGATCATCCCCAATCTGTACCCCATTCTGCTGTTCTCCCCACATCCCTCGAATCCCCTGAGCCTTAAGAGCCTAAATCAAACTATCTCTTGAATACATAATTATTTGTCGTGAACAAAATGATGGATCATCAATTACCATTTCCAAAATCCTGAAAGGCTTGACTTTAAACTCTGGCTATTTCTGCTAACAGAAAAATAGTATCTTTCCATCCAATCTTTCATTTCTATTAATATCTTGAAACTGATTGTACATAATCATCCTTGTGCGGCGGGAATACATCCCAGGTTTTGTCCATCCCTTATTTTCATCCTTGGGGGCACAAGTATCGTTTTTATTTGATACCAAAGTTGGGTCTTTGACCTGTTAGACCTTTCTGTTCTCTGATATGCTCCCTGACCTGCTGGAGTTACTACAGCTATTTGGTGTCATCTCATTTATTTTATCAATGCACGAAACCTTTTTTTTTCCCACGAAATTATATAATCATGGAGAAATTTAGATGGGAATTCAGCACTGTGCCTATTCTCAATCTATCACGCACCGATTTGCATTTATCCCACACGAATCGATTTTCTTTTCCCAAATGGCCAATCAGATCTCCCAGATCCTATATCATCGCTCACCAAGGGTACAGTTATTTTACAGGAGCCACATCAACCAACTATCTATAATATTTCAGAAAAACGGAAAACCACCTGTTTATCGGTTTTCATATACCACCAACCCCCACATACCTCCTCACTCTTTTTTTATTTTTCCCCACCTATTTACATCAAATATCAATTATACCATAAATAAAAACTCATCCTTAACTAACACACCAATCTCTAATATATTCATATCTTACAACAAACCCACCACT
>CM069131.1:170634853-170991829 GCA_035221665.1 Okamejei kenojei | reverse complement strand
TTGAATGATTCTCAACCACACCAAACCTGGAGGTAAGCTTTGTTTCAGGAAAACATTTGGCAAAGTATAAAATAAAAGTGGGAATGTAAACATGAAATGAAGCTGAAAACAATTGTTTAGAAATACTAATTAGGAACCCGATTTAGTTTTTAATTCTCTTCTTTCAAAGGATTTTGTTTGAGTTTTATTCAGAACATTTCAGCCTGAATCTTCCCATTGTTTTTTCATGAACAAATAAAATAGGAAGTAATACTATTTTAAAAGGTAATACAACTTTGAATTATTTAATGGACTGATGAGATATATATACAATTATATATTTATAATCAAGCAGTTTGTAAACCAATAATTATGAATTAGTGTGCCATTGAAAAGTTAATTATACCTCAAGCAAAATAAAGTCTTTTTTAGCAGCAGGGTATTCGCTAAGAAGTAATTATAACTCAGCTACAGTAATTAAATATAATATTTCAGGGGAGTTTGCTGTGAAATTGGTTCATAAATATTTTAAATTCCCACCAGTTTGCAAACCTTTGTTAATATACTGCTTTGGGAAATCACTAACGAAAGCTTCTAGATTTCTGCACATAAATTCACATGTATGTGCTGCAGATGGTACAATCAAAATGTCTTCAATTATGATGATGACCATTGGTACCCTCAAAAAAATAATTATTCCACTGAAAGTAAGAAAACATGGGGACAAATGGAAGAAAGCTCTCCAATTCTATCTGCTGTCATTAGTGGGGTTAGGAGCGAGAGATAGAGCAGCCCTGATTGAATGGCGGAGTAGACTTGATGGAGCGAATGGCCTAATTCTACTCCCATCCATTAGGACCTTATAACCTTAGGTGCCGCAAGTAGGGGCGGCTTGGTGACACAGCGGTAGAGTTGCGGGTTCAATCCTGCGCCAGAGTTGCGGGTTCAATCCTGACCATGGGTGCTGGCTGTACGGAGCTTTGCACGTTTTCCCCGCGACCTGCGTGGGTTTTCTCCGGGTGCTCCGGTTTGCTGCCACGCTCAAAAGTTGTATGGGTTTGTAGGTTAATTGGCTTCAGTAAAATTGTAAGTTTGCCCCAGTGCGCGTAGGATAGTGTAAGTGTGCAGGGGTTGCTGGTCAGCACAATCTCGGTGGGCCGAATGACACAATATCTCTAAACTAAAAAAAAAATAAAGATCTTCAATTCCATCTGCAACAATAAGTGTCCCAAGAGAATCATCCTACAGTCCCGTTTTGTCCCCCCCCCCACCCCCCGAAAACATAATTTGATTATCCCCTCTCTTTCCACATGTACTGAAAAACCATCAACCAGCTTATTTATAGAGAAAGAGTCATTTAGTGTGGAAACAGGCCCTTCGGCCCAATTTGCCCACATGGACCACCTACTTTAGTCCCACCTGCCTGTGTTTGACCTATATCCCCTAAAAAAACTGTCCTATTCATATACAGTGGCTTGCAAAAGTATTCATACCCCTTGAACTTTTCCACATTTTGTCACGTTACAACCACAAACGTAAATGTATTTTAGTAGGATTGTATGTGATAGACCAACACAAAGTGGCGCATAATTGTGAAGTGGAAGGAAAATGATACATGGTTTTCAAATCTTTTTACAAATAAAAAACTGAAAAGTGTGGCATGCAAAATTATTCAGCCCCCTTTACTCTGATATCCCTAAAATAAAATCCAGTGCTAACCAATTGCCTTCAGAAGTCACCTAATTAGTAAATAGAGTCCACTTGTGTGTAATCTAATTCAGTGTAAATACAGCTGTTTCTTGAAGGCCTCAGAGGTTTGTTAGAGAACATTAGTGAACAAACAATGTTCCTTGGGCATCATCATGAAGCCCAAGGAACACACCAGACAGGTCAGCGATAAAGTTTGTGGAGAGTTTAAAGCAGGGTTAGGTTATAAAAAAATATCCCAAGCCTTTGAAACATCTCACGGAGCACTGTTCAATCATCATCCGAAAATGGATAAGAGTATCGGCACACAGAATAACTGCAAAACCTACCAAGACATGGCGTCCACCTAAACTGTCAGGCCGGGCAAGGAGAGCATTGATCAGAGAGCAGCCAAGAGGCCCATGGTAACTCTGGAGGAGCTGACACACACAGAGATCCCACAGCTCAGGTGAGAGATTCTGTCCACAGGACAACTATTAGTCGTGCGTTACTCCACAAATCGGGTCATTTATGGAAGAGTGGCAAGAAGAAAGCCATTGTTGAAAACAAAAGCCATAAGAAGGTCCCGTTTGCAGTTTGTCACAAGCCATGTGGGGGGAACACAGCAAACATGTGGAGGAAGGTGCTCTGGTCTGATTGTGGCCAAAATTGAAGTTTTTGGCCTAAATGCAAAATGCTATTTGTGGTGGAAAACTAAACACTTCACATCACCCTGAACAACACCATCCCCACTGTGAAACTTGGTGTGGCACCATCATGCTGTGGGGATGCCCCTTTCTTCAGCAGGGACAGGGAAGTTGGTCAGAGTTGATGGGAAGATAGATGGAGCCAAATACAGGGCAAATCTTGGAAGAAAACCTGTTAGAGTCTGCAAAAGACTTGAGACTTGGGGCGGAGGTTCACCTTCCAGCAGGACAACAACCCTAAACATACAGCCAGAGCTCCAATTGGAATGGTTTTCAGATCAAAGAGCATATTCATGTGTTAGAATGGCCCAGTCAAAGTCCAGACCTAAATCTAATTTCGGGGGAAGAATCTCTGGCAATAGACTTGACAATTGCTGTTCACAGACGCTCTCCATCCAATCTGACTGAGCTTGAGCTATTTTGCAAAGAAGACATGGGCAGAATTTCAGTCTCTAGATGTGCAAAGCTGTTAGAAGACATACCCCAAAAGACTTGCAGCTGTAATTGCGCGAAAGGTGGTTCTACAAAAGTATTGGACTCCCCGGGGGCAGAATACTTTTGCACGCCACACTTTTCAGTTTTTTATTTGTAATAAAATTTGGAAACCATGTATCATTTTCCTTCCACTTCACAATTATGCATCACTTTGTGTTGGTCTATCACATAAAATCCCAATAAAATACATTTACGTTTGTGGTTGTAACGTGACAAAATGTGGAAAAGTTCAAGGGGTATAAATACTTTTGCAAGCCACTGTATCTGTCTAATTGCTTCTTAAACATTGTGATAGTACCTGCCCAAACTACCTTCTCTGGTAGCTCGTTCCATACACCCACCACCCTTTGTGTGAAAAAATGACCCCTCAGATTCCTATAAAATCTTTCCCCCTTCACCATAAACCTATCCCCTCTGCTTCTCGAATCCTCTACTCTGGGCAAGAGACTGTGCATCTACCCAATCTATTCCTCTCATGATTTTATATAGAAACCGAGAAACATAAAAAATAGATGCAGGAGTAGGTCATTCGGACCTTTGCGCCAGCACTGCCATTCAACATGATCATGGCTGACCATCCAAAATCAGTACCCCGTTCCTGCTTTCTCCGCATATCCCTTGATTCCGTTAGTCCTGAGAGCTATATCCAACTCTCTTCTTGAATACGTCTCTATAAGATCACCCCTCATCCTCCTACGCTCCAGGGACAGCTGAGATGCATCACCATATTGCTGAACTACACAACATTAATAAAAACAACAACATTCCACCCTTGTCACTGCAGGCAAGAAATAAATCAGAGTATCAGCTATGCTAATTTAAACATTAAAATGGCACCAGTTAAGCTGATGGTGCAGCACAATATGAAATAATGGTTTTGTGCTTTGGCCAATTTAGCCAGAGTCATTAAATTGCAGTTTCACAATCCTATTCTTTGTGTTCTTTGCTTCAACCCCAAATGTTTTTAATAATTACATAATTGTGTGAATCCTGATTGCAATTTGGCAGCAGCGGAAAGACCAGTATATCCGAGTTACTGAAATAAACTTAAAATGGAAGTAGTACCAATTTTCCTCCATAATTAAAGTTCCTTGTCCGACTTACTGTTAAAGACTGCTGTTGGCAGCTGACTGAGGTCATTTAAAGTATATTTCTGCCAAAGGGCTATTTTGTTATTTACACATCCTCTTATTGACAACTGATTCAATCATTAAAGCTGAAATGAATGTCAGTAAATTTTCCACAGAATAAGATATGGAGGAGGATTTATTGAAGACCTATAAGAGAGCAAGGATGTCCTTAATTCTTCCTTGGCAATTTATGACAAATAGAAATCCCACTATTTATTGATTTCATAGTTCAGTCCTGCCTCAATATTATGTAGAAATTAGCATAAAGTCGGATAATATTCTGTTTTCAGCCCTCTTTTAGGAAACATGTCCAAAGACAGGGTCCGGACCCGAAACGTCACCCATCCTTTTTCTCTGGAGATGCTGCCCGGCCTGCTGAGTTACTCCAGCACTTTGTGTCCATCTTTGGTATAAACCAGCATCTGCAGTTCTTTGATTCTACTAAACAGCAGCATCTGTATCACACCACAGAGAAACTAGAGTAACAACCTCCTACAGTAATGTAGACACCACTGTCTTCGTAGTTCAGATATTTGAATCAATGAATCAATGAATCAATGAATGTTTATTGGCCAAGTATTCACATACAAGGAATTTGCCTTGATGCTCCGCCTGCAACTGACAACATACAGTGACAGTTAGGAATGACACATAAAACATTAAACATTAATAATAAAACATTATCCATTAAACATGTGAATTAAATAAAATACCAGAGCAAAAGGAGGCTACAGATTTCTGGTTATTGTAGAGCTACTAGTGAAAAAAAAGTGTTTTTATGTCCGGCTGTGGAAGATTTGACAGTCCAAAGTCGCCTTCCAGAGGGAAGTGATTTAAAGAGTTTGTGGCCAGGGTGAGTGGGGTCAGAGATGATCGTTACACGCTTCACATAAAAGGGTCAGACTAAGATTTATCTTTTCATTGGTGGTCTTTTTCTCCTGGAGCACTTTAGGCTTGGTGACCATGGCGTTCCCACCATTGATTTCACGAAGGAATTCCAGGGATAGCAAGGGGATACCAAAGCAGGATGATAGATACAAAAAGCTGGAGTAACTCAGCCGGTCAGGCGTCATCTCTGGAGAAAAGGAATAGGTGATGTTTCGGGTTTGAAGAAGGTGTCTCGACCCGAAATGTTACCTATCCCTTTACTACAGAGATGCTGTCTGACCGGCTGAGTTACTCTAGCTTTTTATGTCTATCTTCGGTTTAAGCCAGCATCTGCAGTTCCTTCCTACACCAAAGCAGGATGATTTGATGTTAAGAGGGATCTTGGGTTCCAAGTCCAGAACTCCCTGAAAGTGGCAACACAAATAGATAGAATGGTAAAGAAGGCAGATGGTGTTCTTGCCTTTATAGGTCAGGGCATTGAGTATAAGAGTCCAGAAGTCATGATTGCATATTGCATGCAGATTTGGTCGTCCCATTATCGGAAGGGCGTGGAGGCTTTGGAAAGGGTGCAGAGGAGGGTTACCAGAATGATGCCTGGATTTGGGGATATTTGCTACAGGGAAAGGTTGGATAGTCTTGGATTGTTTTATCTCTGGAAAGCCTGAGGTTGAAGGGAGACCTGATAGAAGCATGTCAAATAATGAGAGGCAAAGGTAGGCTAAATAATCAGAAACCTTTTCTCAGGATAGAAATATCAAATATTAGATGGCATAGCCTTAAGATGAGAGGGGATGTGCAGAGAAGTTTTTTAACAGAGTGGATGGAGCCTGTAACGCACTGCCAGGGGTAGTGAGAAGGTCGAGATGACTTAAATGGGCACATGAATATGCAGGGATGGGAGTATATGGATTACGTGCAGGCAGATAGGACTTGGTCTGGGCATCATGGTCATTGAGGGACAAAGGGCCTGTTCCTCCACTGTACTGTTATGTGTGCTATAATTGTGACTTAAAGAAGAAGTTAACTTGAGGATGGTCACATGCCAAAACATTGATCCTTTACCCCATTGTGCCAAATGTCACCACACTGGTGAGAGATAATATGCAAGTTAAATGTATCAATGGAGGTGGGTTTGGTGGTTTTCACCAGTGACGTGGTTTATTTTGTCCTGAATAATGCAAAGTTGACATTGTAGCTGCATTATCAAGTCTTGGGCTGATTTAGTTTAGCTTTGTTTAGTTACACAGCGTGAAAACAAGCCCTTCAGCCCGCTGAGTCCGCACTGACCAATGATCACCCGTACATTCGTTCTATCCTACACACTAGGGACAATTTACAGAAACCAATTCACCTACATACCTGCACGTCTGCATGGATGATGGAGGAGACCAAAGCATCCAGAGAAACCCTACGTGGTCACAGGGCGTGAAAACTCCATACAGACAGCTCCAGAGGTTAGGATCGAACCTGGGTCTCTGGCACTGTAAGGCAGCTGCTCTACCGCTGCACCACTATGCCGCCCATTCGATGCCTAGTTTGTGACAATACATTTCTCTTTTTACCGTACCCTGTAGCAATTCCTGTAGAACTGTGTCTCTTGTAGGATTTTTAGTGGCAGAGACCAATTTTCCAATCCAATCATCTCCCTCAGCCCTCGGGCCCTGGCATTCCCCCTATCTCTATCTCCCTCCCCCACCCTAGTCGCACTAGCTTCTCATTTTCACACCACAAACAGCTTACAATGGCTTGTTCCCTTTATCATCGATACTTTTTTGCATATCTTTCATTCATTGTTCTTTATCTCTCCACATCACCGTCTATATCTCTCGTTTCCCTGATCCCTGAGCAGTCTGAAGAAGGGTCTCGACCCGAAACGTCGCCTATCTCTTTCGCTCCTTAGATGCTGCTGCACCCGCTGAGTTTCTCCAGCTTTTTGTGTAACCCGCACCAACCAATGATCCCCGCACACTAGCATTATCCTACACACTGAGGGCAATTAACGATTTTGACCAAATTTACAAACCTGTTCGTCTTTGGAGCGTGGGAGGAATCCGGATCATCTGGAGAAAACCCATGTGGTCACGGGAAGCACGTACAAACTCCGTACAGATCCGTGGTCAGGATTGACCCCGGGTCTCTGGCGCAGTAGTGCAGCGACTCTACCGCAGCGCCAACGATACAAACAAAACCTTTGTGACATACTCTTTCCCAGCATTTCAGACATTCTCTGATTGGAAGTGTTAAAGAAGGAACTGCAGATGCTGGAGAATCGAGGGTACACGGGATTCTCCAGCATCGGCAGTTCCTTCTTTAACAATTGGTTGGTGCGGACTCAGTTTTGCTGGGCCTGTTGCTGCGCTGTATCTCTAAACTAAAGTAAATTCAACTAAAAATCTGGAGGCACTTAGCCTCAAAACAGCTGCTTCTCGTCCCTCGGGCTCTACCTCGGCATTGCTTTGATCAGAAATCACAGTCTTGTGCAAGTTAGGAGAAAAAATATTTTTGAATCTATGCTGTGGTCACAATACATTGGTGAGACATCCCAATTGTGAATGACGTCAGGTGATTGTAGTGGCGTCATCATAAGGGATTCCCACGGATTTCAATTGCACTCAGTCTCTGCTGACTCTTTACAACTGGGAATGCATTTGGTTTACTTAGACCGTAACATGCCTTACATAATAAAACAAATTATAGCTGGGTTGAGAGTGAAGGATAAGGCTATAATTTAATTTTGATTCCTGCAGACTTCAGTTCATTTGTTAGAATCTCACCGAACCTCTAAACTAAACGGCATTCTTATCTGTTGCAAGATCCAAACCACAATTACGCACAAATGTTTCAGCAATATATTCAGGGTTGTGAGATTGTTAACTGTGCAACCGTGAACTCTCCCCTAAATGGTTACACACAGGAATCTAAGCCCCAGTATTTGCTAGTTTCCAGGTCGATAAAGTGGCATGACTATATGTGGACTGTGAGGAGGCACAGTGGCGCAGCGGAAGAGTTGCTGCCTTACAGCGCCAGACACCCGCGTGTGATCCTGACCACGGGTGCAGTCCGTACGGAGTTTGTACATTCTCCCTGTGGCCGCTTGAGTTTTATCCGGGTGCTCCGGTTTCCACCCACACTCCAAAGACGTACAGATTTGTAGGTTAATTGGCTTCTATAAGTTGTAAATCGTCCCGAGGGTGGAGGGTAGAACTGGTGCACGGGTGATCGCTGGTCGGCGAAGGGCCAGTTTCCATGCTGCATCTCTAAAGCCGAAAATAAAGAAAGGACTAACCAAGTAGTTCTCCCTGAACTCAGAGAAATGTATTTAACATGAGAGGACCATTCAGTCCATCATTTCCAAGACAATCAAAAATGAATTGGCTAAAAGGGACCTAACGCAGGCAAATAGGATTAGTTTAGATGGGCAAAAAGATCACCAAGGACATTGTGCCTATGTCTGTGCTGTATAACACTAGGACTTACTTTAGAACATCATATTAAATAATATTTTATATTTTTCTTGACATAGCAGGAGGAGATTCGATCCATCGAGTCTGCACTGGCTTTTGACCAACACCCATTTTCTTTCCTAGCCCCCTGCCTCCTGCCTCCACTGGGAATAACCTAGAGAAGCCAATGATCAACCAAGGAGCATGTCTTTGGGATGTCAGAGGCAGCCACAGCACCTGGAAAGAAACCCATGCAGTCATAAAGAGAGCATGAAACTCCGCATAAACTACACCAAAGGTCAGGATCAAACCTCAACGGGTTTAAGCAGGGGTCAAGAGTCCAGAGTGTTTTATTGTCATATGTCTCAGATAGGACAATGAAATTCTTGGTTGCTGGGCTGTAGGGAAGAAACTGTTCCTGAACCTGGACATTACAGTTTTCAGGCTCCTGTACCTTCTTCCAGATGGCAGTGGTGAAATGTGTGTGTGTGACCAAGATGGTGTGGGTCTTTGATGATGTTGGCTGCCTTCTTGAGCAATGGGGGGAGGGGGGCGGGATGTGTGAAAAACCTGGGGGGAAGGGGGCGGGGGGGTGAATAATCCGGGGGGGGGGGTGTGAATAATCCGGGGGTGAGGTGTGAATAATCTGGGGGGGCTTGTGAATAACCTGGGGGGGGGGGTTGCGAATAATCTGGGGCGGGTGAATAATCTGGGGGGGTTGTGAATAATCTGGGGGGCATTGTGAATAACCTGGGGGGGGGGGTGAATAATCCGGGGGGGGTGGAGGGGGTGTGGCTATAGGCAGCTTGAGAGCACATTGTGATTGGTGCACTGAGAGTGGCATTGTGACATCATCATTGGAAGCTGCTGGAAAAAAGGCTGTCTGCGAGGAGCTGCGGTTACCGTTGGCAACGTCCCATTGTGATGTCATTAGTAAATGAGATCCCCATTGTGATTTGACTTCTGTGAGTGGCATTGTGACGTCATCATTGGAACATGCTGGAAAAAGGCTGAGTGTGAGAATCAGTTTTTGGCTTTTTTTTTAAATTTAATTGTGAATAAATGGTGCAATATAGGGTGAAATCTTAAGTGAACCTGATTAAGACGTGGAGGGGAAAAATGTGAGTCAAATATGTAAATACTTAAGCGCTAGCGCGTAGCGTTTTGAGGAAGATACAAAAGAAAACAAACACACATACCACACACAAGATGAGACTTTTATAGGTATAGAGATAAACTGCAGTGCTGGAGTAATTCAGCAGGTCAGGCATCATCTCTGGAGAACGTGGGTAGGTGACGTTTTGGGTCGGGACCCTTCTTCAGACTGATCTCTTAGACATACTTAGATTTAGATTCAATTTTACTTGGTCACCAGTGCACATTTACAAGTTACATATTGTTTATTCTAACATACCTGAGGCCTATATATTTCAGGTTGTATAAATTTCATTCTCCTCTCAAACCTTTTTTGTTTCGATCCTTGGATTTGTATGAATCAGAGACTAAGATCTTTAGAGATACAGCACGGAAACATGCCCTTTGGCCCACTGAGTCCGCACCGACCAGCACCAACACTTCCCTACACACACCAGGAACAATTTTTACATTTATGACCAGCTAATTTACCCAGAAACCTGTTCGTCTTTGGAGTGTGAGAGGAAACCGAAGATCTCGGGAAAAAAAAACCCATGCAGGTCACAGGGTGAACGCACAAACTCCGTACAGACAGCACCCATAGTCAGGATCGAACCCGGGTCACTAGCGCTGCAAGGCAGTAACTCTACCGCCTCGCTACCATGCCGCTCTATTATCATCCAATTGTCGCCCCACATCGCTGGTTAAATTCACTCCATCAATGGTAAGCACCAATGCAGGCAGATTAAATCTAGGGGATTCCTTTAGGAATAAACACCAGTAGGAAATTACAGATCATGAAACAGAAATCGACACAGTCCCATTAAGCCAGTGTAAGTGTGTTGAGCTTCATTGTTTGACAGAGATTAGGATGCTGCCTGACGTGCCCAGTAACTCCAGCATTTCATGTCTTTGCAAACCGGCATCTGCAGTTCCTTGTCTCTATCTCCAGTGAAATTTGGTTGATGTGTTAAACCTGAGGGTTACCGCCTGCATCCCAGTAGTTAGTTGAAGTAAGTGTAAGGGGGAGATCAGCATAGCCAGCTCACATATAGTTTGTGGGATCCATCTAAGCCTACTGGCGTCACACTGGAATAGTGCAATCAAAGCTGCAACTCTAAACTGATTGTTCAGTACCCAACTTTATATCAGACCCAAGGAGCTTAGTTAACTGGAGCTGCTGCTTCTGATTAAGCAAGATGGAACTTGTAGAATGTTTATTCACTATGGAGAATTTATTCACTTTGAAGGCTATGGAGAATTTTGTTTGCTGTTCTTGGTAATTAGTTAATGGAATCACAACATTTTGTGCTGGAGCGGAGAGCATTTTAGGGCCAGGCCGAAAGGGAAAAAAAGAAGCTCATTGTCACGCAGAAGCAATTGAATTTACACTTGGTGTTTCATTAGAAAATATAACCTTGGTGATTAAAATGGCGATGACCTGAGAGATTCCCAGAACAAATAATAGAGTGAATTTTAAATTGAACCACTCAAAATAATACAGCAGAACAAAGTAAAATGGAGCTTATTTTTTTACTGTGATAATTCCTCTAATTATTAATGAGGTGTAATCAAGAACAGACTGCCTCTAATACTGAATGTCCACTGCTGTTTGCCATACTAATAGATCAATAGTTACCCTTCTACTATCTACTCTGCCACAGAACTCAAATGATCAACTGGCTGTCTAATTATATCTCTCCAAATCGCTATATCTAATTATATAACTGTATTTACTTTTACTTTAGACTTTAGAGATACAGCGCGGATAGAGATACAGGCCCTTCTGCCCATCTAGTCCTCGCCGATCAAGGATCACCCCATACACTAACACTTTCCTACACACTAGGGACAACTTACAATTTTACTGAAGCCAATTCACCTACAAACCTGTGCGTCTTTGGAGTGTGGAAGGAAACCGGAGCAACCGGAGAAAACCCACATGGTCACAGGGAGAACGTACAAACTCCATAAAGACAGCACCCACAGTCAGGATGGAACCCGGGTCTCTGGCGCTGTGAGGAGGCAGCTCTACCGCTGCGCCACCGTGCCGCACTTTTTTTCTTGTTTTAATTCAAAGCTATTGTGGCATCAACAGATTGAATGTTTGATATGTTATATACAAAAGCCGTTACTGTAAGCCAATAGAAGTCTCTAAGAATTTGTTGAGAGCAATAGAAGGCTTGGATACACTTTGGCTTCTGGCTTTGTTGACCTACACTGAAAAGGTTATAAGGTTGAAGAAACAAGTAACTGCAGATACTGGATCTAGGAGTACAGGGACACAGTTCCTTGAAAGTGGCATCATAGATAGCTCGGGTGGTCAAAAAAGACTTTTGGCACAATGGCCTTCATCATTTAGAGTACTGAGTATAGAAGGTGGGAGGTCATGTTGCAGTTGTATAAGACATTGGTGAGGCCACAATTAGAGTATTGTGTTCAGTTTTGATCGCCATGTTGTAGGAAAGATGTTGTCAAGCTGGAAAGAGTGAAGATACGATTTACGAGGATGTTGCCGGGACTCGAGGGTGTGAGCTATAGGGAGAGGTTGGGCAGGCTGGGAGTCTATTCCTTGGAGCGCAGGAGGATGAGAGATGATCTTATAGCGGGTAAACTACAACCCAGCATTATGAGCATTGAATTCTCCAATTTAAATTCTCCAATCCCCCTTCCCCCTCACTCGATGGTGTACCCAGTCATTAACCCAGTGCGCACCCATTATCTCACCCATCTCTCCTCACTGCCCTGACCATTTCCACCTATGTCCCTTCCCTCTAGCTTCACATTTCACTCTTCCTCTCACTTTATCTAACACCCTTTTGTCTCTTTTTTACCCCTCGCCTTTTTCACTTATTCCACCCATCTGCCAACCAAATCCCTTGCACCGGTGTCCACCTGTCCCTTAGTAGAAACAAGGAACAGAAAAATGCTAATTTACAAAGTAAAGGCACAGAGTGCTGGAGTAACTCTGATGTCTGAGGAAGGTTCCTAGCCCTAGACGTCACATATCCATGTTCTCCAAAGTTGCTGCCCGGCCCGCTGAGTGAATCCTGCACTTTGTGTCCTATGTTTTTCACCTATCCCTTGTCAGGCATTATCATGCCCCCACCTCTTTTCCAGCTTTTTGAAGAAGGACCTTGACCTAGCATCTCCGGAGAATCAGGATAGATGGCATTTAGGGTCGGGACCCTTCTTCAGACTGCACAGACACTGCCTGATGTGCTGAGTTACTATGAACACTGTGTTTTGCACAGGATGTGTTATTGTAGCTGAGTCAAGTCGATCATTGTTGGCATCACAATCCTCTGGGGTAGGGATGACCTGCACAAAAGGGACGGGTTACACCTTAACTAGCAATGTTATAAAATTTTGAGATTTTAAAAATCAAGTCTGCAATTTATGCCATCAGATAAAGCATAAAATGAAGTTTAATTTGACACCTAATTCACATTCATATCTTCAGTATTAAATAAGTTATGGCCATTTGCATACTCGGAAATTAGCATCTTGTTCCCCATTGCTTTTCCATTGACTTAACACGAAAACTGTGATCGAGGACAGTCAAAAGCCCATAACTTTCTTAAAAATTAATAGAACTGAAAGAAATGTTCAGTTATTATAGATTGAAGCATTCTGAAACAAATATGAAAGAATCTTGCTTAGATGACCTGAAATTAAAGCATATAATTAGTTAGTTACCCAATTGTAGCTAATTACAAAATTCAATTACTAGATCTAAACATCTATCTATTTCTTAAGAAAAAATAACATTTTAAAATAGCCTAAGTGTTCAAATAACATTCACACAAGAATTCACGATATAATATGATTTTTAAATCTCGTTGTCATGAATTTATAGGCCAAATGGAAGGAATTTAATGTTTAATTCACGTAAATTAATGGGCATTTAAGTCAGCTTGCGAGTGGGTTTTTGTGGAACGCGATCGATTGGAACGTTGCGGTTGCGGTGAATTTAAACCCTATATCATCAGGAAAAATACTGCCGGTTCGTATGGGGAATAAATCAACGTAAAATGTGGATTAAAGGCATCTTAAAAAGCACTTTTATACATAAAATAAATGGCTTTCCTTTACCTGTCCCCTACGTGAAATCCGTCCCCGTTGTCGGCGTTCACAGCATTAGAAGCTAATTTTTATTTTACTCCAGCGCTGAACTTGTCGGGCGATTTAAAAAAAAAAAAATTTCACATACCGGCAGTCGGAACGAATCTTCAGCAAAAGCTCGCACCCCGAGAAAATAAAACTCCGGAAGGCAGGGGAAAACCGCATTTTAACCCCGCCCCCCTCAAAGGCGCCAAAGTCGCGCACACGGCCAGTGACAGAACTGCAGCGCCGCCTAAGGTAAGCTTAGTAACATACCTACCTTAACTGCAGGGGGACTGACATTCTGGCAGGCAGGTTTGCTAGGGCTACACGTGTGGGTTTAAACTAAATAGTGGGGGGGAGGGATTGACAAATTGGGAGTATAAAGATGGAGTTGAAGGGGAAGTGACTACAGGAAAAATCACAAAAAATTCTCGAATTAATGGGAAGGAAAGTTCGAGAAGGGAGAACTGAAGAAGGGTCTCGACCCGAAACGTCGCCTATCTCCTTCGCCTCTTAGAAGCTGCTCCACCCGCTGAGTTTCTCCAGCTTTTTGTGTAACCCTCGATTCTCCAGCATCTGCAGTTTCTTCGTTAACACAGGGAGAAAGCAATTCTGGATTTAGTGTTATGTAATGAACCGGATTTGATAAAGGACCTCAAGGTTAATGAGCTATTAGGAGGTAGTGACCATACCATGGTCAGATTTAATCTACAATTGTAGAGGGAGAAGGGCAGATCGGAGGTGTCAGTGTTGCAGTTGAATAAAGGGGACTATGGGGCCATGAGGGAGGAGCTGGCCAAAGTTGACTGGAAAGATACACTAGCAGGGATGACAGTGGAACAAAAATGGCAGGTATTTCTAGGAATAATACAAAAGGTGCAGGATCAGTTCATTCCTAGGAGGAAGAAAGATTCCAAAGGGAGAAAGGGACAACCATGGCTGACAAGGGACGTCAGCGACAGTATAAAAATAAAAGAGAGGTACAACGTAGCAAAGATGAGTGGGAAGCAAGAGGATTGGGTAATGTTTAAAGAGCAACAGAAGATAACTAAAAAGACAACACGGGGAGAAAAGATGAGGTACGGAGGTAAGCTAGCCAAGAATATAAAGCAGGATAGCAAAAGCTTCTTTAGGTATGTGAAGGGAAAAAAATTAGTTAAGACCAAAGCTGGACCCTCGAAGGCTGATAAATCCCCAGGGCCTGATGATCTGCATCCCAGGGTACTTAAGGAAGTGGCTCTAGAAATCGTGGATGCATTGGTGATAATTTTCCAATGTTTTATAGACTCAGGATCAGTTCCTATGGATTGGAGGGTAGCTAATGTTATCCCACTTTTTAAGAAAGGTGGGAGAGCGAAAACAGGGAATTATAGACCCGTTAGCCTGACATCGGTGGAGGGGAAGATGCTGGAGTCAATTATAAAAGATGAAATAGCGGCACATTTGGATAGCAGTAACAGGATCGGTCCGAGTCAACATGGATTTACGAAGGGGAAATCATGCTTGACTAATCTTCAGGAATTTTTTGAAGATGTAACTAGGAAAATTGTCAAGGGAGAGCCAGTGGATGTAGTGTACCTGGACTTTCAGAAAGCATTTGATAAGGTCCCACATAGGAGAATGCAGGGTGTCTTGGACAGGTTGGGGGAGCGGGCAGATGCATGGCAGATGACGTTTAATGTGGTGAAATCTGAGGTTATCCACTTTGGTAGAAAAATCAGGAAGGCAGATTACTATCTAAATGGCGTCACGTTGGGAAAAGGGGAAGTACAACGGGATCTGGGGGTCCTTGTTCATCAGTCTATGAAAGTAAGCATGCAGGTACAGCAGGCAGTGAAGAAAGCGAATGGCATGTTGGCCTTTATAACAAGAGGAATTGAATATAGGAGCAAAGAGGTCCTTCTGCAGTTGTACAGAGCCCTAGTGAGACCACACCTGGAGTATTGTGTGCAGTTTTGGTCTCCAAATTTGAGGATGGACATTCTTGCTATTGAGGAAGTGCAGCGTAGGTTTACAAGGTTAATTCCCGAGATAGCGGGACTGTCATATGCTGAGAGATTGGAGCGGCTGGGCTTGTACACTCTGGAGTTTAGAAGGATGAGAGGGGATCTCATTGAAACATATAAGATTGCTAAGGGTTTGGACACGCTGGAGGTAGGAAACATGTTTCCGATGTTGGGGGAGTCCAGAACCAGGGGCCACAGTTTAAGAATAAGGAGTAAGCCATTTAGAACGGAGACGAGGAAACACTTTTTCTCACAGAGAGTTGTGAATGTGTGAAATTCTCTGCCTCAGAGGGCGGTGGAGGCAGGTTCTCGGGATGCTTTAAAGAGAGAGCTGGATAGGGCTCTTAAAGATAGCGGAGTCAGTGGATATTGGGAAAAAGCAGGAACGGGGCACTGATTGGGAATGATCAGCCATGATCACATTGAATGGCAGTGCTGACCCGAATGGCCGAATGGCCTACTCTATTGTCTATTGTCTATTGTCCCCTTGCTTAGGCACCACCACCGCTTTATCTCATCCTCCCTCCGCAGTTCAGCAAGTGTTACATAGAAACATAGAAAATAGGTGCAGGAGTAGGCCATTCAAGCCAGCACCATCATTCAATATGATCATCCAATATCAGTCCCCTGTTCCTGCTTTCTCCCCTTATCCCTTGATTCCATTAGCCCTAAGAGCTATTATCTAACTCACAGGAGGAATACATCACTCCTGTTGTGATGAGAGATGATCTTATAACGGGTAAACTACCCGCTTACAACCGCTACATGTTACCTCCCGGGTGTGCATCCTACGACCAATCAATTTCCATCTTCTCCTGCGCAACAGACAGAACTGAGAACAATCCTTTACCCCGGCCTAGCTATAATGAAGATGTATTTGTCAGCTTGCGCCAAGATGTACTCTTAGAGTCGTAGAGTTATACAGAGTGGAAACAGGCCCTTCGGCCCAACTTGCCCACATCAACCTACATGTCCCTTCTACACTAGTGCCACCTGCCTGCGTTTGGCCCATAACCCCCTAAACCTGCCCTATCCATGTACTGGTCTAAATGTTCATAAGTTCTCAGAGCACAATTAGGCCATTCAGCTCATAAAGTCTACTCTGCCATTCAATCATACAGTGGCTGATTTCTCTTTCCCTCTAGGCCTATTCTATCCATGCACCTGTCTAAATGTTTCTTAATCGATGCAATAGTACCTGCCTCATTACCTCCCCAGGCACCTCCTTCCATGCGCCCACCAACTTTTGTGCAAAAATAATTACAATTAAACTATTTAATTGTAAATCAGGTTCCTATCAGGTTCCAATTTAATCTTTCCCCCCTTCCTCAGCTTAAACCTATGTCCGCTGGTTATCGATTCCCCTGCTCTGGGCAAGAGACTCTGTGTGTTTACCCAATCTATTTTTCCTCATGATATTGTACACCTCTATAAGATCTCCCCCTTTAACGGAAAAGATGCAGGCCCTGATGGCTTAAGTGTTGAATTTTATAAGAAGTTTCATGATCTGATCTCTCCACGCTTACATACAATATATAAATATGCTTATGAACAAGGAAAGTTACCAGAATCATTAAATGAGTCTACAATTACACTTATCCCTAAAGTTGATAAAGATTTGGAAGACCCTGGATCATACAGAGCAATAGCTCTTTTAAATACTGATCAAAAAATACTAACTAAAATTTTATTTCGGAGGCTAAGTTTAGTGATTAATAAATTAATACATCATGACCAAACAGGTTTTATTCCGAAACGCTATTCATCCTATAATCTGAGACGTCTATTCAATGTCATGTACTCAAAAAGAGTGAATGATACTGAACTAGCTGTCATATCCTTAGATGCTGAAAAAGCATTTGACCAGGTTGATGGCCATATTTATTTAAAATAATGCAGAAATTTCAACTGGGGAACAGATTCTCCAAATGGGTAAAAATCATATACTCGAATCCAACTGCAAGAATATTAACAAATCAAATGCCATCAGCAAAATTTAAACTCTTTAGGGGTTGTAGACAAGGATGCCCGTTATCACCATTACTATTTGCTCTGGTAATAGAACCGTTAGTCGAAATGATTAGATCAGAACCAGAAATATCTGGATATAATACCAAAACTACAATGAATAAAATATCTCTATATGCAGATGACATCTTAATTTATATTACAAAACCGGAGATTAGTATTCCCAATCTATTTAATGTTATAACTAAGTTTAGTACATTTTCTGGGTATAGAATTAATTGGAATAAAAGTGAAATTATGCCTATAACTGGAATAAAATTAAATATATTAGAACAATTCCCACTTAAAATAGTCACGGACAAACTCAAATATCTAGGAATTAATGTATCTAAATCGTATAACTGTCTATTTAAATATAATTACCCTAAACAATTATTAAATAAATGCTAAAAAAAAATTTTATATATTTTATATTGGTTATACTTCAATCTCCATCAAAAAAACATACAATTATACTACAAACAATGATCAATGATGTTGGAGACGTATAAATGCTATAAAAATTATTTTTTTACCACAATAATGGTATATATTTATTTTAAGTTATATTTTATACATAAATCTCCTTTATATCTCCCTAAAATGTTTTTTTAAAAATATAGATACTTTGGTTAATAGTTTTATTTGGGACTATAAAAACCATCGAATAAGTAAAAAACATGTATGTAAATGTAAAATAAATGGTGGACTAGCACTACCAAATTTCCTATATTATTTCTGGGCAGTTCAGATTAAGAATATGAATTTTTGGTTGGTAAATTTAGATCATGAACCAACTGGCTAAAGATGGAAAAGGAAGACTGTTTGCCTTTTGATGTAGGTTCGATTCTTTTTGCACCAAGGGAAGTACAAAAAAAAATGTATGGTGACAACCCTATAATTCATAGCAAAATTATTGGAAACAAATAGTTAAGACCCTACATATGGGTAATTTGTCACTTTGTTTGCCAATTATGAATAATCCTTTGTTTAAGCCCTCTGTATTGGACAAGGGGTTTAAACACTGGAATGATTTAGGAATTAAAAGGATAGAACACCTTTATAAGGAAGGAAATTTTCTTTCATTTCAAGAGTTACAGGATATCTGTGGATTGCAGTCAAATAACATATTTAGGTATTTACAAATTAGAAATTATATTAAGTCAAATACGCAAGACTATAAAAATAGAAAACCAGGATTATTAGATGAATTGTTTAATAAACACCCAAATACAGAAAAATTAATAGCGTATATATATAATACTATTTTGGATAAGGAAATCCCAACTTCGGAAATATATCGACAAACATGGGAAAATGAAATGGGTTTATCTATAACGAAGGAAACTTGGGAAGAAAGCCTACAATGTATACATCGTTGCTCATTAAATGCTAGACATATATTGATACAATTTAAGGTATTGCACAGATTACATTATTCAAAAACGAAATTAAATAGAATTTATTCTAACATCTCTCCTATTTGTGATAAATGTCAGAACTTGGAAGCTAATTTAACGCATAGTTTTGTAACATGTATAAAACTTAATTATTATTGGACAGAAATCTTTAGAGTTATCTCTGAAGTTCTTAAAATTAAACTGGACCCAGATCCAAAATTAATAATATTAGGAGTTCCGGATTCAAATCTAATATTAACAGTAAACCAAAAAAAATTCTTGGATTACTGTTTGATAATAGAGAAAAAATTAATATTGAAATTTTGGAAGGGAACATTATCCCCCACAATTAAAATGTGGACAGTGGAAATGTTGGAAACGTTGCATTTGGAAAGAATCAGATTTGTCCTAATGGACAAATACGAACTCTTTGAACAGATATGGTCTCCATATACAGAATATTTGAAGGGTTGCTGTTCTTGGCACCACAACTCAATGGGTACCCGGCAGGATTAGATGAAAATAACTCTCTGTTTTTCTTTTTGATTTGTATACATGTCTCCATTGATATCGCTATTTGAAATTGTGTTATTCACTATTAAGATGTATACTATAATCTCTCTTTTTTTATATAATACTTTATTTTAATTAAATACATATAACAAGAATACATACATATATATATATATATATATATATATTCTCCTCTCTTTGCTCTTTCTCTTTCTTTATAATCAAAATTATTATTTAATCACCATTCTTATTGATTAAATCTTTTCTTTTTCTACTTTCAAAAAAATAGAAGTTTATAAGAACTATTCGTAACATTCGTATACTTATTGAAATAAGTTGGTTGTGTATTTGAAAAGTTGTTATACTGTTGTTATGATGGATTCCTTTTAATAAAAATATTATTACACTCAAGATCTCCCCCCATCCTCCTGCGCTCCAAGGAATAGAGTCCTAGCCTACACCACCTCTCCCAATAGCTCAGGCTCTCAAGTCCTGGCAACATCCTGGTAAACCTTTAAATGGAGCTTATGTTACAAATGCCAAGCCCCAATTCCTTTTGCTTTTGGCTTTATCCCACTTAAAGTCCCTGAAAGACTTTTACCACGGGTCATTGCTCGTTTTTTTCAAAAGCTTGGGAGCTGTAAGGGTTACTGAATTGTGACAGCAGGAGTTGGGTCAAGATGAACAGACTCCCAGCTGATTATGAAGAAGGGTCTCGACCCCAAACTTCACCCATTTCTTCTTTCCAGAGATGCTGCCTGTCCCACCGAGTTACTCCAGCTTTTTGTGTCTTTCTCCGGTGTAAACCGGCATCTGCCGTTCCTTGCCACGCGTCCCCGAGTCTGGTCTGCACTGAGCATCACAGATCGCAGGGTGATTCTGAAGAAGGGTCTCGATTTCCTTCGCTCCATAGATGCTTCCTCATCCGCTGAGTTTCTCCAGCATTTTTTGTCTACCTTTATTTAAAGCATCTGCAGTTCCTTCTTAAACACCGGGTGCAATAAAGTGAGACAATACAGTAAGCTGGAGTAACTCAGCGGGACAGGCAGCATCTCTGGGGAGAATGAATGGGGGATGTCTCGGGTCATACAACGTGAGCAGGCTGCTTTGTATTGTCTCCTGAGCTCCCCGTTGAAGCTTAAGCTACGTCTCGAATAGTCTGGGGGTCTTATTCCTCTTCGCTGCCCCCGGGAGCAGCAGTTTGAAGGCTTTCAAGGCTTCACACCCTGGGTGCTTTGGGGTAGACGAGCGGAGTGAAGAGGCGAAGGGAGCATGTTTGCAGCAAAGCCACTCGCACGCCCCTCTCTACAGAGATGCGGCCACTCGCACTAAAACCAACACCACACACACTCGCGGTATTCATGCTTTTTTGGCAAAGCGGAGTATCCAAACAGGCAGTTATTATGCTAATGCGTTGGGTTGCTTCTAGGACTCCTTTATCCCTTTTTTATTTTTGGCTTTTAACGAGGCTTTGAGGTGGGAGGGAACTATGGGGGTGAGCGAGCGAGGGGGCACAAGCCAGACACTGGCCCCAGTCTCTCTGGCCCACTCACTCGCCTGAGTGGCGGCAGGAAAACGTCTCAGCCCTCGCTCCCTCCTCGGGCACAATGGAGGAGTCAGCCGATTCCTCGCTGCTCTCCCTGTGACCTGGTGGGACATTGACACGGAAAGCTGGAGTAACTCAGCGGGACAATTAAGGCAGCATCTCTGGAGAGAAGGGAGGGGCGAAGTTTTGGGTCGAGACCCTTCTTCAGACTTCAGACCCATTCCCTCTCCCCAGAGATGCTGCCTGTCCCCCGCACAGTTACTCCAGCATTGTGTGTCTATCTTCGGTTTGAACCAGCATCTGCAGTTCCTTTCTACACGGCCGGCAGAACATTATACAGCGGCGAGTCTCTGAGAGACACAGTGTTTATTCAGGTTTCTCCCCCTTCTCTCTGCTGCAGGCTGTCGGATTTTCAGGATTGCTGCCACAAACAGGATAATTTTACATCTGATGACTCCCTTTTTACAGCGGTTAAAAACGGAATTAATTCGCCCTCCACTGCGAGTTTTACAGCTGAATAGGCTACACGGATTACGGGATATTAGTCTGGTATTCACCCCGGCCTTACTCTCTGTAGCTCCTTTGTTAGCCGGTAAAATATCTAAAAAGCCTTTATGATAAGCGTCAGCCCCGGCGCTATTTATTCAGCTAAGCTTTTTTTTTTCTGTGGATAAAGGGGGCTAGATGCAGCTGTTTCAACACAGCGGACACACCATCAAGCTAGTCTAAGAGGAGTGAGTGACCCAAGTGAGATCTCATTGCGGTGAAGCACTTCTCATAAGGGGGCTGGCGAATTGCATTGTGCTCACGGCTTGGGCACTTTTTTTGTCAAGTCTCTGCCCGGTGTCAACCTAACCTCTAATCACAATGCTGGGTTTGTGAATCCAAGCGAGGGCCCAAGCAACGGCAAGAATGTTTGCCCACTACAAGTGCCTCACATGCCCCGGCCAATACATCTCCGCCTGTCCGGTGTTCCTCGACTCTGTTTAGAAAAAAAACTCATTCAGTGCCTTAACAAGGCGAGCCACGTAATCTCCAGAATTATGGGATCTCGGTGAATGAAAGTCAAGGTTTTCTCGACGCAGATTTTCTTCAGGGCTATTTTCATTAAATGACAGGAGCAGAATTAGGTCATTCGGAATCGAAAGCTGGTCTGTCTTAACCCCATTCTCCCTTCCTTCTCCCCCATAACCCGTGATACCCGCACTAATCAAGAATCTAGTTATCTCTGTGTGGGCAATCAATTCAGATTCACTGACCTACAGACATTCCTCCCCATCTCCTTCCTGAAGGAAGATCTGAGGCTATGGGTTCTTCGCCCACTTAAGCAGTGCTCAGATTATTGCAGGGTAATGGAGAACATTCACTGCCCCCTCCTTCTGTCGTTCCTTCAGGAACCCCCTTGGCAGTATGTTTGGAAAGGACAACATATCTGTGGTAACATAGCAGGTGCAGGAGGAGGCTATTCTGCCCTTCGAGCCAGCACGCCATTCATTGTGATCATGGCTGGTGCCTGCCTTCTCCCCATATCCCTTGTAGAGCTCTATCTAACTCTTCTTAAAACCCAGTGGCCCTCTGTGGCAGAGAATTCCATAAATTCACAACTCTCTGGGTGAAAAGGTTTTTTCTCACCTCAGTCTTAAATGACCTCCCTTTATTCTAAGACTGTGACCTCTGGTTCTGGACTCACCCATTTTTCCTGCATCTAGCTTGGCCAGTCCTTTTATAATGTTATATGTTTCTATAAGATCCCCCTCATCCTTCTAAACTGCAGTGAATACAAGCCTAGTCTTTTCAATCTTTCCTCATATGACAGTCCCGCCATCCCAGGGATCAATCTCGTGTACCTACGTTGCACTGTCTCATCACAGGATGTCCCCTCAAATAGGAGAACTGCACACAATACCTCACCAGAGCCCAATACAACTGCAGAAGAACCTCTTTGCTCTACTGAAATCCTCTTGTTATGAAGGCCATCATTCATTATTAGCTTTTCTTCACTGCCTGCTGTACCTGCACGTCAGTGATACAAAGGACACCCATTAACCCCATTGAGATAATAATCTGCCCCCTTTGTTTTTGCCACTAAAGTGGATAACGCCACATTACTCTATATTATACTGCATCTGCCAACTCAACCTGTCCAGGTCCCCCTGCAACCTCCTAACATTCCTCTTCACAGTTCTGCCACCACAGCTTTGTGTCATCCGCAAAAGTGTTGAATCATTAATATATATGGTAAAAGTTGCGGCCCCAACACCGAGCCTTGCGGCACTCCACTCGCCACTGCCTGCCATTCTGAAAAGGACCCGTTCACTCCTACTCTTTGCTTCCGGTCTGCCAACCAATTTTCTATCCATGTCAACACCTTACCCCCAATACCATGTGCTCTAATTTTAGTCACCAGTCTCCCATGCGGGACCTTATCAAAGGCTTTCTGAAAGTCTAGATACACTACATCCACTGGCTCCCCTTCATCCATTTTACTTGTCACATCCTCAAAAAATTCCAGTCAATTTAGTCAAGCATGATTTCCCTTTCGTAAATCCATGTTCACTTGGACTAATTATTTAATAATTATTTAAATTCTTTAATATTTGCCTTCAGCATCTTTCCCACCACCGAAGTCAGGCTAACTGGTCTGTAATTCCCCGTTTTCTCTCTTACTCATTTCTTGAAAAGTGGGATAACATTAGCTATCCTCCAATCCACAGGAACTGATCCTGAATCTATTGAACATTGGAAAATGATCGCCAATGCGTCCATTATTTCTAGAGCCACCTCCCTGAGGACCCTGGGATGCAGACCATCAGGCCCAGGGGATTTATCATCCTTCAGTCTCATTAGCCTACCCAATACTATTTCTCGCCTAATGAAAATTTCTTTCAGTTCCTCTACCCCCTTAGATCTTCTGGCCTCCAGTACATCTGGGAGATTTTTTGTGTCCTCCTTAGTGAAGACAGATCCGAAGTACCTATTCAACTCTTCTGCCATTTCCTTGTTGCCCATAATAATTTCACCCGTGTCTGCCTTCAAGGGACCCACATTTGACTTTGCTACTCTTTTTCCCTTAACATATCTAAAGAAGCTTTTACTGTCCTTCTTTATATTCCTGGCCAGCTTCCCCTCAAACTTCATCTTTTCAGCCCATATTGTTTCCTTCTGTTGTCCTATGAAAGTTTCCCAATCCTCTGGCTTCCGGCTACTCTTTGCTGTGTTATACATCTTTTCTTTTAGTTTAATTCTATCCCTAACTTCTCTTGTCAGCCACGGTTGCCTCCTACTCCCCTTAGAATATTTCTTCCTTTTTGGAATTAAATGATCCTGCGTCTTAATGGGATTGAAACTGTGAAAACACACACCTCCAGATACAGGGACAGTTGTTTCTGCCGAGCTGTTATCAGGAAATTGAACCATGCTACCAACAAGAAAGCAGTCCTGAGCTACTATCTACCTCATCGGAGACCCTCAAACTATCTTTGATCATAATATACTGAACTTTGTCTTGCACTAGGTGACTTAAGGCAAGACTCCAGTACGAAAAGACTGGACCATTTCCCACCCAAACCAACACTTCACACCCACTCACAGCCTGGCCTCAGTCTGCAAAGACTGGACCCTTCTACACCCACCCCCCTTCAATCACCACTGACACCCAATCACCCACACCCTCTGTGCTGCACAACATCACTTATCCAATATCAACAATAAAAATAGAGGAGGTGGAGAGGCTTTTCAGAGGACAAAAGAGCCGGTAATCTCCAGGACCTGACAACGTTTCCCTCTCTACTCTTAAGCTCTGTGCCAAACAGCTGGCACCGGTCTATACACACATTTTCAACCAGTCCCTGCAAACATGTACTATCCCTGCCTGCTTTAAAGTCTCTACTATTGTCCCTGTACCCAAAAAGGCAAGGATTACTTGTCTTAATGACTACAGGCCTGTCACATTGACCTCTGTAGTCATGAAGACACTCGAAATGCTTGTGCTGGCCAAGCTGAAAATATCACAATCCCCCTGCTGGATCCTATGCAGTTTGCATATCGGGCCAATAGATCTGTGGATGATGTACTTCATCCTACAGCACCTAGACCGCCAGGGGACCTATGCGGGGATCCTGTTTGTTGATTTTAGCTCTGCATTCAACACCATTGTGCCAGAGCTACTACACTCCAAATTTTCCAAGTTGACTGTGCCTGAACCCCTCTGTCGGTGGATCACCAGCTTCCTGACAGACTGGAAGCAGAATGAAAGCACATCTCGGACCGGCAAACCCTCAGCATAGGGGCACCGCAAGGCTGCGTACTCTCTCTTCTCCTCACTCTACACCAATGACTGCACCTCCACAGACACCTCTGTCAAGCTTCTCAAGTTTGCAGACGACACCCCTGATTGGACTGATCCAGGATGGGGAGGAATCTGCCTACAGACAGGAAGTGTCACAGCTGGCGTCCTGGTGCTGTAGCAACAACCTAGAGCTCAATGCGCTTAAGACAATGGAATTGATTGGAGACTTTAGGAGAGCTCCCCCTCACCCCACTCACCATCAACAACACCACAGTCACATCTGGATCTGTGGAGCCTTTTAAGTTCCTGGGAACCATCATCTCCAAGGACCTTAAGTGGGGGGCTATCATCGACTCCACAGTCAAAAAGGCACAACAGAGGATGTACTTCCTGTGGCAGCTGAGGAAGCACAATCTGCCACAGGCAATGATGGTCCAATTCTACACGGCCATCGTAGAGTCTGTTCTCACCTTCTCCATCATGGTCTGGTTTGGCTCAGCCACCAAGCACGACACCTGGAGGCTGCAGCGAATCGTCCGATCAGCAGAGAAGGTTATTGACTGCAACGTTCCCTCTACTAACTTCACTATTGTCCTGGTGAGCTTCTCTGTATCACTCGTTATCACCTGCTCCACAGCCACAATGGACCATTGTGGGCTCCACCTTTCCTTGATCATCGTTGCTTTTTGAATATCTTTCATTAATTTGTTCTATGTACCTTCTATATCTCTCATTGCCCTCTCCCCGAACTCTCAGACTGAGGAAGGGTCCCAACCCGAAACATCACCTAGTCCTTTTCTCCAGAGATGCTGCCTGACCCACTGAGTTACTCCAGCTATTTGTGTACATCAGCATCTGCAGTTCCTTCCTACACATCCTTTGCACTCATGTTAGGTCCTTCACAACCAAAAAAGATGGGTCACTGTACCAGCATTAGTTGACTATTGTATCTTCACACAAAGGGTGGTGGGTGTGTGGAACAAGCTGCCAGAAGAGGTAGTTGAGGCAGGGACTAACCCAACATTTAAGAAACAGTTAGACAGGTACATGGATAGGACAGGTTTGGAGGGATATAGGCCAAACGCGGGCAGGTGGGACTAGCTGGGATATGTTGGCCAGTGTGGGCGAGTTGGGCCAAAGGGCCTGTTTCCATGCTGTATCACTCCATGACTCGATGACACTATTGGGATGAACTTAAGCATGCGCATTCTTTGGAGTCATGCAGCATGATAAACAGATCCTTTGGTCAATTAGCTCCAGGCCAATCTTCAAAAACACAGCTGCACTAATCATTCCCCTTCTGTTCTCCCTACATTCCCATCAGCTCCCCCAACTTCTCACACTCATCTTCACACTGGGCCTCACCAAGGCGCTGCAGTAGAGCTGCTGCCTTACTGCGCCAGAGACCCGAGTTCGATCCTGACTATGGGTGCAGTCAACTCCTACCTCGACAAAAACCTGGACCCACTGCAGTTCGCTTACCGCCACAACAGATCAACGGTGGAGGCGATCTCGCTGGCCCTCCGCTCTGCTCTGGACCACTTGGACAACAAAAACTCATATGTCAGGCTGTTATTCATTGACTACAGCTCGGCATTTAACACAATCATCCCCTCCAAGCTGGTTACCAAACTCGCAGAACTGGGTCTCTGCGCATCCCTCTGCAATTGGATCCTCGACTTCCTCATTCACAGACCACAGTCTGTTCGTATTGGTGCAAATGTGTCAGACTCGATAACAATCAGCACGGGAGCACCTCAAGGCTGCGTACTCAGCCCCCTGCTGTACTCACTCTATACTCATGACTGCGTAGCTGGTCACAGTGCGAACTCCATCATCAAGTTCGCTGACGACACCACTGTTGTGGGACGTATCACTGATGGGGATGAGTCAGAGTACAGAAGAGAGATCGAGCGACTGTCCATATGGTGCCAGCACAACAACCTGGCCCTCAACACCAGCAAAACCAAGGAACTGATTGTGGACTTTGGAAGGAGTAGGATGGGGACCCACAGTCCTGTTTATATCAACAGATGGTTGAAAGGGTCAAGAGCTTCAAATTCCTGGGCGTGCACATCTGTGAAGATCTTTCCTGGTCCGAGAACACAGATGCAATTATTAAGAAAGCTCATCAGCGCCTCTACTTCCTGAGAAGATTACGGAGAGTCAGTCTGTCAAGGAGGACTCTCTCTAACTTCTACAGGTGCACAGTAGAGAGCTTGCTGACCGGTTGCATCATGGCTTGGTTCGGCAACTTGAGTGCCCTGGAGAGGAAAAGACTACAAAAAGTAGTAAACACTGCCCAGTCCATCATCGGCTCTGACCTTCCTTCCATCGAGGGGATCTACCATAGTCGCTGCCTCAAAAAGGCTGGCAGCATCATCAAGGACCCACACCACCCTGGCCACACACTCATCTCCCTGCTACCTTCGGGTAGAAGGTACAGGAGCCTGAGAACTGCAACAACCCGGTTCAGGAATAGCTACTTCCCCACAGCCAACAGGCTATTAAACTTGGCTCGGACAAAACTCTGAAGATTAATACCCCTCCATCTGTTATTTGCACTTTATTAATTTATTAATTAATGTGTGTATTTACGTATATAATTGTAGTCAATGCCTACTATGTTCTGTTGAGCTATGCAAAGAAAGAATTTCATTGTCCTGTCAGGAACACATGACAATAAACTCTTTTGACTTTGACTTTGACTTTGACTTTGACTGTCTGTAAGGAGTTTGTACGTTCTCTCCGTGATCTGGGTGGGTTTTCCCTGGGATCTCCAGTTTCTTTCTACACTCCAAAGACGTACAGGGTTGTAGGCTTGGTATAATTGTAAATACCCCGATGTGTGCAGGATAGTTGTCTATATGGATTTCAGTAAGGCCTTTTACAAGGTTCCCCATGGAAGGTTGGTTCAGAAGGTTCAATCTTTGGGTGTTAATGGCGGAGTAGCAAGATGGATTCAACAGTGGCTGAATGGGAGATGTCAGAGAGTAATGGTGGATGGCTGTTTGTCAGGTTGGAAGCCGGTGACCAGTGGGGTGCCTCAGGGATCTGTGTTGGGTCCACTGTTGTTTGTCATGTACATCAATGATCTGGATGATGGGGTGGAAAATTGGATAAGTAAGTATGCAGATGATACTAAGATAGGTGGTATTGTGGATAATGAAGTAGATTCTCAAAGTCTACAGAGAGATTTGGGCCATTTGGAAAAGTGGGCTGAAAGATGGCAGATGGAGTTTAATGCTGATAAGTGTGAAGTGCTACATCTTGGCAGACAAATCAAAATAGGACGTACATGGTAAATGGTAGGGAATTGAGGAATGCTGTGGAACAGAGGGATCTAGGAATAACTGTGCATAGTTCCCTGAAGGTGGAATCGCATGTAGATAGGGTGTAAAGAAAGCCTTTGGTGTGCTGGCCTTTATAAATCAGAGCATTGAATATAGGAGTAGGGAAGTAATGTTAAAATTGTACAAGGCATTGGTAAGACCAATTCTGGAGTATGGTGTACAATTTTGGTCGCCTAGTTATAGGAAGGATGTCAACAAAATAGAGAGAGTACAGAGGAGATTTACTAGAATGTTGCCAGGGTTCCAGCAACTATGTTACAGAGAAAGGTTGAACAAGTTAGGTCTTTATTCTTTGGAGCGCAGAAGGTTAAGGGGGGACTTGATTGAGGTCTTTAAAATGATGAAAGGGATAGACAGAGTTGACGTGGATAAGCTTTTCCCATTGAGGGTAAGGAAGATTCAAACAAGAGGACATGACATGAGAATTAAGGGACAGAAGTTTAGGGGTAACGTGAGGGGGAACTTCTTTACTCAGAGGGTGGTGGCTGTGTGGAATGAGCTTCCAGCAGAGGTGGTTGAGGTAGGATCGATTTTAACATTTAAAAGTAAAGTGGATAGGTATATGGACGTGAAGGGAATGGAGGGGTATGGTCTGAGTGCAGGTAGATGGGACTAGGGGAAAACAAATGGTCGGCACGGACTGGAAGGGCCGAGAGCGCCTGTCTCCGTGCTGTAATTGTTATATGGTTATAGTGTTAGTGTGCAGGGATCGTTGGTCGGCATGGACTCAGTGGGTCGAAGGGCCTGATTACATGCTGTATCTCTAAACTACACTAAACTAAACCAGCGGTGATGCACAGTGGCCAATTAACCAACCAACATGCTTCCCTAGGGTTGGTGGGAATGGACCATAGCGTTTGGAGATGACAGGGAGAGTGCAAAAAGTCAACACCATGGCAGGATCGAAGCCTGAAGCTGGAGCTATGAAGTAGCCACAGCTGTACTCGCTACACCATCCCTATTTTCACCGGAAGTACTTTCTAAGTTTCCTTTGCAACAAAAAAAAAGCCCTGTGTTCAGCCGGCACATTGAGGATCTGGAGTGACAGGAAAACCAGCAATAATGGGAAAACGAAGTGGAATCATTCCATCTAGTTTACCTTAGCTAAGTGTAGGAAAGTTCAGTTTAGTGTAGTTTAGTGTAAATTAGTTTAATGTAGTTAAGTTTAGTGTAGATTAGTTTAGGGTAGTTAACTTTAGTTTAGTGTAGTTAAGTTTAGTATAGTTAAGTTTAGTGTAGTTTTGTTTAGTGTAGTTAAGTTTAGTGTAGTTTAGTTTAGTGTAGTTTTGTTTAGTGTAGTTAAGTTTAGTGTAGTTTAGTTTAGTGTAGATTAGTTTAGTGTAGTTTAGATTAATGTAGTTTAGTTTATTGTCACGTGTACTGAGGTACGGTGACAAGCTTTTGTTGCGTGCTATCCAGTCAGCAGAAAGACAATACATGATTACAATCGAGCCATTTGCAATGTATAGATTAGATACATGATAAGGGAATAATTTAGTGCAAGATAAAGCCAGCAAAGTCCGATCAAGGCTAGTCCAAGGGTCACCAATGAGGTAGATAATAGTTCAGCACTGCTCTCTAGTTGTGGGAGGATGGTTCCGTTGCCTGATAACAGCATCTCCCATGTCTGTTTACTCAGACGAGTGGACCGGAGGAGACAGGGCGGGCGAGTGTTCCAGGACCAGCAAGTGGGCTTCGGCCTGCTCCCCCTGTTGAGTAAAGGCATTTGAAGACTGGAATACTTGCACTAAATAGGCTGTAACTGCAGGGACATCGGAGTAGATATTTGTTGAACAAATTACACGGGGAAACAATGCAGCCGATGTAGTGATGGGCTTTGACTAAAAGTCTGATTAAAGAAGGTCGGAACAGTCTGAAGAATGGTCTCAACCCGAAACGTCACCGTTTTTTAAAGTTTAGTTTAGAGATAACAGAGCAGAAACGGGGTCCGCTCCGACCAGCGATAGCCCCACACAGTAACACTATCCTACACACTTGGACAATTTACAATCTGCAGAAGCCAATTAACCTACAAAGCTGTACATCTTTGGAGTGTGGGAGGACACCGGAGCACCTGAAGAAAAGCCATGCAGGTCACGGGGAGGACATACAAACGCATACGGACAGCACCCGTAGTCAGGATGGAACCCGGGTCTCTGGCGGCGTGAGGCCGCAACTCTACCGCTGCGCCACCGTGCCGCCCATCTATCTGTGTTCTCTAGAGGTGTTTCCTGGCCCGTCGTGTTACTCCAGCACTTTGTGTCACTTTTGTAAACCAGCATCTGCAGCTCCTTGTTTCTAGAAACTGCCGAGAGTTGTGGGTTCAGCCAAGTCCATCACATAGACCAGCCTTCCCCCATCGACTCCTTCCACACTCCACGCTGCCTTGGAAAAGCAGTCAACAATAATCAAGGACCACTCACCATATATGGCGACTGTGCGTTTGTGGGTTGTGCAAAATAATTTCACAGTGACAATAAAACCATGATGAACCATGGTATTCTCCCTTCTCCACTCCGCCATCAGGCAGAACGTGCAAATGCTTGAAGCACGTACCACCAGCTTCAAGAACAGCATCTTCCCTGCTGTTATCTGACCCTTGAACAGACATCGCCCAAGCTAAGGGCATACAGTATCGCTGGTCTTTCAATATTTCATCGCTCACACCTTCTATCTGCACTTTCTCTGTAACTGTCCTACATTCTGTTTAATTTCTCTTTTGCATCTACTATTTTATGTATGGTATAATCTGCACGGATAGCACGCAAAACAAAGTTTTCCACTGGATCTTGTTACAATAGACAATAGACAATAAACAATAGGTGCAGGAGTAGGCCATTCGGCCCTTCAATGTGATCATGGCTGATCATCCACAATCAGTACCCTGTTCCTGCTTTCTCCCCATATCCCCTGACCCCGCTATCCTTAAGAGTCCTATCTAGCTCTCTCTTGAAAGCATCCAGAGAACCGGCCTCCACCGCCCTCTGAGGCAGAGAATTCCACAGACTCACAACTATCTGTGTGAAAAAGTGTTTCCTCATCTCCGTTCTAAATGGCTTACCCCTTATTCTTAAACTGGGGCCCCTGATTCTGGATGCCCCCAACCTAGAGAACATGTTTCCTGCCTCTGGCGTGTTCAAATCCTTAATAATCTTATATGTTTCAATAAGATCCCCACTCATCTTTCTAAATTCCAGAGCATACAAACCCAGCCGCTCCATTCTCTCAGCATATGACAGTCCCGCCATCCCGGGAATTATCCTACGCTGCACTCCCTCAATAGCAAGAATGTTTTTTCTCAAATTTGGAGACCAAAACTGCACATAATACCCCAGGTGTGGTCTCACTAGGGCCCTGCGCAACTGCAGAAGGACCTCTTTGCTGACAATAATGACAATAATAAACCAATCCCCATTAGTTGTTACGCTGTGTGCTGTGGATCAATGTACGAATGTATCAAAGTTTAGTTTAGTTTAGTTTAGAGATGCAGCGCTGAAATAGGCCCTTTGGCTCACCGAGTCTGCACCAAGCAGCGATCCCTGCACACTAACATCATCCTACACACACTAGGGACAATTTGCAATTATAACAAGCCAATTAGTGTACAAACCTGCACGTCTTTGGAGTGTGGCAGGAAACCACAAACCGCACGCAGATCATGGGGAGAACGTACGAACTCCGTACAGACGAGCACCTGGTTAGGATCGCACCCAGGTCTCTAGCAATGTCAGACAGCAACTCTATCGCTGCGCCACTGTGTCGCCCCATGGTAACTATTTTTCCGTCTATGTTTGAATGAGCATGTGCACACTCCTTCACTGGAGACCTGTGTAGTGTGTGCAGGGAGATATGCTACATCTCAACCCAATGGGCCAGAAAGTATGTTACATGAAACAAAATTCGCTGAATGGCTGAAGAAAACTCATTAGCTGTCGATGATTACACTGTTGCACGGATAGCAAATCTGTGGTTTGCCCTTCGCTGTCGGAGATGCACACAGCTTGTCCTCGCTGATTTTCGTTTAAACATCTTAGTAGTGTTTCTGGTTACCATTAAGACTGGAGTCAGTCGGTTTCCACAAATTGGCACTTTGTGGGTTTACAAATTGGCATTGCCGTGGATGCCTCACAAACAGGCCTCCCACTGTCGCCAAAGCAAACGCTTGCAAGATGTATGTTTCAACCTCAAAACACTTGTGCAAATTCAAGGTCCTGGGGTCTCACATTAACACTGAAATCATACCGTAGGCATGTCACACTCATTCACGCACGCACACACGCACACACACACACACACACACACACACACACACACGCACACACACACACACACACACACACACGCACACACACTCACACGCTCACACGCACACACACACACACACACACACACACACACACACACACACACACACACACACACACACACACACCCTCACACACACACACACACACACACACACACACACACACACACACACACACACACACACACACACACACACACACCCTCACACACACACTCACACCCTCACACACACACTCACACACACACTCACACACACACACACACACACACCCTCACACATACACACACACACATACACCCTGACACACACACACACACAATCACACACACAAAGCAATAAATGTGAGCACAATGAGCCCAAATTATGTTTCTGACTGAGTTATCTCCCGTATCCCACTCCCCTGACAGTCAGATTGAAGAAGGGTCTCAACCCGAAACATCACCCATTCTCAAGGGATGTTTTGTATCCATCTGAGGGGGTAAACGGGCCTCAGTGTAAAGACTGAGCCAAGAGCTATCACCCTGAGAGTGTTTAGTTTAGGGATACAGCGTGGAAACAGGCCATTCGGCCCCCCAAGTCCATTCTGACCAACGATCTCTGCATATTAACACTATCCTACACACAATTTTACGTTTTTTAAATATACAAAGCCAAATAACCTACACTTCTTTGGAGTGCGGGAGGAAGATCTCATAGAAAACCCACACGGTCGCAGGGAGAACATACAAACTCTGTACATACAGCAACCGTAGTTGGGATCGAACCTGCGTCTCTGGCGCTGCAAGCGCTGTCAGGCAGCAACTCTACCGCTGCGCCACCGTGGCCCAGATCCCATTCTCCGATTTATGAGGAGAGTTTGAATTCTTAAACCTTTCGACTCAGAGGTGTGAAAATGATCAACTGAACTATAGTCACCCCCCACCCCGTAACATTGTCAGTCCATTCCCTCCACAGATGCTTCCTGGCTCATTACGTTCATTCAGCAGTTTTTGCTTTTGCTCAAAATTCCAGCATCTGTGGTCTCTTGTGTCCTCTGGCAGTGGTTTTCTGATATTTCAAAGAAATTGCACGACACAGAGAGCTTTTGAAATCAAAATGTTAACAGTGCCTCCATCAAAATATGAAAAAGGCTTTGTCTACCCAATGTCAACTGTTCCTTAGCACTGTAATTTTCCCATGTTTTTTTAGTGTTTACCTATTCCTTTATTTATTTCCCGCTCAACCGTATTGTAACGTGTACAAAGGTACAGTGACAATCTTTTGTTGCGTGCGAACCTATTGTTGGCTCATCTATAGTTTTTGTTGTCAGCGAAAAGACTATAGATGAGCCATCCACAGTGTACAGTGTCGGCTGACTTGGGGCTCCTGGCTGTTCCGCAATCTAAACTTAAGCTCAGGGGTGACCATACCTTTGCTGTTGCGGCCCCTATTCTGTGGAACAGCATCCCCCTCCCTATCAGATCTGTCCCCTCCATCCACTCCTTTAAGTCCAGGCTCAAAACGTATTTTAATTCACCAGCGTTTGAATCCCCCTGATGTGGCTGACCTTTGTTTTGTGTCCTGGTGCTGATTATTTGTACCTACCTGCGGTGCGCATTCCTGTGTATGTGTGTTTCCTTTGTGATGTTAGCTACCTGCTCTGGTCTGTACAGCACTTTGGTCAACGTGGGTTGTCTTTAAATGTGCTTTATAAATAAATTTGATTTGATTTGATGCATGGTAAAGGGAATAAAGTTTAGCGCAAGACCGAGTTCAGTAAAGTCCGATTAAAGATAGTCCAAGAGTCTCCAATGAGGCAGCTCAGGACCGCTCTCTAGTTGTTGACAGGATGGTTCAGTGACGTGGAATTACATCGGTTAAGGTACAGTATGCCATAAACTACAACTGTTAAGCAGTCATAGAGGCATATAGTGGTACAGCGTTGAAACAGGTCGTTAGGCCCAAACTGCCTACACTGGCCAGCATGTCTCAGCTACTGTACACTTTCCCACCTGCCTGCGTTTAGTCCATATCACTCCAAACCTGTCCCATCCATGTGCCCGTCTAACTGTTTCTTAAATGTTGGGACAGTTCCTGCCTCAACGACCTACTTTGGCAGCTTGTTCCATACACGCACCACCTGTTGTGTTGTTAAAGCCTGGTGGCTGAAGAGATCACAACACTACATATTGTCACTATGATACAAAAGGGCACTCGCCATAGGTGTCCAACTGGTTACTGAGCTTATCGCTGAGAGGAGGGGTTAGCTTTAGAGGTCATTTGCTCACCTTTGGTTTCAGCGTGATCAGGTTACATCACTTCCGATACTCGACTTGGAAGTCAACCCAATCTTCTAGAAGTAAAGTTATTCCTTTGGGTAGATACAAAATGCTGGGGTAACTCAGCGGGACAGGCAGCATCTCTGGAGAGAAAGAATGTGTAACAATTTGGGTCGCGACTCTAAACGTCACCCATTCCTTCTCTCCAGAGAGACTGCCTGTCCCGCTGTTACCTTCGATTTAAACCTGCATCTGCAGTTCTTTCCTACAAAATGGATTCCTTTGGGTGTTGGCAGTACTTCACTGAGGCTCGGTGGGTAGAAACACATCACAACAATCTGCCAGGAATATCGGATTTATCTGGGAAAGTCCAAGCCAGATGGCTGGCTTGCACTGAGAGTAGAACGGAAGACCCGGTGGATTGCGGCCTGCAGGAGGGAGCCGCAGAGCCGGTGGTCCCCGGCTTGTTAGACCCGGCCTGGGAGGGGGGGTCACCGTGCTGGCCCCTGCTCATTCTCCGAAGACTAGAGACCGAGAGGAGAACAACGAGTGACGACAGATGCGATGGGCGAAGAGAGAGGCTGGGAGGAGAGGAGAGGGTCTGGCCTACAGCAGCCTGTGACTCGCCTGGAACAGGCACCGCTCATAGGAACCAGAGCACGAACTTTGAAAATGACGCCAAAATTATGGCGCCTCTTGCACGCGGGCAGAGTAAACTATTTCTGTGCGCTTGCTAATCGAAGTATGGCAATACCGCACTGCACTGCTTGTATGAAAAATAATTTCACCGTGTTAGCACTTTGCACGTGTGACAATAAAGGCACCATTGAAATGTCACACATGATGCCACAGAGTGCAGGTGCTTTCTGTGTAGTGGAATCATCAATCAGCCACAACATGCTGAAGAACTCATAACCCCAGATTACTCCATCATTGAACCTGCAATCTGTAGCATGACCCAGCAGCAGCAGATGGACAATGGATCTGGAGAGCAACAACAGATACAATTCCTGTACAACTATAATTCATTGTATGGGAAATTGAAGATGTGTCATCAGCCCACCTGTATATGATAAGTACTATCATACCTTGTGTCAGTCCACCCTGCTGGATCTCCCCGTTGCTAACCACTTTAACTCCCCTTCCCATTCCCACACCAGCCTTTCACTCCTGGGCCTCCTCTATTGCCAGAGTGAAGCCACACACTAACTGGAGGAACAGCGACTCATATTCCATTTGTGTAGCTTACTACCCAACGAAATAAACATTGAATTCTAGGTTTAGGTTTATTATTGTTACATGTACCAAGGTTCAGTTTATTTTGCAGGCTATCCAAACAGATCAGATATATCATACATAAATACCATCAAGTCAAACTCGAGTGCAATAGACAGAGCAAAGGGGTAAGCTAAGTAACATTAGTTCATGTTCCAGTGCTTTCAGTAAAGAAAGCAAATGGCATGTTGGCCTTCATAGCGAGAGGATTTGAGTACAGTTGTACAGGGGCCTGGTGAGACCACACCTGGAGTATTGTGTGCAGTTTTGGTCTCCTAATTTAAGGAAGGACATTCTTGCTATTGAGGGAGTACAGAGTAGGTTCACCAGGTTAATTCCGGGGATGGCAGAACTGACATATGATGAAAGAATGGGTCGACTGGGCTTATATTCACTGGTATTTAGAAGGATGAGAGGAGACCTTATATAAAATTCTTAAGGGATTGAATCGGCTCAATGCAGGAAAAATGTTCCCGATGTTGGGGGAGTCCAGAACCAGGGGTAAGAATAAGGGGGAGGCCATGTAGCGCTGAGATAAGGAAAAACTTTTTCACCCAGAGAGTTGTAAATCTGTGGAATTCTCTGCCACAGAAGGCAGTGGAGGCCAGTTCACTGAATGTTTTCAAGAGAGAGTTAGGATTCCGTTAGCCCTAAGGTAGCTCTTAGGGCTAACGGAATCAAGGGATATGGGGAGAAAGCAGGAATGGGGTACTGGTGTTGGATGATCAGCGATGCTGGCTCAAAGGTCCGAATTGCCTACTCCTGCACCTATTTGTTTCTATGTTCATGTCATGGGAGCAGATGTAGGCCATTCTGCCCTTCGAGTCTACTCCAGCATTCAATCATCTTTCCCTCTCAATCCCATTCTCCTGCCTTTTCCCCATAACCACCAACATCCTTACCAAGAGGGTATCTGTAATTTCCACCTTAAAAATACCCAATGACTTGGCAATGAATTCCACAGATTCATTGAACAAATTCCTCCTCATCTCCTCATTGAATTCCTCCTCATCTAAAGGTATGTCCTTTTATTCTGAGGCTGTGCCCTCTGGTACTAGACTCTCCCACAAGTGGAAACATCCTCTCCGCATCCACTCCATCCAGGCCTTTCACTATTCAGTAAGTTTCAATGAGGTCCAGCCTCATCTTTCTAAACCCAGCCCCCTAGCAAACCCCCTCTCCCCTTTATTCCTCCCTCTTAGAAACACAGAAAGATAGAAAAAAGGTGCAGGGGGAGGCCATTTGTCCCTTCGAGCCAGCGCCGCCATTCATTGTGATCATGGCTGATCAGTAACCCATGCCTGCCTTCTCCCCATATCCCTTGATTCCGCTAGCCCATAGAGCTCTACCTAACTCACTTTTAAATTCATCCAGTGAATAGGCCTCTACCGCCTTCTGTGGCAGAGAATTCCACAAATTCACAACTCTCAGGGTGAAAAAGGTTTTGTTCTCATCTCAGTTTTAAATGGCCTCCCCTTTATCTTCGGTCTGTGGACCCTGGTTCTGGACTCTCTCAATATTGGGAACATTTTTCCTGCATCTAGCTTATCCAGTCCTTTTACAATGTTATACATTTCTATAAGATCCCCCCTCATCCTTCTAAATTCCAGTGAATATAAGATCTTTCCTCATATGACAGTCCCGCCATCCCAGGGATCAATCTCGTGAACCTACGCGCTGCACTGCCTCAATCACAAGGATGTCCTTCCTCAAATTAGGAGACCAAAACTGCACACAATACTCCAGATGTGGTCTCACCAGGGTCCTGTACAACTGCAGAAGGACCTCTTTATTCCTATACTCAAATCCTCTCGGTATCTGTTCATCATTAGTTCAAATAACATTGTTATGTGCTATTAAAGTTGCCAGGGGTAAACGGGACGAAAAAAGGTTGGGAACCGCTGATAAAAAATAATCATCATGACACCTGCCGGGGAGGGGAGGTGGTGAAGTAGGCGAGCCAGGCACTGTACGACGCGGGGAGGTCGCGGGGGAAACGGTCTCCGATAGTGGAGCAGCCGGCCCGGTAGTGGGAGGGAATACAAAACGCAAAATCTCTGGATGTGGAGTCGCAGGACGCGGTTCCTTGACTGGAAGGAGATGTTGACGGTTGCGTCTGTAAATGGCCCCGTCCATGCTAACCAGGTAGGAGCACGGTTCTTTGGCAGGGCTGTGGATGTGACCCCGACGGCCATAGCCCTTGTTGGTCTGGAGGCGAACAAACTGTCCACTGGTGAGAGGTTTAAGTGGCTTACTGGACTTGTCAAAAAAATGTTTTAGTGCATCGCGCTTGAATTGTAGTTGTTTCTGGACTGCGGGGGGAGAACGGTCCTGTGGCTGCAGAAGCTGCTGGGGTACAGGCAGCGCAGCATGGGTTTGACGAGACATCAGTCGTTGGGCTGGGCAACCCAGTATGGGATCCCTGGCAAAGTTCCTTAAATTGAGCAGGTCCAGGTAGACGTCAGATTTACCAAGGCATGAATGCGCCATTAGTTGTTTTGCGCTTCGGACGGTTCGTTCGGCGAGTCCGTTAGACTGAGGAAACTCAGGGCTGCTGGTGATGTGTGGAAAGTCCCATCATTGTGCAAAGTTTTTGAAAAGCCGGCTGGTGAACTTTCCCATTCTTCTGGCTTCCCACTACTCTTTGCTGTGTTATACACCTTTTCTTTTAGCTTTATTCCATCGCTAACTTCCCTTGTCAGCCACAGTTGCCTCTTACTCCCCTTAGAATCTTTCTTCCTATTTGGAATGAAATGATCCTGCATCTTCTAGATTATTCCCACAAATTCCTGCCATTGCTGTTCACTGTCATTCCTGCTAGGATCCTATTCCAGTCGACCTTGGCCAGCTCCTCTCTCATGCCTTCATAGTCCCCTTTGTTCAACTGCATCACTGACACTTCTGATTTTACCTTCTCCCTCTCAAATTGCACATATAAACTAATTATATTGTGGTCACTAGCTCCTAACGGTTCCTTTACCTTGAGTTGCCTTATTAAATCTGGATAATTAGACTAAATCCAAAATTGCCGTCTCTCTGGTAGGCTCCATTACAAGCTGCTCTAAGAATCCATCTCGGAGGCACTCTACAAACCCCGTTTCTTGGGGTCCAAAAGCAACCTGATTTTCCCAGTCTACCTGCATATTGTAATCTCTCATATCCACAGAAGCATTACCTTTGTTACATGCCAGTTTTAACTCCTGCTGCAACTTGCACCCTGCATCCAGGCTACTGTTTGGGGGCCTGTAGCTAACTCCCAATTTTACTTCGGAGTCACGTGAGTGACTACGTGAATAGAAGCCCGTACAGCCGTTGGTGCGTCATGACGTCAGACGCTGGTGCAGTCGGCCGGTTGGAGCAGCAGCGCTCCTCCGAGCAGTAAGTTTAAACGGGTTACACGAAAAGCTGGAGAATTCAGCGGGTGCAGCAGCATCTAAGGAGCGAAGGAGATGGGCAACGTTTCGGGTCGAGACCCTTCTTCAGACTTCACCCTCGATTCTCCAGCATCTGCAGTTCTTTGTTAACATGTTTAAACGGAGGTAAGGTTTGTTGAAAAATTTTTACCACAGGTCATTTTCTGCGACGGTTTGGGAGTTTTGGTAGATATGTTGCAGAAAGTGAAGAAGGTGTCGGTGAGGCGCTCCGGGGGTAGAAAGGAGAGTGACCAGGAGAGTGTTGAGGATGGAGGCCCGTCTGGTACACCTGGTCCGGTGCTGGCTACACAGCCAGTGGTTGCGGACCCACTGCCGGGGGCAGTGGAGGCTTGTCAGTAGGGTGGAAGGCCACTGGCAAGTCCTGTGGCCCGTAGATGAGTCGGGCCTGGAGGTTATACCCTCCATAGGAGAGTCCGTTTGCTCACGGCTCTCCCACGTCGAGATTCTATTACAAAAGAATGCTCGACAGGGACCAGCTCCGTGAGGAGGAGTGGTGCCCAAGCCAGGCTGATGGAGAGCTTGTGCTAGCAGCACCTGTTTCAGGGCTGCAGAACTATCCTGCCTGTGAGGAGGATGTTCTGTCAGGGCTGTTTGCTGACATTGTTTCTATGCTGGGGGAGAGCAGTAAAGGTGTTCGGTTGGAGGTAATTCCGAACATTGCTGGGAAGTTTTGCTGAGTGTAGAGAGGCAGGAAAGGCGATTGATGTAGAATTGGCCGAAGCCATTCAGTATATGCTCTCCCACCAGTTACAGGAGCTAGCTATGGATGAAGTAGCAAAAAACTATAAAGCTCCTGTTAATTGTGATCTCCTGAAGGTACCGGTGGTTAATCACCAAATTTGCATAGATGGGTTTGCCTGCTAGGGCCCAGGAGATGAAGTTTTAAAAAAGTACTTAAAACTGTTGTAAGCAGGTATTACAGCTGTGGTGAAAGTTATTGATACAAATGATATGGTTGAAGCACACCAGGATGAACTGGGACTCCTTTGTAATGCATTTTGAAATTAATAATGTCGGGAGGGCCGCTATTAGGCCAGTGCTAACCCGAATTTGGCGAGTTGTGCAAACCGACCAGTGTACCACCACGAAATCTGTTGTTTGGTGGTAACCTTGCAAAAAAGGGTCAAAGACTGTTATGAGGTTGTTATAACCATGGCCCTCATTAAGCCAGCTGGAAGCAAGGCAAAAAAGGTTCTCTACAAGAAGTCGAGGACAACAAGGCCGCAAGGAAAGATGCTGGTAAGGAATATAACATTGGCAGACGATGAATTAACTGATGTTCCTGTTCAAATTGGGGAAGGTTAAAATTGTTCTCAAACAATGGCAGCAGTTGACATCAGATTTGTTCATACTTAGTGTATTGAAGGGGTGAAAAATTGGATTTTACTATAAGGACAGTCTACCTAATCAACATTTTCCTAGTTGTAAACTTATTTTTCAGATGAGGAAAATGTGCTTATTCAAGCAGAGATTCAGACGTTACATAAGAAGGGGTAATTGAGCCTTCTGTCTATCAAAGTCAACAATTTCTGTCAAGTATATTTCCCAGATCTAAAAAGACTGGGGGATGTAGAATTATTCTGGATTTATCGAATTTGAACAAATTTGTTTGTTATAGGCATTTCAAAATGGAGAACTTTACCACGGGCAAACATCTAGTGTCCAAAGGGTATTATATGGCAACCATTGATTTAAAGAATGCGTATTACGCAGTGTCTATTCATGGTGATGATAGAAGATATTTGAAATTTATTTGGATGACTGAGCTGTGGCAATTCAGGACATTGCCGAATGGATTAACGTCAGCTCCTAGATTATTTACTAAATTGGTAAAACCTGTGTTAGCATTACTTAGAGCTCAGGGCATGTGGTAATGGCCTATTTAGATGATATTCTGATTGTTGGAAAGACTCATGCTGAAACTCAATCATCATTTTCAGTGTTAAAATCACTTTTGAACAAATGGGATTTGTTATTCACCCAGATAAATCTAAATGATCACCAGTCCAAATTATTGATTATCTGGGATTTACCATTAATTCCAATCACATGTTGGTAAACTTTGCCCAGGGATAAATTGAATCAGTTAATTGAGGACTGTGTTAATCTCGTTGGAGAACAACGGCCTTCGATTAGACAAGTAGCCAGTTTTATTGGGAAGTTGTTGCAGCCTTTTCCAGCTGTGCAGTATGGTCCTCTGCATTATCAACAATTACAACCATCAAAGGAACAGGCACTGAGAATACAAAGGGGCCATTTTGATAGGCCTATGCAGTTGTCAGCTGGGGCGATTGCTGACATACAATGGTGGATAGTACATGTTTCAAAAAATTTAAGGAAGGTTTTGGTGGAATCACCGTCACTGATATTACAGACTGATGTAAGTGCACTGGGTTGGGGTGCACAGATATGTCTTCTAGTTGTGGAGGCAGATGGAATGTGGATGAGACATCGCTTCCTCAATTAAGAGGGATTAATTATTTAGAGTTGTTGGGCACCTGGTATGGCTCAAAGCTATTGTTCTACAAGGAGGGATCTGCATGTGCAGGTCAGATTGACAACACCACAGCAGTGGCATATGTAAACCACATGGGTGGAGTTAAGTCACAGTCTTGTGATAGACTGGCTAACCAGATTTGGAGCTGGTGTATTGACCAAAATATCTGGCTTTCAGCACTTTATTTGCCAGGAAGAGGTCACGTCAGTTTAATGACAACATTGAATGGATGTTAAATCAGGATGTATTGAACCAAATGATTGATCAGTATGCATTGCCAGATATTGACTTGTTTGCATCTCGATTAAATCATCAGTTTAGCTAGATATGTTTCATGGTAACCAGATTCTGGGGCAGTAGCAGTGGATGCATTTTCGCTGCATTGGGGGAGGAATGTTTGTGTATGTATTTCCTTCATTCTGTCTCATCAGCAAATGTTTGCAAAAGATCAAGGAGGACTCCGCTTCAGGGGTATTGGTAGTGCCAGATTGGCCTACACGAGCATGGTTTCCCGTTGTATTACAAATGGCTAGGGAGCCTTACATGCTTATGCCCAAGAATAAAAATCTACTGGTAAATCCAGTCACTGGGGATCAACATCCTTTATAGGATCGTATTGATCTGTTAATTTACAGATTTTAAGGAGGCCATACCTGGGGAGAGGACTGTCTCATCGGACGGTGGATGTTCTCACGTCGGCCTGCAGGGATAGTACACAGCAGCAATATATCACCTATATAAGGAAGTGGGAGCAATTCTGCCTACAGCAGGATATTGTATATCACACTGCAGGGATCACGGATGTATTGGAGTTTGTCAACTCTTTATTTTGACCAAAAAATTAAGTTACAGTGCGATTAATTCAGCCAGAAGTGCTCTGTCTTCTTATTTACCTATGAATGCAGAATTGCATACAGTAGGGACACATCCGTTAGTTCACGATTCATGAAGGGAGTTTTCAATTCTAATCCTCCTAAACCCAGGTATGCCGGGATTTGGAATGTGAGTGAGGTTCTTATGGTTCTTCGCCAGTGGGCTCCGGTTACAAGCCTATGTATAGCCAAATTAACTATGAAGGTGGTCATGCTTATGGCGTTGGTTTCAGCCCAACGTGTACAAACATTGCAAAAGCTACGGCTAGATAGAATGCATGTGTCGGCTGATGCCATTATAATTTTATGTCTTTGATTTGCTTAAACATAATAAAAGAGGCATGAGAGGATGTAAGATTCTGTTTTCAGCATACCCCGCAGATGATCGCTTCTGTATAGTCTCACATTTATCTCGTTACATTGAGATTACTAAACCTCTGAGAGGAACAGAGTTGGCTTTGTTTATTAGTCACAAAAAACCGCACAGTAAGGTGTCGGTGCAAACGATTTCAAGGTCCTCGCGGCCGCAGGATGGTCCAGTGAGCTAACTTTTCAGAGGTTTTATCACAAGCCGATTTCAAGGCTCGGGGTGTTTGCTGAGTCTGGTGTCAGTACTTAAATTTTTCCCCTGAGTTAGAGGGATTTGTTATGATTTGTTTGTAAATAAACTGTTATTTAATTTAACAAATGTATTACTGATGCATGATTGATTGTTAACGACTTTTGAGTCAATCCAGGCAGTGTGAACGTCGGATTTGAGTCTGCGGTGTGAATTCACAGTGCTTTGAAGTCTTCACGTAGTCACTCACGTGACTCCGAAGTAAAATAGTAAGATTAAACGAGAACTTAACCAGTTTGAAGTTTGATCTTTATTTTATGAGGAGTCGAGTTGAGGGACTACGTGCCCTCCGCTCCCACCCTCATAGATCTCATCTGGTAGTTCTAGTTTTATCATCTTACCGTTATACTTCGGTCATTGTTAGCTGTGAATTCATTCCGCTGCTTTGAAGATTGACGCACCAACGGCTGTACGGGCTTCTATTCACGTAGTCCCTCAACTCGACTCCTCATAAAATAAAGATCAAACTTCAAACTGGTAAGTTCTCGTTTAATCTTACTATTAGTGTCTTCTTACCTTTACAATTCCTCAATTCTATCCACAGCGACTCTACATGATCAGTCCCTATGTCACCCCTCGCAAGGGACTGAATTTCATCCCTCACCAACAGAGCTACCCCACTTCCCCTGCCCACCTGCCTGTCCTTTCTATAGGATGTATAACCCTGAAGATTCAGTTCCCAGTCCCGTTCCTCCTGCAGCCACGTCTCTGTAATCCCCACAATGTCATATCTACCAATCCCTAACTGAGCCTCAAGCTCATCCACTTTACTTCTGATACCTCGCACATTCATATACAATACTTTTAATCCATTACTCACCTCACCTTTCACATTGATTCTATTATACTTAGCCATATACTCCTATCCCTTTGTGAGCTTTCTGTCCCGTTAATTCTGGTGTGTTTTTTAACTTTTCCTATACTTTCCTTCCCTTTACCTCCACCCTTGTATTTCCAATTTGTCTCCAAACCCCCCTGCCCCCCACCCCCACTATTTAGTTTAAACCCACCCGTGTAGCAGTGGCAAACCTGCCTGCCCTGCACCTCACTTGGGTGGGCACCCATTTCTCCCACTATCCGGCCCCCGCCCCCCACCCCCTTGCACCCATATCCCTTCCTCTAGCTTCACAATGCACTCTTCTCTCTCCCCCTTCACCTGTATCCACCTATCACTTGGCAGGCTTTATCCCACCCCCACCTCTTCTCCAGCTTGGTCCCCGCTACAATCAGTCTGAAGAAGGATCCTGACCCAAAAAGTTCCTTATCCACAATCTCTGGAGGTGTTACCTGACCCGCCGAGTTATTCCAACACCTCAGGATTTTTCTCTATGACTATGACCTCTGGTGTAAAATATCATAATCAATCATATATGTGGGATGGCGTCAGAGTGGTTCCGTTACTGCACTATTAATCCAGAGACATGAACAAACAAATGATCTGTAGTGAAAAGTTCACATTCCACTACATCTCAGTGACGCTACATCTCTGCACTGCTCTCTAAGGTTGCCCGGCAATTTAAGATCAGTTTAGTTTAGAGACTTAGTTTAGAGGTACAGCGTGGAAACAGGCCCTTCAACCCATCAAGTCCATGCTGACCAGCGATCACCCGTACACTACTTCTATCCTATATTTTAGGGACAATTTACTGAAGCCAATTAACCAATAAACCTAAGATAGACTCAAAATGTAGAAGATGAAAATGAAATTGGATGCATTCCAACAACGCTGCTTGAGGAAGATCCTGAAGACTAGCTACAGAGACCACATCACAAACGAGGAGATGTACTATGAAACTGCTACAAAGCCTCTCAGCCAGGACATAGAGGGACGCGGGATGAAATTTGCAGGACATGTACGCAGAATATCACCAGAATGTGCACCTATGATAGCAATGACAGGGCAACCTGACGGAAGAAGAAAAAGAGGCCGACCAAAACTCACACGGAGGCGAACATTCCAGAAGGATTTGGAAGCCCGGGACTCAAGCCTATCGAGGGTGGAAGACGTCGCACATGACCGAACAGAATGGCGAAAGCTGGCTGCCCAATGCACTCAACCGTGTGGGAGGGACTAAGTCTAAGTAAGACTCCAAAATGCTGGAGTGACTCAGTGGGACAGGCAGCATCTCTGGAGAGAAGGAATGGGTGACGTTTCGGGTCGACCTTTCTTGAGACCAATAATGGGAAAATGGAAGGAAACTGGAGTACATGTAATCTTACAGGAAACTGTAATCCCACGCGGTCACAGGGAGGACGTACAGACAACACCCGTAGTCAGGATTGAACCCAGTCTCTGGCTCTGTAAGACAGCAACCCTACCACTGCACCATCCCTGGTTAGGCTGGAGATGGGCAATAAATGCTAGCCTTGCCAGTTTAGTCACATCCCACTAGTACATTAACAAAAGAATGGCTTGTGGTATTGTGTACATGGAGATATGATTGTGAAACCATACAACCCGTATACGGTCAGTAGGTCAGCAGTTTTATAATTGTCCAATCAGCCGGACTATGGCAGTAATGCATATTTCAGTATCCATGGTGCACTATTCCACTACAGGTTTCAGGTTTTAGTGAACAAAGAAATATCGATAATCGATCAATGTCTTTGGAGTCGCAACATTGTCCGCAGAGTAACCTGGGTCTCTGGGCATCCCTCTGCAACTCTGTATCCTCTACTTCTTCCTCAACTGACCACGATCTACGTGGGTGGCACAGTGGCGGAGCGGTTGCTGCCTTACAGCGCTTCCAGCGCTGGAGTCACGGGTTTGATCCCGACTACGGGGGCCGTCCGCAGAGTTTGTACGTTCTCCCCGTGACCACGTAGCTTTTCTCCGAGAACTTCCGTTTCCTCCCACACTCCAAAGACGTTTTGTAGGTTAATTGGCTTGTTTTATAAATTGTCCCTAGTGTGTGTGGGATAGTGTTCATGTGCGGAGATCGCTGGATGGTGTGGACTCGGTGGGCCGAAGGGCCTGTTTCAACGCTGTATCTCTAAACTAAACTAAACTATTCCATAACAACACCTCCTCCTCGATAAGCATCAGCACGGGAGCACCTCAAGGCCACGTGCGCAGCCCCCTCACTCTATACTCACGACTGTGTAGCCGGCCACAGTGCGAACTCCATCTTCAAGTTCACCGTCAACACCACCCGTTGTTGGACCAGTTATAGATGACAATGAGCTAGAGTGTAGGAAAAAGATCGATCGACTGACCAAATGATGCCAGAACAACAACCTTGCCCTCAACGCCAATAAAACCAAGGAACTGATTGTTGACTGTGGAAGAGGATGGTCGAGAATCCACAACCCTGTCTTCATTGAGGTTTGGAGAAAGTCAAATGCTTCAAATTCCAGGGTGTGCATATCTCTGAAGATCTGTCGCAGACCCGGTGCACTGATGCCATCATAAAGACAGCCCATCAACACCTCTGCTTCCTTAGAAGTTTGAGGAGATTCGGTTTGTTAACGAATACTCTCTTGAACTTCTACCAGTGTACAGTAGAGAGGAGCATATTGAGTTGTTGCATCATGGCCTGGTTTGGCAACTCGAACGCCCAGGAATGAAGATGATTGCAAAAAGAAGTGAACACTGCCCACTCCATCACGTGTACTAACCTCCCCATCATCGAAGGGATCTACAGGAGTCGCTGTCTCAAAAAGGCAACCAGCATCAGCAGAGACCCACACCACCCGGGCCACACTCTCATTTCACTGCTGCATTCAGGATGAAAGTACAGGAGCTTGTAAGCTGTAAGGTCCAGGTACCGGAACAGCTTCTTCCCTACAGCCATCAGGCTATTAAACACTACAACCTCCAAATAAAGTCCGAACCACGTGACATTGTTTTATCTTTACACTATTACTGTTTGTTTTGTTGTTGTTTATTATGGTTTACAGATTACTATATTTACATATTTGTTTTGCTGTTGCAAGTGAGAATTGGATTGAATTGAATTGAATTTCTTTATTTGTCATTCAAAAACAATTTTGAACGAAATTTTGTTTCCACACAGTCATAACAGTAAAGCAACAAAACACACCATTACATAATTTAACATAAACATCCATCACCGTGACTCTCCTCCAGGCACCTCTTCACTGTGATGGAAGGTTAAAAAAAGTCTTCTCCCTTCTTTGCATCTTCTCCGCAGTCAGGCAGTCGACCTGCTGCGAGGCTCCTGATATTGAAGCCCCCGCCGGGTGATGGAAGATGGCGCGGACCAACTTAAGCCACGGCGGACGATGAAAAGTCTTGCGAGCGGGCCGATTCAAGACTTGCAATTCGGGGCGGACGAAGCTGCTGTTGCTGGACCTCCTGAAAATGGATCACCAACCAGGGACCTGCGAGCTCCCAATGTTCACAGTCCACAGGGCTCCGCGGTCATAGACTCCTAAGTCGCGTCACAGCCGCAAGCGCGGCGGGTCGATTCCAGTTGGAGGCCGCCAGCTCCTCGACGTTGGACCACAGCGCGAACGGTGACACGACACGGAAAAAGGTCACATCTCCGTTGAAGAAAGAGATTTTTTAAAGTTTCCCCCACCCCCCACATAACACACAACTAAAAGTAGACTATAACATACATTTAACATTAATAATGAGACAAAGAAGGAAAAAAGGACAGACGGACTGCAGGCGAGCCTCAACTGCAACAATTTCATTGTTCCGTTTAGGGACATTTGACAGTAAAACACTTTTGACTCTGGAGAGTTGGAAAGAAATGGTACTCTTTCGCAATGTAGATATTGTAGATGTTCAAAAGGCAACTCTGTTTCAGCCACATATCCATCTTATACATTTTTTATCCTCATAAAAAATGTCCAGTCTCTCTCCAATCATCTACAGATCATCAAAAGCACAATGGTAATGGGAAGAGGATGTAATTATATGTCAAAGTTTGACACTCTAAGCTTTTAATTTTGATTTAACTGAGGTATAATTTAAGTTTGTTAACTTTAAGGGACAGTGTTTGCAGAAGCTTGTAGTTTAAAAAATAAGAGCCACCAGCTGACTCTGAACTGCATACAGGTGGCTTTGCTAACATTTAGTGAACTTAGGCAGTTTGTCACCGTCTTCTTAAACTCGCTTTATAAGGCACACGTTGCCTTCATATAAATACTGACCTCGTCACCTTCGTAGTTTCCACGTATAGGAGCAGAATGGTGACCCGGTGGTGCAGCGGTAGAGTTTCCGCCTGGTTGCGCCAAAGACCCGGGTTCGTCTGTACGGAGTTTGTACGTTCTCCCCGTGACCCGCATGAGGTTAGCAGGGAGAGATGGATCAGCCATGATTGAACGGTAGAGTAGACTTGATAGGCCGAATGGTCTAATTCTGCTCCTATCGCTTATGACATGGATTGCTCCGGGTGCTCCGGTTTCCTCCCATACTCCAAAGACGCACTAGTTTGTAGGGCTAACTGGCTTTGATAGAAAATTGTAAGTTGGCCCTAGTGTGTGGAGGATAGTGTTAGTGTACGGGGATCGCTGGTCGGTGGGCTGAAGGGCCTGTTTCTGCGCTGTATCTCTAAACTAAACTAAAAACATAAAACATTGTTTAGTTTGGTTTAGAGATGCAGTGTGGGAACAGGCCATTCGGCCCACTAAGTCCGCGCAAACCAGCGATCCCCGCGCACTAACACTATCCTACACACACTAGGGACAATTTACGATTGTAAAGTCAGACCACAAGGGTTACATGGGCACTCTATCGAACATCAGGAGACGACCCTAGACGTCTCCGGCATTAATAATGCCTTTAGCATCTGCTTAAGCAGCTGGATGGCTTGGTGTAGATCTGCAGGCCAGAATTCATTAAAATGCAGTTTTTGATATTAGTATTGTCAGAGTGTAATGGGGGCTTTGTTGAACATGGTTTAATTTTGTTCTGTCCTTCCTCCCACGGTTGGTGAGCTGAATTTCCCCCTTTGTAACGGAGCGAGTGTCCTGCTGCCCCTGGCAACAGAATGGCTTGCTCCTGCTGTTTGTTTTTAAATGCTTCCCTTCGGCTGGGCTTCACCATATTTAAGTATATCAATAATACCCTTGAGATGGCTTATCCCTGCTGCTATTTGTTACTGAGTAAACCCGGGTGAATCACAGGCCACTCAAGGTTAAACGCTAACTCCCACCAGAATCATTGCGGAAAGAAGCTTTAGTGCTTGGTAAGTAATTAAGATCACAGTGGATTTTTTAATAAAGGCTTTTTAACCGCAAGGAAGATGATTGGGCAAATTGGCTAAATCATCCCACCACAACCAGAGAGCAGTGCATTGGTGACTCTCAGACTTTGCTGGCTTTACCTTGCACTGAACGTTATTGCCTTATCATGTGTATATACACTGTAAATGGCTCGATTGTAATCATGATTTGTCTTTCTGCTGGCTGGTTAGCACGCAACAAAAAGCTTTTCACTGTACCTCGGTGCACGTGACAATAAACTCAACTAAAGTGAAATTGGAATTTCAGTGTTGGGAAAGAATGGGGGGAATTATTTTTGATAAAACAGAGAAAGGTAAGGCTGCAGATTGAAGAGGCCCAGTCAAGGGTCGGATCACTCTTGCCACTTGCTCTGTGACCAGAGAATGAGTGAAGGGTTAGAAGGGACTCTGCATGATGGATCTGCTGGCATTGGAGAAGGTCCAGAGGAGGTTTACAAGAATTATCCCAGGAATTATTGGTTAACATATGATGAGTGTTTGATGGCACTGGGCCTGTACTCACTGGAGTAGGGGGGGATCGCATTGAAACTTACTAAATAATGAAAGGCCTGGATGGTGAATGTGGGGAGAGGATATTTCCAAAAGTGGGAGAGTCTAGGACCAGACGGCACAGCCTCAGAATAAAAGGACGTACCTTTAGAAAGGAGATGGGGAGGAATTTCTTTAGTCAGTGGGTGGTGAATCAATGGAATTCATTGCCATAGATGGCTGTGGAAGCTATGTAATTGGGGATTTTTAAGACGCAGATTGACAGATTGTTGATTAGTTATGCCCTTGTCCCACTTAGGAAACCTGAACGGAAACCTCTGGAGACTTTGCGCCCCACCCAAGGTTTCCGTGCGGTTCCCGGAGGTTCCTGGAGGTTTTTGTCAGTCTCCCTAATGGTCGAAAGTGGTTTCCGTTTTAAAAATCTGTAATTTTGTAGTTGAAGCCGGTTGCGATGCTAGTTGAAGGTGGTTGCCGGAGGACAAAAACCTCCGGGAACTGCACGGAAACCTTGGGTGGGGCGCAAAGTCTCCAGAGGTTTCCGTTCAGGTTTCCTCAGTGATACAGGGGCATAAGGGAGTCAGGGATTATGGGGAGAAGGCAGGAGAATGGGGTTGAGAAGGAAAGATAGATCAGCCATGACTGAATGGCAGAATAGACTTGATGGGCTGAATGGCCTAATTCTGCTCCTATGACTTATGAACTTAATGAATTTATGAAGCAACAATCCATACGTTGTAGTCTTTATTGATGAAGCATTTTGATGTACGAACTATTCAAAGACACTTGAAAAGTAGCTAGGGTAGAAATCAACAAAAATGATAGAAGCTGTCTTCACATAGATAGATTGTGATGATTCGTTCAAGAGAAAACCTGCATTTAGATTCCACTTTTTCCTGATGTTCCAAACACTTCACAGCCTATGAAGTACTTGTGTTGATAGACTCACAGAAGCAAGCTCTGCACCAACCATGAAGCTGGACTAGATTCAGTAAAGACCCGATCTTCCAACCTACCTCATTGAGGGCCTTACACTGGTTTCATCTGCACTTTCACTGTAACTGCAATGCAATATCGCTGTAACGCTATCTTCGGAGTAACAGCAGTCTGGTATCGTTCCCACCAGTCTGGTGGGAGATTGGGTTTATTACTGTTCCAGTTTACTCTTTAGATTCAATGCCCACCGCCTTCCAAATCTGATCAGTGGCCGATGGGACGGGTTTGCACAACCTTGTAGATAATAAGCATTGCACCCGTTCAGTTGAAGCAATTGGTTCTAGTTGTAGGCCAAAATACTTAACCAGAAATAGGAGTCTGGGGAAGTGCTGATGAAAACACACCGAGACAGATCCCAGCTTTGTGTCATCATGCACAACATACAATGAGGAAGCGATTTTGGCCGCAGCAGGGAAGGAGGCCTACGTCCTTGCTTCCTCTATCTACGATTAATCCAGCTATTCCCACTGCGCACCTTCTCCCCATAGCCCTGCTAGTTATTTTTTTCCTTTCAACTAGCTACCCAGTTCCATTTGAGCGCTAAGATGGCACGGTGGCGCAGCGGCAGCGTTGCCACCTTACAGCGCCAGAGACCTGGGTTCGATTCTGACTACAGGCGCTGTCTGTACAGAGTTTGTATGTTCTCCCTGTGGCCACGTGGGTTTTCTCCAGGCACTCCAGTTTCCTCCCACATTCCAAAGACGGGTAGTTTTTGTAGGTTGATAGGGCTTTGTAAACGTCTCCCGAGTGTGTTAGATAGAAGTATTGTGCGGATGATCGTTGTTCTGTGCAGACTCGGTGGGCCAAAGGGCCTGTTTCCACGCTGTATCTCTAAACTAAACTAAACACTACAATTGGATCTGCTCCCACTAAGGTCCCACCTGACAGTCGGCGCATTCTACATTCCACTTCACTTCACTTTAGGTTCTTTTGCAAACTGTCTTCATTCTGTGTCCTCCGCTTGTTAATGCTTCTGTCTCTGCCTGGACTCTCACGATTTAAATACTTCTATCAAATCCCCTCTGATTCTCCCCTGATCCAACCTCAGCTGCTCAGGTTTCTCAGCATAACTTATGCCCCTCATTACTCCTGGAATTACTCAAGTAAACCTTCTCTGCCCCTTTTCTAGGATCTATTTTATATTTATCATCCATTGTTGAAATTAAATTAGGTGTAAAGTTGCCAATTTGCTGTCACCTGTTCATTACAAGCAGCGAGCAGTGATAACAGGCACCAGATAGGTTCCGATACTAATATGAGGTGTGTGTTTCAAATGTCTGGTTTCAGCTTGCAGTGAGGATATAATTACCGTAATTTAAACACGCCTGGAGGTGCTCAACCAGAGACCGGGGCATTTAGCATTTAAAGCTAATTAGAAGCATTTTCCTGGTGCCTTCACACATGCATTTCCACTGGAGTGTGCTTGTGGACACGGCCTAGATCATCACACAAACCAACCTCCCTTCCATTGAAGGTAGACACAAAATGCTGGAGTAACTCAGCGGGACATGCAGAATCTCTGGAGAGAAGGAATGGCTGATGTTTCGGGTCGAGACCCTGGACCAGACCTTCATTCCTACTCCTTCCCATTGTCTCCAATTACACCTCATGCTGCGCCGGCAAGGCCACCAGCATAATGAGTGTCATCCCGGTACTTGCAGCGCCGGAGATCCGGGTTCGATCCTGACTACGGGTGCTGTCCGTACGGAGTTTGTACGTTCTCCCCTTGACCTTTGTGGGTTTTCTCCGAGATCTTCGTTTTTGTCCCACATTCCAAAGACGTACAGGTTTGAAGGTTAATTGGCTTGGTGTAAGTGTAAATTGTCCTTAGTGTGTGTAGGATGGTGTTAACGTGCGGGGATCCCAGTGGGCCGCGGGCCTGTTTCTGCGCTTTATCTCAAAATGAAACTAAAATAACTAAATTAAACTTCCTATTCTCCCTTCTCCCATCAGGCAAAAGGTACAGAAGTGTGAAAACGCACACTTTCAGATTCAGGGGCAGTTTCTTCCCAGCCGTTATCTGGCAACTGTTCCACAGAACTGTAGCCACAGATATAGTGGATGCATTAGTGATAATTTTTTCAAAACTCCTTAGATTCTGGAGTAGTTCCTGAGGATTGGAGGGTGGCTAATGTAACCCCACTTTTTAAAAAAGGAGGGAGAGAGAAAACGGGGAATTACAGACCAGTTAGTCTAATATCGGTAGTGGGGAATGCTAGAGTCAGTTATTAAAGATGGGATAGCAGTACATTTGGAAAGTGGTGAAATCATTGGACAAAGTCAGCATGGATTTACGAAAGGTAAATCATGTCTGACGAATCTTATAGAATTTTTCGAGGATGTAACTAGCAGAGTGGATAAGGGAGAACCAGTGGATGTGTTATATCTAGACTTTCAGAAGGCTTTCGACAAGGTCCCACATAAGAGATTAGTATACAAACTTAAAGCACATGGTATTGGGGGTTCAGTATTGATGTGGATAGAGAACTGGCTGGCAGACAGGAAGCAAAGGGTAGGAGTAAACGGGTCCTTTTCCAGAATGGCAGGCAGTGACTAGTGGGGTAATGCAAAGCTCAGTGCTGGACCCAGCTATTTACAATATATATTAATGATTTGGACGAGGGAATTGAATGCAACATCTCCAAGTTTGCAGATGACACTAAACTGGGGGGTAGTGTTAGGTGCGAGGAGGATGCTATGAGGCTGCAAGGTGATAGGCTGGGTGAGTGGGCAAATGCATGGCAGATGCAGTATAATGTGGATAAACGTGAGGTTATCCACTTTGATGGCAAAAACAGAAGGGTAGACTATTATCTTAATGGTGGCAAATTAGGAAAAGGGGAGATGCAACGAGACCTGGTTGTCATGGTACACCAATCATTGAAAGTAGGCATGCAGGTGCAGCAGGCAGTGAAGAAAGCAAATGGTATGTTAGCATTCATAGCGAAAGGATTTGAGTATAGGAGCAGGGAGGTTCTACTGCAGTTGTACAGGGCTTTGGTGAGACCCCACATGGAGTATTGCGTACAGTTTTGGTCTCCAAATCTGAGAAAAAACATTCTTGCCATAGAGGGGGTTCAGAGAAGGTTCACCAGACTGATTCCTTAGATGTCAGGACTTTCATATGAGGAAAGACTGGATAGACTTGGCTTGTACTCGCTAGAATTTAGAAGACTGCGGGGGGGGATCTTATAGAAACTTACAAAATTCTTAAGGGGTTGGATATGCTAGATGCAGGAAGATTGTTCCCGATATTGGGTAGGTCCAGAACAAGGCTCACAGCCTAATGATAAGGGGGAATTCCTTTTGGACCGAGATGAGGAAAACATTTTTCACACAGAGAGTGGTGAGTCTCTGGAATTCTCTGCCACAGAAGGTAGTTGAGGCCAGTTCATTGGCTATATTTAAGAGGGAGTTAGATGTGGCCCTTGTGGCTAAAGGGATCAGGGGGTATGGAGAGAAGGCAGGTGCAGGATACTGAGTTGGATGATCAGCAATGATCATATCGAATGGCGGTGCAGGCTCGAAGGGCCGAATGGCCTACTCCTGCACCTATTTTCTATGTTTCTATGTTTCTATCCTATCAACAACTTGAGAGCGGATCTCATAGGAGACACTCGGACTATCTTGAATTGGACTTTACTGGACCTTATGTTGCACTAAACATTATAAGAACAAAAAACTCCGCATTGGAGTCAGAAGGGAATTTGAATGCTCAGCAATTGGGAAATCCAGCTGGCCACGGCAGACAGAGCACAAGTGTTCAGCGAAATGGTTGCCTGGTCTACATTTGATCTCGCTGCTATAAGGGAAGCCATCTTGTGAACACAGGATGCAATAGATGAGGTAGGAGGAGGTGCATGTGAACCTCTGTCTCACCTGGAAGGGCTACAGGGGTGCCTGGATAGTTTCGCAATTCCTCCCAGCCACTCATCTCCATTGAAACAAATGGAGATAAGGCATAGTTATAAGGTTCGTTCACTCGCGTGTCAGACGACGTATAGCTCGCTGTCGGTTTCTGTCGTCGTCCAACATGTTGACAGAATTGGTCGCACGACGCGTCACAGAGTGCATCGTATCATCATTTCCGGGGATCGCCACGAGGAGGCTTCTGTCATGATCCCCAGATGTAAGGTGAGAGGGGGGAAAAGATTAATGGTAGGCTATATAGAGGATTAGGCAACCCTCCCCAGGGTGAAATGTCCTAGAGGGCATAGCTATAAGGGCATAGCTATAAGATAAGAGGGGAAAGTTTCATGGAGATGTGTGGGGCAATTTATTTACAGAGTGGAGACCTGGAACATATTTCTGGGGTGATGGTGGAAGCAGATACAATAGTGGTGTTTAAGAGGCTTTTAGCGAGGCACATGGAAGAGGATTAAGGACCATGTACAGGCAGATGAGATCAGTTTCACTTGGCATCATGGTTTAACTTGGCACAAACTGTTGTGCTGCACTGTTCTATGCTCGTGTTTAGCAGCCTGTAGGTTGAAAAACGCCGGCGACTACCTGCCAAGATATTGGGAGCAAATGTCCTCAGCTGTGGGCTATCGAAAGAAACATATCAAATAAATATTTGTAAATACTCTGCAATTTGTTTGTTATTAGTGTTATTTTCCAGTAAAGGAGCATACGAGTTATAATACGATTAAATGCTAGATTTCCCTTGTTTGTTGGACTTGCCCATGCAGCAGCTGTCCCACGGTAGAGTACAGTTTGTAGAACAGTTTGAAACACACAAACCACACAACATGTAAGGTTGGGAAACCTCCTGACCCAGTGGAACTGCTTGCTCTTCTCGGAAAAATCCAGACCTATTACTAACATTTGGGAAGCACTAAATGAAATTAGTAAGGACGGCACGGTGGCGCAGTGGTAGAGTTGCTGCCTTACAGCTTGCAACGCCAAAGACCCAGGTTCGATCTCGACTATAGGGTTCTCCCTGTGACCCACGTGGGTTTTCTCTGAGATCTTCGGTTTCCTACCACACTCCAAAGACGTACAGGTATTTAGGTAAATTGGCTTGGTAAATGTAAAAATTGTCATGTCATAAGTAATAGGATTAGAATTAGGCCATTCAGCCCATCAAGTCTCCTCCGCCATTCAATCATGGCTGATGTATCTTTCCCTCCTAACTCCATTCTCCTGCCTTTTCCCCTTAACTCTTGATGCCCATATAAACCATGAATCTATCTATCTCTGCCTTAAAAACATCCACTGATATGTCCCTAGTGTGTGTAGGATAGTGATAATATGCAGGGAATGCTGGTAGGCACCGTCTCGGTGGTCTGAAGGGCCTGTTTCCACACAGTATCTCTAAACTAAATTAACAGTTCCAGAAATGTTATAAATTTGACCACATTCACATCAGTCAGACTGCACTAAGGAACATTGCCTATTGCAGTTGTCTTATCAAAGGCCCCTCAAAGTAGACTGCACCATAAGATCAAGATACATGGGACCTATGGTGAATTGGCTGGTTGAATTCAAAACTAGCCTGACCATAGAGGACAGAGAGTAATGGTGGAAGGGTGTTAATGGAGAGAGTAATGGTGGAAGGGTGTTTCTCTGGATGCTCATGTCTAACTCATGCTTGGTGTTGCTTTTTGCTCTATTGGTCGCTGCCTCATTGGTATCACGCTGACTCGTGGTTCGGTAGTTTAGTTTAGTTTAGTTTACTGTCACATGTACTGTGATTAACATGCAACAACCATATAACCATATAACCATATAACAATTACAGCACGGAAACAGGCCCTCTCGGCCCTTCCAGTCCGTGCCGACCATTTATTTTCCCCTAGTCCCATCTACCTGCACTCAGACCATACCCCTCCATTCCCTTCACGTCCATATACCTATCCACTTTACTCTTAATGTTAAAATCGATCCTGCCTCCACCACTTCTGCTGGAAGCTGATTCCACACAGCCACCACCCTCTGAGTAAAGAAGTTCCCCCTCACGTTACCCCAAAACCTCTGTCCCTTAATTCTCATGTCATGCCCTCTTGTTTGAAACTTCCCTACCCTCAATGGGAAAAACGTATCCACGTCAACTCTGTCTTATCCCTTTCATCATTTTAAAGACCTCAATCAAGTCCCCCCTTAACCTTCTGCGCTCCAAAGAATAAAGACCTAACTTGTTCAAACCTTTCTCTGTAACATAGTTGCTGGAACCCTGGCAACATTCTAGTAAATCTCCTCTGTACTCTCTCTATTTTGTTGACATCCTTCCTAAAACTAGGCGACCAAAATTGGACACCATACTCCAGAATTGGTCTTACCAATGCCTTGTACAATTTTAACATTGCTTCCCTACTCCTATATTCAATGCTCTGATTTATAAAGGCCAGCACACCAAAGGCTTTCTTTACCACCCTATCTACATGCGATTCCACCTTCAGGGAACTATGCACAGTTATTCCTAGATCCCTCTGTTCCACAGCATTCCTCAATTACCTACCATTTACCATGTACGTCCTATTTTGATTTGTCCTGCCAAGATGTAGCACTTCACACTTAAAGCTTTTGACGCATGCTAATCAGTCGGCAGAAAGGCAATACATGATTACAATTGAGCCATGTCTGAAGAAGGGTCTCAAACGGAAACGTCGCCTATACCTTCCCTCCATTGATGCTGCCTCACCCGCTGAGTTGCTCTAGGATTTTTTGTCTACCTTCGAGCCATTTACAGTGTACAGATACAGAACAAAGGCAGCTCGTTTAAAAATTCTCACCCTCCTCTTTGAATGCCTGGAACTTTCTTGCCCATTCCTATCTCTTCCATTTTCACTAGCCTTCAATCCCCAGAAAATTTGTTCCTTCAACTCTAAACTTTTATACAACTCTATCCCACCTTTGGCAACCTGAAGAAGGGTCTCCACCCGAAACATCACACGTATGGTATAAAATAGGGATTGGAAAGGGTAGATGCAGGAAAAATGTTCCCGATGTTGGGCGAGCCCAGAACCAGGGGTCACACATTTAGGACTGAGATGAGGAAAAACCTTTTCGCTCAGAGAGTTGTGAATCTGTGGAATTCTCTGCCACAGAAAGCAGCGGAGGCCAATTCACTGGATATTTTCAAGAGTTAGATACAGTTCTTAGGGAAAACGGAATCAAGGGATATGGGGAGAAAGCAGGAACGGGGTACCGATTTAGGATGATCAGCCATAATCATATTGAATGGTGGTGCTGGCTTGAAGGGCCGAATAGCCTACCCCTTGTTTGTTTATTTTATTATCTATGGAGTATTGGGTTACCAATCTGTTGTGCTGCTGCTGCTGCTGCAACAAATAAGAATTTAATCATTCCATCCGGTACATCATATCTATATTATTAAAAGTCAGATCTTGATCGCTTTTGGCTCACTGTGGTGTGATTTCCGAGAGAACGCCGCCACCTACGGCCGTCATATTTGGCCAGCTCGCTCAGAGCCCCCCTCCACCTTCCTGGACCAGAGGATTTTTCCCATTGATGAAAAATCAGAGAGATATTAATGTTTTTTTTTTTAAATCGCCATTCTCTCTGCTACCCCTGCTGGGCCTATAAAACCAGGAAGTGGTGTGCCTCACTCAGTCTCTGCAAGATGGAGGAAGCCAGAGGGTTACGTCTCTCTGACCTCTGAATAGCACTGAACACATGTCTACTCAACTGTGAGTGCCCTTAATGTGGTTCTATAAATGCTTGCAAAAAGTGGCTCTATTGGTTCTAAAATGCTTGCAAAAAGTGTCTATTGGTTCTAAAATGGTTGCAAAAAGTGTCTATTGGTTCTAAAATGGTTGCAAAAAATGTCTATTGGCTCTAAAATGCTTGCAAAAAGTGTCTCTATTGGTTCTAAAATGCTTGTAAAAAGTATCTCTATTGGTTCTAAAATGCTGCCTGGCCAGAGTGACTAAGCTGCCTGGCCAGAGTGACTGAGCTGCCTGGCCTGAGTGACTGAGCTGCCAGCCCATGAATTCATTCGGCCCACAATGTCCATACTAGCCCTCTGGAAACCAGTCCCTTTGACCCACAACACACATCCTAACGCACCAGAAAGCCCCCCCCCCCCCCCCCCCCACTGGCCAGCAATATTGGAATTGGTGGAGAGGTGGAATATTGCATTGGGGGACCAGCCCCCCCGTGTGAAGCTGGGACCCAACGGGTCCCACTTAGTCTAGTACTTATTAAAAGTCTAATCTTGTACGTGTGTATACGTGTGTGTATATGTGGTTGTCTTTACATCGTAGCAAATTCCTGGGCGTGCACATCTCTGAAGATCTTTCCTGGTCTGAGAACACTGATGCAATTATCAAGAAAGCACATCACGCCTCTACTTCCTGAGAAGATTACGGAGAGTCGGTTTGTCAAGGAGGACTCTCTCTAACTTCTACAGGTGCACAGTAGAGAGCTTGCTGACCGGTTGCATCGTGGCTTGGTTTGGCAACTTGAGCGCCCTGGAGAGGAAAAGACTACAAAAAGTAGTAAGCACTGCCCAGTCCATCATCTTCCTTCTATCGAGGGGATTTATCACAGTCGCTGCCTCAAAAAGGCTAGCAGTATCATCAAAAACCCACACCATCCTGGCCACACACTCATCTCCATGCAACCTTCAGGTAGAAGGTTTAGAAGCCTAAAGACTGCAATGACCAGGTTCAGGAATAGCTACTTCCCCATAGCCATCAGGCTATTAAACCTGGCTCGGACAAAACTCTGAACATTAGTAACCAATTATCTGTTATTTGCACTTTATCAGTTTATTTAGTCATGGGTGTATATATTTATATAATGGTATATGGACATACTGATATGTTTTGTAATGCCTACTATGTTCTGTTCTGCTGAAGCAAAGCAAGAATTCCATTGTCCTATCAGGGACACATGACAATAAACTCACTTGAAGCACTACGCAGTAACGATTACATTTTTATATATTCTGATTGACATTTTTCCCCTCGAGGCCGAGATCACCTTCATTGAACATTTTATGCTTTATTTCATGACTTATTACTGATTAAATGTAAGTAAGAAGTTTAAAAACATCAAAAGACTTTGAATTTAAAACGACCAGCTTCTACATGACGTCACAATGGCCCGGATAGCAGTGATCAGCTTCACTGAAGATTTCATCCTATATTTCACATTATTTGCGATTAAAGCTTTAAAAATGCCAACTTTCAAGGGATTTTTACATATTATGATTCACATTTTTCCCCTCTAGGCACCTTCACTAAACATTTTATGCTTTATTTCGCGACTTATTAATGATTAAAGTTTAAAAAAATCAAAATACTTTGAATTTAAACGACCAGCTTCTACTGATGACGTCACAATGGCTCAGCCAGCTTCACTTACGTTCGGGAACGGCTTGCGATGGAGGACCACACCTCCCGTGGGGGCTACAGGTAGGGAACGGGTGCATTGGGGGAGCAGACCCAACGGGTCTGCACTTGGTCTAGTATAACAATAAAACACTCTTGACTCTCGTCACCCTCGAGTCTTGATAAATAATTCTCATTGGGGAGAAGTCTTTAAATCCTCTTTAAAATGGAAGAAAGATGTACTTACATTTCCATACAAATGCTGAATGTATGATCATATCAAAAATCCTCCAGCTCCTATTAAATTTTCATAATTTGTAATTGATATATTAAGGTCTGATTAGATGATCAGCCATGATCATATTGAATGGATGTGCTGGCTCGGAGGGCAGAACGGCCTACTCCTGCACCTGTTTATCTATGTTTCTATGCCTGTATGTAAGTCTGCCCAAGTAACTCTCTCATTGTATTTCATGTTCGTGTTTCACAACATACATCATCTGTAGAGTATTTCGTGTCACTTGTAGAAACAAACCTGACAAATGCTTGAGATGGAAGACAGACACAGAAAGCTGGAGTAATTCAGCAGGACAGACAGCATCTCTGGAGAGAAGGAATGGGTGACGTTTCAGGTCGAGACCCTTCTTTGGAATAACTCAGTCTGAAGAAGGGTCGCGACAAGAAACGTCACTCTCCAGAGATGCTGCCTGTCCTGCTGAATTACTCCAGCTTTCTGTGTCTCTCGGTTTAAACCAGCATCTGCAGTTCCTTCTTACACAAATGCTTGCGATCATTCATACCCTGGTCTTTTGTTGGTCATTTATGTTCATCAGATCGGAACAGCATTAGGCCATTCGGCCCATCAAGTCTACTCCGCCATTCAATCATGTCTGATCTATCTTAAGGCTTCCCGCCGCGCCGCGCAGCAGAAGGATTTACGCCAGGCCGCGGTCTGGCTCGTTGCCCACCCAGAAGGCCCTGAAGGCTCGGCGCACAGCCGAACCCGCCCGGGTCTCGTTCAACGCGGAACCCGCTGGAGGCCAGACACGCACGTAGCCGGCCGAAGATGCACGGAGGCATAGTCGGAAGGCCAAAATTGGCGGAGTGGCTTTGCCTGGAGAGGAGAGAGAGACGGCAGTTTGCGGGAAGGGATCGGGAGAACGAACATGCGGGAATCTGGATTTTAAACTCGATAAAACGGCGCCGGCATTATTACATGCCAAATGAATTTCAATTTTTAATTGCACATGTGACAATAAATATGCATTAAACAATTAAATATCAATTTCCCTCTCAAACCCATTCTCCTGCCTTCTTCCCATAACCAATGAATCCCTTACTAATCCTAACAAAATTACTGAACCGTAAGTCAGCGTAATACCATTGAGGCAACGACCAATGGAGCAATGGCGGAGCAAAACCAAGCATGAGTTAGACATGAGCAGCTGAGATCAAGCTGGGACGGTGGGAGGCTCCTCAGGGATTCAATGAAACTGCCAACTGTGTATGTAACAACTGCATGATGAATGTTTTAGTATCAGTGAGCCAAGGCGCATTGGCCTACAACTATATAGGTTGAATATTTTACCTTATCAAGGACTGTTGGTTGACTACTGGAATGCAAACAGTAAACTAGTAGGTTCCCTTCTTGTTTGTGCCAATTTCAGATCAGTTGAACAAGCTTGATTGATCGGCACATTGGTCAACCTTCCCACTCTCGTTTGGGAGCTCCTGCTGGATGTCAGAATGTTTAATTTTGTCTAAAGATCCAGTGCGGAAACAGGCCCTTCGGCCCACCGAGACCGCACCGACCAGCGATCTCCGCACACTAACACAATCCTTCCGCACTAGGGACAATTTACAATTTTACCGCGGCCAATTAACCTACAGACCTGCATGTTTTTGGAGTGTGGGAGGAAACTGGAGCACCGGGAGAAAACCCACGCAGGTCACGGGGAGAACACGTAAAACTCCGTACAAACGTGCACCGGTAATTAGCATCAAACCCGGGTCTCTGGCGTTTGTAAGGCAGCAGCTCTACCGCTACGCCACCGTGCCGCCCTAACTGTGTGTGTGACGATCAGGATCAGGAGATAATTTTATAACAAGAGGAATCGAATATAGGAGCAAAGAGGTTCTTCTGCAGTTGTACAGAGCCCTAGTGAGACCACACCTGGAGTATTGTGTGCAGTTTTGGTCCCCTAATTTAAGGAAGGACATTCTTGCTATTGAGGGAGTGCAGCGTAGGTTTACAAGGTTAATTCTCGGGATGGCGGGACTGTCATATGCTGAGAGAATGGAACAGCTGGGCTTGTACACTCTGGAGTTTAGAAGGATGAGGGGGGATCTCATTGAAACATATAAGATTGTTAAGGGCTTGGACACGCTAGAGGCAGGAAACATGTTCCTGATGTTGGGGGAGTCCAGAACCAGGGGCCACAGTTTAAGAATAAGGAGTAAGCCATTTAGAACGGAGACGAGGAAACACTTTTTCTCACAGAGAGTGGTGAGTCTGTGGAATTCTCTGCCTCAGAGGGCGGTGGAGGCCGGTTCTCTGGATGCTTTCAAGAGAGAGCAAGATAGGGCTCTTAAAAATAGCGGAGTCAGGGGATATGGGAAGAAGGCAGGGACGGGGTACTGATTGTGGATGATTAGCCATGATCACATTGAAAGGCGGTGCTGGCTCGAAGGGCCAAATGGCCTACTCCTGCACCTATTGCCTATTGTCTATTGTCTATTGAGAGGAATGGAATTGGCTCAGTGACAATGCTGTCAATGGAACAGCGGTCAATTGACTGAACGTCTGGTCTCCTGCCAGCCTCTGTGAGGCCATAAGCGATGGCTCCTGTGAGATAACTCGATGACCATTGTCTCAATCTGCATTTGCAAGCCAAGCAGCTGAGGCAGCGGTGACCTAACCCATGTTAAATGCTGCATTAACTAAGGGCAGTCAGGTAGGAAACACAGCGCAATTGCTAATTTGTACAACGCCTTGCCTATCTGAATTTTTACAAGGCAGCTGAATTCTAATTGCATTGCTGTGTTCTGGAGCAAATCAACAAAGAATCCCAGCATGACATTGGTGATCAGCTGTTTCCATTTTGCTGTAAACAGGATTGCATGAAAAGAAACGCATTCTCTGCAAAAACACATTCAAGAGTGGTGGTTGAAGGGGTAGTTGTCCCCCACTCATTAATTAAATAGGAACCAGGTGCTTGTTCATGAGTAGGTTGGTCACTGGTAGCCATCCCATCTGCTTTGGCATTTTCTCTTGGAGAAGTCATGTGGCCCTGGGACATTCATTTAACTTGGTTTAGTTTAGAGATACAGTGTGGAAACAGGCCCTTCAGCCCACCCAGTCCGTGCCGACCAGTGATCCCGGCACACTAATGCTATCCTACACAAACTAGGGACAATTATAGTTATACTAAAGCCAATTAACGTACAAACCTGTACATCTTTGGAGTGTGGGGGGAAACCAGAGATCACAGAGAAAATCCACGTGGTCACGGGGAGAACGTACAAACTCCATACAGACAGCACTCGTACCCAGGATCAGACCCGGGTCTCTGACGCTGTAAGGCAGCAAATCTACTGCTGCACCTCTGTGCTATTCTGTGATTATTACTATTATTATTATTATTATTACTACTTCTATTAATCAGCATCTGTAGTCCTGAGAACCCCTAGAATTTAGACTGTTACACATAAACCATTCTCACTTTTGTATAAAGAGCAAAACCCAAATGGCTCGAGGAACTCAACGAGTCAGGCAGCATTAGTTGGAGGTGGGGGTGGGGGAGTGGAAAGACAGACAATGTTTCAGGTCGAGACCCTTCTGCCAACTCATAAATGTGCCAAAAGTGATAAAAGACTTACTTATGTCCATTGATGCAAAGTTGAATGAATCGAGATAATCGCAGTGAAATGAAAACATGGACGTGGGCCGCATTGGTGTTTATCAGGCTTTAGGTACTAATAATCCCATGGACTCATTCCATTCCCAAATCCCAGTATTGCCATGCTAGGCCACAAGTATTGACAAGGTTCTCCCTTTCATTCATTTGGGTGGCACAGTGGCACAGCGGTAGAGCTGCTGCCTTACAGCGGCAGAGATCCGGGTTCGGTCCTGACTCCGGGTGCTGTCTATGCGGAGTTTGCACGTTCTCCCTGTGACAGCGTGAGTTTTTGCCAGGTGATCCGATTTCCTTCCACACTCCACATTCGTACAGGTTTGTAGTTTCATTGGCGTCTGTACATTGAAAATTATCCCTAGTGTGTAGGATGGCGCTAGTGTACGGGGTGATCGCTGATCGGCGAGGGCTGAAGGGCCTGTTTCCACGCTAATATCTCTATAAAGTCTAAACTCTGAAAGCATGTTCCACATCTTCCTACTTTGTAGAACATTTCAGCACAAGAAGCATTCTCCTGAAGGTAAGATCATAGAACTAAAAGCAAAAAGAGCCTATTTTTCTGCTGGAAATTAACAGGTCATCCTTATGAGTATATTTAAAGACTCAAGACTGAGTGGATGAAAGGAAGCAGTTGCTGCCAAAGGAATCTTTACACCCACTGATCCAAAAATAAGCCTCACCTTTGTTGAAACAGTCACAGTTGACGACATTACCAGAACGGGCTTAGAGAAACCAGTGTCTAATGCGCCACCTCTACTTCACGTTGACTCTGAAGAGGGCTGCAGAAAACATCAGTGCATGGTTCATGGCTCTTACCTTTCTCACCACAGACGCCTTCGAGGCTGCTGGAGGAAACATCATACGAATTTCTCACTCTGTGGTGCACGGATGCTTAAAACAGGTCGCCAATACTCTGCTTGTTTGCTGGGCCAAACTAGTTCAGTCTACGTTTTGGAAGGACTCCAACACCTAGAACAAGAAAGCCCAGGGGCTCGCAGCCGTAGCCTGATCCCTCATGTCGCTATCAGGACAGGCTTGGCAACAGAAAGGGCTTCCATTTGCACAGTATCGCCCGCCTCATCATCTCAAGAAACCTCGCACTGGTAACAGATCCCTTTCATCAGCTCCGTTGGACCTAGGGAGGGAGAGCATCCTGGGGGGAATAGAATTAGTAAAGCATTTAAGAAAAACATTTATAGGTTGACGACTTGCGTGTCAGAAAGAATCATAATTACTCTAAGTAGAGAATTAAAATCAACATCCTTAACTTATTCTGGTCTGTAACAGTTCGTTGCTTGTCGGCAAATGAAGCATATAAAGGGTTCTGAATGGTTGCAATGTTCTTTCATGCAAAGGCTCGGCAGTGGGAAGAGAGAATAGAAGGCTGTTCACTCTGAAAGGCTTTACTTGAGTTTTTCAGGTAAGGAGGCCATTAAGAGTGGTGCTCTGTCCTTGGTTGGACTGGCTGCAATGAATAGGAACATAGGCGTAGTTTATTTCACCGCTAGACACGGTTCCCTTCTTCAGTGAGAATATGGGTGATTTAAGATTTTAGCCCCGCATGCTCATCTTTTCCCCTTATCCCCTGGTTGACGGAAAATCCAATCAATTCAGCTTTCACATGAACTTTAGTGTCACATTAGGCTTTTGCTAAAGGGCCTTCCAAATTTCTGAGATTATTGCAGGGACTATGGCAACGTTCAAGAAACATTTAGACAGGCACATGGATAGGATAGGTTTGGAGGGATGTGGGCCAAATACGGGCGCGTGGGACAAGTGTAGATGGGGCATGTTGGTCGATGTGTGCAAGTTGGGCCCAAGGACCTGTTTCCACACTGAATTATTCCATGGCTCTATTTGCAAGTAGGAATTTTTATAAAATCTAGCTCTAATCCTTGGACTATGCCCCCTCCGGTATTGGCCTGGCTCTCCTCTTGAACCTCTTTAGTGCCTACAGTCCATTCTTCCTCACTCCACGATGTCTCTTTATCATGTTGTGGGAGTGGACCAGCCTTCTCCATTTTCCTAGCATTACCAAGTTGTGTCGAATGTAACAAATCACAATGCTTATAAAGGTATAAAATGATGTCTTTGCTTTCACGCTCCAGGCCTGCACCTATAAATTCTGCATTCATTATAACTAGTCCTTCAACCTGCCTTGCAGCATTTAACTATATATAGATATATACTCCCATACTGCACTGGTCCTGTATCCCTTTCAGAAATATGTCCCCCATTGCTCATATTGCCTCTACATTTCTTCCTGTGAAAATGTGCAATCTTGCATTTTTCTGCACTAAACTTCATCTGCCTGATGCCTGTCCAATCTGCCAGGTGCTGATCCACTAAACCAGCTGGTCTTATTCTTCTATGGGATCTAAATACCTTCCTCATGGTTCACTTCACCTCCAAGGTTGTTGTTAGCTGTAGAAGGCACAGTTCAAATGGCAGATAAGTCCAAGTCAATAAATCATATTAAGCAAACCAATGGTTCTAATACTAACCAAAGGGAAATTCCACTATACATCTCTTTCATAAGGTCTTAAGGTCATAAGGAATAGGATTGGAATTAGGCCATTCGGCCCATCAAGTCACTGGAGTTTAGAAGGATGAGGGGTTTTCTTAGAGAAACGTATAACATTATAAAAGGACTGGACAAGTTAGATGCAGGAAAAATGTTCCCAATGTTGGGCGAGTCCAGAACCAGGGGCCACAGTCTTAGAATAAAGGGGAGGTCATTTAAGACTGAGGTGACAAAAGACTTTTTGACCCAGAGAGTTGTGAATTTATGGAATTCCCTGCCACAGAGGGCAGTGGAGGCCAAGTCACTGGATGGATTTAAGAGAGAGTTAGATAGAGCTCTAGAGGCTAGTGGAATCAAGGGATATGGGGAGAAGGCAGGTTTATTGATTGAGGACGATCAGCCATGATCACAATGAATGGCGGTGCTGGCTCGAAGGGCCGAATGGCCTCCTCCTGCAGCTATTTTAAAACAAATTAAAACAAAAAAAACAAGTCTACTGCACCATTCAATGATGGCTGATCTATCTCTCCCTCCTAACCCCATTCTCCTGCCTTCTCCCCATAACCCCTGACACCCGTACTAATCAAAAATCTCTCTCTCTCTGCCTCAAATAATTTCAGTTTGATAAACAACCATTCAGTAGTATTCACTGTTTCCTTTCGTTTAGTTTACTTTAGATATACGGCATGGAAGCAGGCCCTTCAGCCTGTGGGGCGCTGCACACTAATCGCTCCATAACACCCGTTCAATCCTACACACCGGGGACAATTTACAGAAGCCAACTAACCTACAAGAAACCTGAGCAAACCCACACGGTCACAGGGAGAACATGCAAACTCTGTACAGGCAGCACCCGTAGTCAGGATCGAACCCGGGTCTTTGGCGCTGTAAGGCAGCAACTCTACCCCTGCGCCACCATGTCGCCCTCCTATTTCCTGTTACACAAATTTATAGCTAAACTGCTACAGTCTTTCTTATTTCTTGAGGTTTAATCTTGGTGACGTCACTTGTGTGACATTTTAACAAGCACTTTTGATAGTCATGACACACACCAGCAACTGCCTATCACTCCTGACTTGGTGCCTTTTCCGAAACATTCAGCAAAATTTACAACCTTATGCTGGAATTCCGTAATGACTGCTAATTCTATCGTAATCATTGTTTCTGAAGATCAGCCTTTGAATTTATTCTTACACCTTTAAGAACAATAGAGCAACATTTGCTCAACGAATGTGCAGACTTGAGGCACTGCCTTCACTTATCTGCAGATGTGTGGAAGCTGATGACCAACAGCTCCACAAATTCCAAGCCTTTCTCTCTCGGGAACCTTGAATGAATCCCATCTGCTCTGAGTTCTTATCCGCCTTAAGAACAGCTTGCCTTTTGGTATCACATCTTTATCAGTGTTTAGCCCACCCAGTATATCGGCCACATTTTCCTTTAGAGGGACTCCAGCGTGATATTTTTCTCTGGTGAAGACCAATGTAACGAAGGGTCTCGATCCGAAACGTCACCTATTCCTTTTCTCCAGAGATGCTGCCTCTTCCGCTGAGTTACTCCAGCACTTTGTGTCCATCTTTGCTGTAAACCAGCCTTTGCAGTTGCTCCCTACAGATAAAATCTTCACATCGTGCCTTGGTCTAGTGGTGCCATGAGTAGATCTCTGTTTATTTCCCTGGTCGACACATCATAGGCGAATATTCCTTTACTGTTTACATGCCTATAAAAGATTTTTGGATTCTCTTTCAAGTTTGCCGTCTGAATTCTGTTGTTTCACATTATTCTCTTTTTATCTTCCCTTTACATTGTTTGTAATCAAACTTGTTCTCACTTATTTTAACTTTCAATTTGTTTTAACTTTAACTTGTACTTAACTTTAAATTTAACTTCCCTTTATCTTTAACTTGACTTTATTTTGCAGAGCCACCCAGCATTAATTGCTCTGCTTTACTACCTATGAAGACCTACCTGGTGCATATTTGAGCCATCATCTCCTGAAGGGTTGTCCATTGTTCAATTACAGTTTTGTCTGCCTGTCCTTCACTCTAGTTGACTTAGACTGATCTATATTCATCCAAATGAAATGTGCCCCTCTGTTGGTGATTATTTTAACCTTAGATTGATCCATAATATTCCCTTACCATTTGTCAGGTAGGGAGGGAGTGCAGTGAAGGTTCACCAGGTTAATTCCCGGGATGGCGGGACTGACATATGATGAAAGAATGGGTCGACTGACCTTGTATTCATTCTTTGTACCCAAAGAGTTGTGAATCTGTGGAATTATCTGCCACAGGAGTCAGTGGAAGCCAATTCACTGGATATATTGAAGAGAGAGTTAGATGTAGCCCTTAGGGCTAACTGAATCAAGGGATATGGGGAGAAAGCAGGAATGGGGTACTGATGTTGGATGATCAGCCTTGATCACATTGAATGGCGGTGCTGGCTCGAAGGGACCAAATGGCCTACTCCTGCATCTATGTTTCTATGTTTCTATATAAACCTTACATTATGATCAATGAATCAATTGTTCAGTCACTCAAAGAAGTCTTGAAGTGAGAAACGTGACTTCACTTTGAAGATAAAACATACATTCCACTTAAAATTATTCACAAACTGAGCTGGTAAAAATGACATTATATTTTACAAAGGGTACGTCACAAGAACAGACACAAGCATTCTCGATTTACAGAGGTTCGATTTGATTTTTCACCGCAACCTCAATGACTGCAGGGTGAATGGAAAGTGCACTGATCTCTACCTGTTAGTCATTTCATTTCGTACGACATCTCATGTCATTTTATCTTGGTCAATCTTTGATATCTCATAGCTCAGGATGCATTAGAATTTATACTGTTCATCCTTCAAAGCACCCTATTAGTTCTAAGGGTTATTATTTTAATAAAAATTGGTCCCAAATATGACATCTCCTGTGTACTATCTCAGTGTACTATTCCTATACACTTGTACTTAACTACGATTAGTCATAGAACGGAAACATGCCTTTCAGCCTAACTTGCCCGCAACGACCAAGATGTCCCATCTACACTTAGTCCCACCTGCCTGTGTTTGGCCCAAACCCGCTAAACCTATCCAATCCGTGTACTTGTCTAAACGGTGCTTAAATGTTGTGATATTACCTGCTTCAGCTACCTCCTCATTCATAGACCCACCACCCTTTCTCTAAATAAAGTTACCCTTCAGGTTCCTATTAAATCTTTCCCCCCCTTACCTTAAACCGATGTCCTCTGGTTCTCGTTTCCCCTACTCTGGGCAAGGGACTCAGTGGGTTTATCTGATCTATTCCTTTCATGGTTTTGGACACCCCTATAAGATCACCACATCCTCCTGCACTCAAAGGAATAGAGTCCTCGCCTGCTCAACCTCTCCCTATAGCTCAGGCTCTCAAGTCCTGGCAACAGCCTCGTAAATCTTCCCTGCACCCTTCCCAGCTTGGCAACGTCAAAATATGTGTAGCAATATTTTTAATTAAATGGTATGCAAAAAAATGAATTCCACTGTACCTTGGTGCATGGGACAATAAAGTACCATTGAACCATTGGCTGCACCTTCTGAAAGCAACCATGGCATGCTGTAAATAGTAGTGCAGTTGTGCTTAGCTGGATGTAATTAACAGAAGTGAAAAAGGGGAGCATTTTGCAGATACGAGCCACTCATTAAATCATGCATTGTGAACAATCCTTAACAATGCAGACAAAATAAAGCTAGTGGCCAGAATGTTATCCGTAAGTGCATTATGTGTTGTGGAGGACAGACATTTTACAATGGAGAGAATGAATAAAGGGTGTAGTTTGAAGATCACTATCAACGGCATGCAACCCTAAGTTTGAGTTTGATGATGATCCAAAGAAAACTAAGGCAAGACTTGAAAGAATGTGAGGGAGGTGAGCATGAACTGAAACCGCTGATAAATTAAAAGGCAGCCATGGCTGGTTTCAATGTTTCAAGAAACATAAAAAACCTGCCAATCTCGTGGAGGCAGCAAGTGCAGATGCTGTAGCAGAGGGAAACATACAATTTCCAAAGGAAGCATTTCTGGGCGGCACAGCGGCACTGCGGCGGTAGAGCGACTGCCTCACAGCGCCAGAGACCCGGGTTCAATCCTGACTACGGGTGCTGTCTGTTTAGGGTTTGTACGTTCTCCCCTGTGTGACCTGTGTGGGTTTTCTCCAAGATCTTCGGTTTCCTCCCACACTCCAAAGACGTACAGGTTTGCAGGTTAATTAGCTTGGCATAAATGTAAATTGCCCCTAGTGTGTGTGGGATAGTGTTAATGTGCGGGGATAGCTGGGTCGGCATGGACACGGTTGGCTGAAGGGCCTGTTTCTGTGCTGTATTTGCACAAAGGATTTTTTTGTGGACGGTGGCAACTCTCCTCACCAACATAGATGACACCAGGCTCAATTGGAGTGGAATGTCCTCAATCATCAAACAATACAGTGCGTAAAATAACCTGGGCAATGCAGTCGGCTCATTGAAAACATCGAGGATGTGGCCGGGTTGTCGCTTCCTTCAATGGCTTCACTGTCACAACCCATGGACCAGGATGTTATTGCTATTTTGCAGCTGTCTATCAACAATGTGCAAGGAGGTATGTTATTTTGCAGCTGAGCAGCAATGATAAAAAGTCATCATTCAGGTTAGAGCTAGAGAATGGCAAACAGCATCAGGGCCTATTGGGATTACTTAACCCAGGAGATTGTTTTCTCTGGAACATCAGAGAGTTGAGCAGCAAATGACAAAGTCATATTGCAAGTAATACCTAGAGAGAGAGACAGTCTGCAACAGTATATTTTGGGATTGTTGCCAAGAGATTGTTTTCTCTGGACCTTCTCAGAGATTGAGGGCTGAGCTGATAGAAGTATAATTATGAGAGGCATGGGTATGATAGATAGTCAAATTATTTTCTTAAGAGTCAAAATATCAAGAACTAGAGGTTACGGTGAGTGGGACATAGGTGCAAGGAGGTGTGTGGGGCAAGTTTTTTCCACAGAGTGTGATGCCAAGGATGGTGGTGGAGGCAAATACGATAGTAGTATTTTAAATAGGCACATGGATTTGCAACAATTGGAAGGGTATAGATCATGTGCAGATGGGGGGGATTAGTTTACATTGGCATAATGTTCAACATGGACATTATGGGCTGAAGAGCCTGTTTCTGTGTTGTACTGTGCTGTATCGTTCCATATAAATCAAGCAACTTCCTTGATCCTAAATATTTTCCCCAAAGACGCGATGGCGCAGCGGTAGAGTTGCTGCCTAACAGAGCCAGAGACCCGGGTTTGATCCTGACCACAGGTGCTGTCTGTACGAAGTTTGTACGTTCTCCCTGTGACCAATTGTGGATTTTCTCTGGTTTGCCCCACACTCCAAAGATGATCAGCTTGGAAAGTTAATTGGCTTTGGTAAGAATTGTAAATTGGCCCTAGTGTGTGTAGGATAGTGTCAGTGCATGGGGTGATCGCTGGTCAGTGCGGACTCAGTGAGCCGAAGGGCCTGTTTCCACTCGGTATCGCTAAGCTAAACTAAACTAAAAGAAAGAAAAAAGGGATAAAAAAATCTTGCCTCATCTCTGCCTTAAATGGCCAGATTGTTTATCTTGAACAGCTGACTCCTCTCCCATAAGGGGATGTCCACCCTGTCAAGATACCACAGGATCGTGAACATTTCACTTAGTGAAAGGATACATGATATTTATTTATCAAAATTCATAAGTTTTAGGGGCAGTATTAGGCCATTGGGCCCTTCAAGTCTACTCCGCCATTCAATCATGGCTGATCTATATCTTCCAACTCAACCCCATTCTCTATCAATGTCACAGAATTTTGAGATTTTAAAAATCAAGTCTGCAATTTATCCCATCAGGTAAAGCATAAAAAGACGTTTAATTTGATACCTAATTCACTTTCATATCTTCAGTATTAAAAAGGTTATGGCCATTTTCCATACTCGGCAATTAGCATTGTGTTCCCTATTGCTTTTCCATTGATTTAACACAAAAGCTGTGATCGAGGACAGTCAAAAGCCCATAACTTTCTTCAAAATTAAGAAAACTGAATGAAATATTCAGTTATTACAGATTGAAACAAATATGAAACATCTTACTTGGATGATCTGAAATTAAAGCATATAATTAGTTAGTTACCTAATTGTAGCTAATTACAAAATTGGCCGTTGTGATGGAAATAGTAATACACACCCAGACTGCCTTGAAAATTCAAAAATGTGATATTCTCAAGATCAGAACTTTAATATTATTGTATTATATGCTGTAAGTCCGTAACAGATAGGTAAATAAATTACAATTTCTAGCAAGAGACCAAGGCTTTATGGAGAAGATCAGTTGCTAGCTGGTACATTGGCATATCATAATCAGTAGCATCATCATACCCCTCAGATTGTAACCAATAAGCAACTCTGTACACCTTATTTTTTCTCAACTTTTCAATTTTGAATCATGTCTTCAAACCATGTCTTCAAACCACACATGACATGCCTTTCTGCCCACTTCTTTCCCATTAAGAATGTCCTGTAGATCATCACATTTGGAGTAGTCCAAATTCGGATAATCTCTGCAAATGCTGTCTAAATCAGTCTCTTTGGCTGGGCATTTGGATTGACAATTTTGCATTTCTTCTTTGGAGACATCTGTTTAAAATGTAAAGGAAAAATAACACTGAACAGCATTAACAGAAAAAGTTATTATTTCCAGTTTTAGAAAAAAGGTAGAAATGATAAAGTTAAACGCTAAAACAAATAGTAAATACCAAACAAAAAATTCATATTCATCAGTTTCATCAAATCAATTAAATTAATCTAGAATCAAGTACACAGGACAAGATGTTAAGAAGTCCCTTGTGCCAGTAGGTGGGGAGCATTTCACGACATTCATTGATTGCTGAGAGTGGTAGACGCTCAACATCGGGGGGGGGGGGGGGGGGGGGGGGGGGGGGGGGGGGGGGGGGGGGGGGGAGGGGGGGATACATATACGCATAGATCTAAACAACTATCCATTTCTTAAGAAAAGGCTAATTTTTTTCATAGCCCAAGTATCCGAATAACAAACTAATCCCATTCACCCAAGAATTCACAATATAACATGATTTTTAAATCTCACTGTCATGAACGTATATGCCAGATGAAAGGAATTCAATGTTTAATTACCATAAATTAATCTCGAAACATCCACTCTCAATATAATCAAAATTATTATTTTTTTACACAATGCATGTGACTAAAACTGTTGTGGATATTTTGTATAAAAAGATTGATTATGGATAGACAATTACACAAAATATAGACCATTTAGATGCTCTTATAACAAGATTGTCCAAAAATAAGATAATTTTAATCATCTTGCAAGTGGGTGTTTCTGGAATGCGATCGATTGGAATGTTGCCGTGAATTTTAACCCCATATCAGCATGGCCGAATCGTTTGGGGAGTAAATAACATTTTTGCATCATAAAATTAAACTAAAGCCACCCCAAGAAGCAAGATTATATGTGAAATAAACGACTTTCCCTTTGTTTTGTCCTGATATTACGATCCGTCTCGTTATTGAGGGCGTTCAAAGTCGCCTTTTACTTTAATCCAACTATTAAATTGTTCATATTTTTTTTTAAACGGGAACGGAAGTCCGATCGATTTTTCTTCATCCATATAACCATATAACCATATAACAATTACAGCACGGATACAGGCCATCTCGGCCCGTCTAGTCCGTGTTGATCACTTACTCTCATCTAGTCCCATCTAACTGCACGACCATAACCCTCCATTCCTTTCCCGTTCATATACCCATCCAATTTATTTTTAAATGATAAAATCGAACCTGCCTCCACCACTTCCACTGGAAGCTCATTCCACACAGCTACCACTCTCTGAGTAAAGAAGTTCCCCCTCATGTTACCACTAAACTTTTGTCCCTTAATTCTCAAATCATGTCCTCTTGTTTGAATCTTCCCTACTCTCAATGGAAAAAGCTTATCCACATGATAGACTAGCATCGACTAGCAGCCCGTAGAAATCTCTCTACGACAAGCGATACAAGCCTGCATTTTAATCCCCCCCCCCCCCCCCCAAAGGTGCCGGAGTCGCACACACAGCCAGTAGCAGATCTGCAGTGCCACTGAAGATAGGTTTTGTAACATCGCTACATTCTCCTGTCTTTTCCCGATAACCCCTAACTCCCCTACTGCCAATCTCTGCGGGAGTTAGGGGTTATCTCTGCCATATTTTCCCAATAACCCCTAACTCCCGTACTGCAAATCTCTGCCATAAAATATCCATTGACTTAGCCTCTACAGCTGTCTGTGGCAATGAATTCCAGATTCACCACCCTCAATTTATGATTCCTTAATTTGCGATCGAATTGTTCATAATGCTATTTGTTGTAAATATGTAATTTCTCTTTTTGGTGTATTAAAGATTTTTTTTCATAGAACTTCATGAGCATTGGAACTCAACCCGAGTCATTGCATTGAACCTAATTGGAAACACCTTTCAATGTTCAAATTTTTCGCTTCACAAAATGTCTTTGCAGAGTGAAACTTTTTGGTAAATCTGCACCATCCAATTGTTCTATACGTCTCAAATGTCTTCATCACTTTAAAGACATCCATCAGATTATTCCATGGCCTAGTCCTTTATTAAGTTCGACCAAAACAGAGCACATTTCCAGTGACTAAACCTGTCAGGTAAACAATTTATCAATGAGATTCCAAAGAGACAGGAAGAGTTTAAACAGCTGGGCAGTGGCAATGTTTCAAATACATTGTACCATTCTCCATCTGAAATTTATAGCATGGTCAAAATCAGAACTACTGAATCTGCACAAAATGTTTGTCTGTGTAAATGGTGGGCCAAAGTGCTGTACCTGTGCTGCATGGCACCATAGCTCTACTTTCTGCAGATTTTTCTCCCTATTTGGCAAGCCATTTATCATTAATCTCCGTGGATTGTCACCTTGTCATGGTGGAGAAGCTTGTGTGGTCCTGAGATCCCGAGAGGGATGCTGTCAGGAGCTATGCTCCTGGTAGGGCCACTCATGGTGGTAAGGTTGAGGGGGAGGACTCTGACAAAGAGCAATCCATCCAAGACCTCAATGGTGGGACAGGTGGAGGATGAAGGCTGGCCTTAATGGAGCGTCACAACGGCTGGGAAGGCAGATGAAAGCTGCAGCAGAATAGGGTCTCCGGTCTCTTGGACTCCATGCCGCTGGATCCTGACCCAGATCTGTCAAGGACCATGTGGTGGTTGTCTGTGCACCAGTCTCCCCACGTTAAACAAAGTCACGCACTGGCATCCTCCAACCCTGGAGACACCCATGGTCAGCCATGACCGAAGGGGGCCTAAGAATATCATTAAGAGAAAATGACAGTGTAGATTGACTGAAGTGATATAATTTGTGGGTTATAGTTGTGATGCGACAGATAAAAGTAGTTTTGCAGCAGAGAACGTTAATCTGGGTTTTGAAGATGCATTCAGAATGTTAAAAAGCTTTAGAGAGGTAGATCTTTGCGATCAAGGGAGACCTTCGTGCAGTCCAGTGTCAGGGGTTCTGAGGTAGCTGATGAAGCAATTGGGGAACCTGCAGAGACTGTTGCCCCTGGGGCAGGAGATGCTGAATACGATGTGTGAGTGCGCAGTTTGAGATGGTGCGCCCCTTCCATTGTTTAGATGGGGATTCACACACTCCTGACTCGTTGATGTGAAGATCACAGTGCCATCTCGAGAGTGCTCATCCTCCATCTTAAATTGGTCATGGCCCAAGAATTATCAAGGGTCAGTGGACATGTTACACATTGTCAAGGAGGCTTTGAACTAAACTAAACTAAATTAAACAACTAAACTGCAGGTGCTGGTTTATACCGAAGATAGACACAAAATGCTGGAGTCAGTCAAGGACGCCTTGAAAACCTCCAAATAGGCTTGAACTATGAAGACTTGGGGGCATTATTTTTAACTTTGCACTATTCACTATTATTTATTTATTTGTCTGGTTGTATATATTTGGTTTTTTTTTGTGCTCCAAGGAATAGAGTCCTAACTTGCTCAACCTCTCCCCATAGCTCAGGCACTCAGGTCCTGGCAACATCCTTGTAAATCATTGAAACAAAATAATGCACTTTAAAGCATTTAGTTCAAGTTCAAGTTTGCGTTTATTGTCACTTAACCAATTGAGGTACAGTGAAAGAAGGGTTTCGGCCCGAAACGTTTCCTATCTCCTTTGCTCCATAGATGCTGCTGCACCCGCTGAGTTTCTCCAGCATTTTGTGTACCCTAAGGTACAGTGAAATATATGCTCTGCAGATCGTAAATCGTAAACCTGCACTCTTTCCAGCTTGACACAATACTCTAAATGCGGCCTCACCAATGTCTTATACAACTGCAAAATGACCTACCAACTTCTATACTCAATGCTCTGACTGATGAAGGCCAATGTGCCAAAAGCCGTTTATACCACCATATCAATCAATTTTATTCATCACATACACATATAAGTGCAAGTGAAATGAATTTGCCAGCAGCAGTACAATCAAAAAAGAACACGCGATACACAATAAAATTTAACACAAACATCCACCACAGCATTCTTCACTGTGTTGGAGGGCACAGAGTACAGCCAGTCCTCCTCCATTGTTCACCCGTGGTCGGGGCCATAAACCTCTGCAGTCGCCACTACGGACGGCCCGATGTACAGGTCCTCTCGTCGGGATAGTTGAAACTCCGACGTCGGTCTGATCAAACATACTCCACGGCTTGGAGGTCCCAAATTGGCGCTATCCTGCCAGAGACCGCGGCTTCAGGATGTTGTAGGCCGCAGGCCGGCGGTCAAGCTCATTGCAGGCTGTCCCCGGCGAGGGAACCCAGGCTCAGGATGGTAAGTTCACGCCACGCCTGCGGCTAGAAGCTCCACAGACCGCGGCTTGAGGATGTTATTGGCCGCGGGCCGGCGGTCGGAGCTCTTCTCCGGCAAACTCTAGCGAGGGATCCCAGGCTCCGGACGCCGCGCCCGCGGTTAGAAGCTCCGCAGACCGCGGCTTCAGGATGTAACAGTCCGCAGGCCAGCGGTCGGAGCACTCCCTTCTGGCGACCCCAGCAAGGACTCGCCCGCTCCGCGATGAACGGTCCACGCTGCGCCCGCTGCTGAAACTCCGGGCGGCCCGACTCCGGGAAAGGCCGCACCAATCCATGGTGTTAGCCGCGACGGAGGCGACATGGAAAAAGTTGCCTTTCCGTGGAGGAGGCAGCCGAAAGCTGTTCTCCTCTTACCCCACCTCACCACCCCCCACACAAGACACACCGAGACACTAAAACACACATTTGGACACTAAAAAAACAAAAAAGTAGAAATGACGAACACGCTGCTGGCAGGGCAGCCGACTCGCAGCGCCCCCACCAATATCTACCTGTGATGCCACTTTCAATGTACTATGTATCTGTACTCCTAGATCTCTCTGCTCTACAACACTCCCCAGAGCCCTACCGTTCACTATGTAGGGTCTGCCCTTGTTAGTGCTCCCAAAATGCAACACCTCACATTTCTCTACAATTCCTCAGGCCACCTGCTCGACTGTTCTCTTCACTATCTGCAAAACCACCCACTCTTGTGTCATCTGCAAACTTGCTAAACATGCCATATACGTTCTCTTCCAAATCATTGATAGATGACAAACAGCAACTGTCCCTGATCAGCCCTTGTCCATCTAATGAATAAATGAATGAATGAATGAATGAATGAGTTTGTTGGCCAAGTATGTACACATACAAGGAATTTGCCTTGGTGCTCCATTCGCAAGTAACAACACGACATACAGTAAAGCATTAAGAATAAAACATAATACATTAAAACATTAAGAATAAAACATAAAAAGTGCATGTATATCATAGAAACATAGGAACGTGGAAAATAGGTGCAGGAGTAGGCCATTCGGCCCTTCGAGCCTGCACCGCCATTCAATATGATCATGGCTGATCATCCAACTCAGTATCCTTTACCTGCCTTCTCTCCATACCCCCCTGATCCCTTTAGCCACAAGGACCACATCTAACTCTCTCTTAAATATAGCCAATGAACTGGCCTCAACTACCTTCTGTGGCAGAGAATTCCAGAGACTCACCACTCTCTGCGTGAAAAATGTTTTCCTCATCTCGGTCCTAAAGGAATTCCCCCTTATCCTTAGACTGTGACCCCTTGTTCTGGACGTCCCCAACATCGGGAACAATCTTCCTGCATCTAGCCTATCCAACCCCTTAAGAATTTTTTAAGTTTCTATACGATCCCCCCTCAGTCTTCTAAATTCTAGCGAGTACAAGCCAAGTCTATCCAGACTTTCCTCATATGAAAGTCCTGACATCCCAGGAATCAGTCCGGTGAACCTTCTCTGAACCCCCTCTATGGCAAGAATGTATTTTCTCAGATTTGGGGACCAAAACTGTACGCAATACTCCAGGTGTTGTCTCACCAAAACCCTGTACAACTGCAGTAGAACCTCCGTGCTCCTATACTGAAATCCTTTTGCTATGAATGCCAACATACCATTTGCTTTCTTCACTGCCTGCTGCACCTGCATGCCTACTTTCAATGATTGGTGTACCATGACACCCAGGTCTCGTTGCATCCCCCCTTTTCCTAATTTGCCACCATTAAGATAATAGTCTACCCTCCTGTTTTTGCCACCAAAGTGGATAACCTCACATTTATCCACATTATACTGCATCTGCCATGCATTTGCCCACTCACCCAGCCTATCCAAGTCACCTTGCAGCCTCCTAGCATCCTCCTCATGCCTAACACTACCCACCAGCTTAGTGTCATCCCCAAACTTGGAGATGTTGCATTCAATTCCCTCGTCCAAATCATTAATATATATTGTAAGTAGCTGGGGTCCCAGCACTGAGCCTTGCGGTACCTCACTAGTCACTGCCTGCCATTCTGAAAAGGACCCGTTTACTCCTACCCTTTGCTTCCTGTCTGCCAGCCAGTTCTGTATCCACATCAATACTGAACCCCCAATACCGTGTGCTTTAAGTTTGTATACTAATCTCTTATGTGGGACCTTGTCGACAGCCTTCTGAAAGTCTGGATATAACACATACACTGGTTCTCCCTTATCCACTCTACTAGTTACATCCTCGAAAAAATCTATAAGATTCGTCAGACATGATTTACCTTTCGTAAATCCATGCTGACTTTGTCCAATGATTTCACCACTTTCCAAATGCGCTGCTATCCCATCTTTATTAACTGACTCTAGCAGTTTCCCCACTACCGATGTTAGACTAACTTGTCTGTAATTCCCCGTTTTCTCTCTCCCTCCTTTTTTTAAAAGTGGGGTTACATTAGCTACCCTCCAATCCTCAGGAACTACTCCAGAATCTAAGGAGTTTTGAAAAATTATCACTAATGCATCCAGTATTTCTGTGGCTACTTCCTTGAGTACTCTGGGATGCAGACTTTCTGGCCCTGGGGATTTATCGGCATTTAATCCATTCAATTTACCCAACACCACTTCCCGGCTAACCTGGATTTCACTCAGTTCCTCCACCTTATTTGACCCCTGGTCCCCTGCTATTTCCGGCAGATTATTTATGTCTTCCTTAGTGAAGACAGAACCAAAGTAGTTATTCAATTGGTCTGCCGTGTCCTTGTTCCCCATGATCAATTCACCTGTTTCTGACTGCAAGGGACCTACATTTGTTTTAACTAATCTCTTTCTCTTCACATATCTATAAAAACTTTTGCAGTCAGTTTTTATGTTCCCTGCCAGTTTTCTTTCATAATCTATTTTCCCTTTCCTAATTAAGCCCTTTGTCCTCCTCTGCTGGACTCTGAATTTCTCCCAGTCCTCTGGTAGGCTGCTTTTTCTGGCTAATTTGTATGCTTCATCTTTTGTTTTTATACTATCCCTGATTTCCCTTGTTATCCATGGATGTACTACCTTCCCTGATTTATTCTTTTGCCAAACTGGGATGAACAATTGTTGTAGTTCATCCATGCAGTCTTTAAATACCTTCTATTGCACATCCACTGTCAACCCTTTAAGAATCACTTGCCAGTCTATCTTGGCCAATTCACGTCTCATACCTTCAAAGTTACCTTTGTTTAAGTTCAGAACCCTTGTTTCTGACTTAATTTTGTCACTCTCCATCCTAATGAAGAACTCAACCATATTATGGTCACTCTTGCCCAAGGGGCCACGCACAACAAGACTGATAACTAACCCTTCCTCATTACTCAATACCCAGTCTAGAATAGCCTGCTCTCTCGTTGGTTCCTCTACGTGTTGGTTTAGAAAACTATCCCGCATACATTCCAAGAAATCCTCTTCCTCAGCACCCCTGCCCATTTGATTCACCCAATCTATATGTAGATTGAAGTCACCCATTATAACTGTTTTACCCTTGGTGCACGCATTTCTAATTTCCTGTTTGATGCCATCCCCAACTCCACTACTACTGTTAGGTGGCCTGTACACAACTCCCACTAGCGTTTTCTGCCCCTTAGAGTTTCGCAGCTCTACCCATATCGATTCCACATCCTCCAAGCTAATGTCCTTCCTTTCTATTGCATTAATCTCCTCTCTCACCAGCAACGCTATCCAACCTCCTTTTCCTTTCTGTCTATCCCTCCTGAATATTGAATACCCCACGGAGACACAAAGCCTTCAGGCTTGTTTCCTTATACAATTATGTGGCCCCTTTTGATTTTTGCCCTGGAAACCTACCACCTCTTATTCTCTGTTTATTTATTTTTTCTTCTTTCCCCCATACATGTTGTGTCTGAGTGCTTCCTATCCTATCCCTCGGAATACTCTCTGATAACTTTCTGACCACAGATGTTCAGCTCACTGGCCAGTAGTTCCCAGCCTTTTCCCTGTTGCCCGTCTTGAATAGAGGCACACAGGGGTGGAAGTCCTGATGATTGGAGGAGGGAGGTGTCGGTCGGAGGCGGAAATAGGGGGGTGGGACTGAGGATAGAGCGCGGTGATTGGAGGAGGGAGACGTCCGCGGAGCAAAGATCATAGAGCGGAGTTTGAATTGTATGCCCAGGTCATAGGTCATAAGCAAAAAACACTCGGCAGCCCTGGACACAGACCTGCGCCTCATCCGCAGGCAGGATCTATTCCGGTTCTCCAGCGCTGCAATCGCTGCCAAACCACCACTAGACCATCCCCGTCCCTACCCGAGTGCTCCCCTGTGCCCGGGGGTGGCCAGAGACATTAGGAGTCAGACGGGAGCGGTGCCCCCAGGCCCACAGCCAGCGCAGAGAGGCAACGCTAAACCTAGCTCAACTCTGCCTTTTCCGCCAGGCTAACCTACAGCCCTGCCTGGACTTATGGGAATGACGGCCCAGGTTTACGGCCAGGGCGGAGAAGCTGCACTAGCTCCACGGCTCCCTACAGGTGTCCCGTCAGTCCAGACAGGGCTGTAGGTTAACCCGGCGAGACAGGCAGAGTTGAGCTGGATTTAGCGCTGGATTGAGCTGTAATTACTGTCCACAGGGCCCACTGCTGAAGCCTCCGAAGCCTCGTGTGTGTGTGTGTAAGTGTGCGCATGTGCGCGGCCGCCAAGAAATTGTGGTCCCCCCCATGTTTTGATAGCGATTTCCGTGCCTGGAGGCACAACATTTGCCTCCCACCAGTCTTCCAGCACCTTGCCTGAAGTTAACAACGACTCAGTGAGACCTCAGATATATCTGATCTGGCCTGGGTGATTTGTCTATCTTCATACACGTCAGGACCTTCAGCACATATGCGGCCGTAATACTGACTGCTCTCAAGACACTTCCAGTGACTTCTTCTGAGATGCTGACTGACTCCAGGCCGGATCAGATATATCTGAGCCCTCGCTGAGATCTTCGGTATAAACAAGCATCTGCACTTTAATTTAATTTAGTTTAGTTTAGCTTAGTTTAAAGATACAGCACGGAAATAGGCCATTCGGCCCACCGAGTCCGCGCAGAACAGCGATCCCCGCACATGAACACGATCCTACACATTGAGGGACAATTTACAATTTTACCAAAGCCAATTAACCTACAAACTTCTTCATCTTTTGCGGTATGGGATGGAAGCGGAGCTCCTGGGGTAAACTCACGCAGGTCACTGGGTGAACGTAGAAACTCCATACAAACAGCACCGGTAGTCAGGATCGAACCCGGGTCTCTGGCTCTGTAAGGCAGCAACTCTACCACTGCGCCACTGTGTTGCCAGTTCCTTCCTATACAAAGTTTAAACCAGCCTGATGGGGAAAAGGGAATCCAAAGGTAGAATCAGAAGGGGAAGAATGAGACAATAGGAGTCAGCTGAAGGTTATTTGGAAAGGCAAAGAGAAAGGAGGAGGTAAAGGGCAGGGCAACAACTAGGATAACAGTATCAGGAAGAAACAAAAGCACACAAGCACGGGAGTGCATTAGCAAACCAAGTCAGAATAAAGAAATATAATAAGATAACACCACAACCTCTTTATCTGAATGCACACAGCATCTGTAACAAGACAGATGAATTGACAGCACAAATAAAAAATTATGGAAAGATCTGATAACTAACACAGAGATGTGGTTCCAGGGTGACCAAAGCTGGGAACAGAAAGTCCAAATGTATTTGTCATTTTTGAAGGAAAGACAGCAAGAAAAAGGAGATGGAGTAGTTCGGTTAATAAATTATGAGATGGTGGAATTAATATTTAGGTTCCCTAGCAGCAGCTCTATCACAGAACAGTATAAATCAAAGGATAAAGGGTGTTTGTAAGAAAGGCACTGGGAAGATCAGGCACAACTCTAAACATCATACAAATTGGACAAATAAGATTGGCAAAGGTCGTCTGGTACATGATTTCAGTGGCTATATTCCGTGCAGTTTCTCAGAGCGTTATGTTGATAAACCAATTAATGAGCTGGTGAGATTCGATCTGGTATTGTGTAATGAGACGGGCCAACCTAATGATAAAGGATCCCATCAGAGCAGATGATCACAGCATGATAGAATTTAAAATTAGGCCAAGAGACTTGCGCCAAATGCAATATTCTAAATCAAGGCAACTACAAAGGATGAGAACAAGATGTGTTAATGTAGGCTGGGATCAAGGGTGGCTTGCTTCCACTGAAGAGAGACAGAAAATGCTGGAGGAACTCAGCGGGTCAGGCACCATCTCTAGAGAAATAGAATAGGTGATGATTTGGGTGGGAACCCTTATCCAGACTTGTTTCCACATTTATTTTAACTTATAGTCACGAACTCCAAGGACAAGCTTGTGTTGCCTGCTAACCAGTGAGCAGAAAGACAATACACGATTACAGCAAATCCATTTACCTACAGGTATTCTGTGGTTGGTGAGATGACAGTGTTGAAACCACAGACTCGTCCACAAATGGGGCAGGCGGTATCTAATGGGAAGAGAAAGTGGGTGGTTTGTGAGGTACTCTGTTCTTTGGGCCATTTATGCAGGACTTCTCTGTGCTTCTAATGTATAGCCTCGAGGTTCCTAATACATCCCCAATACTCTTTCTCCAGTTTGAGCAGTCATAGATTCATTCAGTCATCCAGCATGGAAACAGGCCCTCCAGCTAACTTGCCCACATCGACCAACATATCCCATCTACACTAATCCCACCTGCTTGCGTTTGGCCCATAATCCCTCCAAACCTGCCCTATCCACATACCTGTCTAAATCTATCTATACATATTACTAAAACTCTCATCTTGTTTGTTTGTTTGCATATATGCGCATTCCCGAAACTCCGCCAAAACGGTACACGACAGAGAGACAATTTTTGGCCCACCTTACTCATCATTGTCCTGGGGTGTGCATTAGCCAAATTTTGCTCACATTGATGTTATATTTTACAAGTTATTCACATTTTAAACTTAAATTAACTTTATACAGCGCCCCCACTTGCCAGGTCCATCAGCCGCGCCTGTGCAGTTGGGGGACGATTTCCATGCACGGGATCTCTGGCGTCACAACGGGAACCTGACAGCCGCGTCTGCGCAGTTAGAGTTCTTTGTCGATTTTCAGATCACCATTTTTTTTCCTTTCGCCTGTACTTGCCTGGCCTCACAACGGGGACCCAACGGTTCCACGGGTAAGTTTTGTTTCATTTTACAAACGCTTCAACAGGTCCTCTCTTCACTTTATTAACTTTAACTTAATTTCTGCCGTCAACGGCACAACTTTGAACGCCACAGTCGCACCTGCGCAATGCGGGTCCGGCAGCCGCACATGCGCAGTTTGGTGAAATATTGCGTTGAGGGAACGGGACCCAACGGGTCCGCACTTGGTCTATGTTTCTTAAAAGTTGCGATAGTGCCTGCCTCAACGACTTCTTTATTCGATACACCCACCACCCTTTGTGTGAGAAGTGACCCCTCAGGTTCCTATTAAATCCTTTCTCCCTTCGCCTTAAACCTTCCCAAAGCTTCCCAGGAGTCAGTGTGGACGTGTTTCTTAATGGAGACTTTGAGCTCATCATATAACCATATAACCATATAACAATTACAGCACGGAAACAGGCCCTCTCAGCCCTTCCAGTCCGTGCCGACCATTTGTTTTCCCCTAGTCCCATCTACCTGCACTCAGACCATACCCCTCCATTCCCTTCCCGTCCATATACCTATCCACTTTACTTTTAAATGTTAAAATTGATCCTGCCTCCACCACTTCTGCTGGAAGCTCATTCCACACAGCCACCACCCTCTGAGTAAAGAAGTTCCCCCTCACGTTACCCCTAAACTTCCGTCCCTTAATTCGCATGTCATGCCCTCTTGTTTGAATCTTCCCTACCCTTAATGGGAAAAGCTTATCCACGTCAACTCTGTCTATCCCTTTCATCATTTTAAAGACCTGAATCTTTGAATCCTTGAATCATTTTCTCTGTCTGTCTGGTATTTGCATCCCATACAGAACTCTGATCTTGGGGGTTTGGTGTCGAGCATGTGTCATCCAGCATAGCTGACTGAGAGGAACAGGGGTCTCCTGGCTCAGTAATTGGCCGCAGATAAGAGGCTGACTGTTGTAAGATGTCAGGAGGATGGTCGGGTAGTAGTGGCAGACATTTTCGGATATACACTATTTCATAAATCTTAGCAAAGGTATAGTCCAATGAAAAACAAAGACCCTTTGAGAAGGGTGCACTATCTGTGACTCATTAAAGAAGATAGGGTGAGACTTTAGACTTTAGAGATACTTCATGGAAAGAGGCACATCGACCCATCGAGTCCGAGCCGACCAGCGATCACCCTGTACACTGGCACTATCCGATACACTTGGGACAATTTACAATTTTACCAAAGCCAATTAACCCACAAACCTGCAAGTCTTTGGAGGAAGCCGGAGCACCCAGAGAAATCCCACGTGGTCACAGGAAGAACGCACAAACTCCACACAGACAGCGCACATAGTCAGGATCAAACCCAGGTCACTGGCACGGTGAGATAGCAATTCTACCGTGGCGCCAGCGGCCCCCTCCCCTCCCCCCACTCCTGAATATCAAATTAAAAGAAAATTCATACAGTCTTGCGACAATGAGTGGTCAGCCAGAGGAATTGGAAATATTTAGAAACCAGCAAAGGATGACTTAAAAAATGTGTGAAGAGAAGATAGCTTATGGGAGTAACCTTGTAGATAATATACACACACAGCTTCTTCTACAGCTATGGCGGCAGAATGGAGCAGTGGTAGAGTTGCTGCCTTACAGCGCTAGAGACCCGGGTTCAATTCCGACTACGGGTGCTGTCTGTATGAAGTGTGTATGTTCTCTCCAAGACATGCCTGGGTTTTCCCCGGGTGCTCAAGATTCCTCCCACATCCCAAAGATGTACAGGTTTGTAGCTCAATTGGCTTGGTGAAATTGTGAATTGTCCCAAGTGTGTAGGTTAGTGCTAGTGTAAGGGGATTGCTGGTCACTACGGACTCGGTGGGACGCGAGTGCTGTTTCCGCGCTGTATCTCAAACTAAACCAAACTAAAAATATGCCAGCTTTTCATCCCACCACACTGAGATTGTACAAATTATCAAGAACTTATTCATGTAATTCCTATTTTAACTCCATCTGCCCACATTCCTATCAACTGCCCTCAGTCAGTCAACTACAACTAAGAACAATTTATAGCGGTGAATCGACCGACCAGCACATGCATCTTTAGGATGTGGGAGGAAACCGGAGTGCCTGGAGCAAATCATGCAGTCATAAGTTTATAAAGTCATAAGGTCGTAAGAGATAGGAATAGAATTAGGCCATTCGGCCCATCCAGTCTACTCCGCCATTCAATCGTGGCTGATCTATCTCTCTCTCCTAACCTCATTCTCCTGCCTTCTCCCCATAACCTCTGACACCTGTACTAATCAAGAATCTATCTATCATTGCCTTAAAAATATCCACTGGGCCTCCACAGCGTTCTGTGGCAAAGAATTCCGCAGATTCACCCCCCTCTGTCTAAATAAATTTCTCCTCATCTCTTTCCTGAAAGAACATCCTTTAATTCTGAGGCTATGACCTCTAGTCCTAGACTCTCCCACTAGTGGAAACATCCTCTCCATATCCACTCTATCCAAGCCTTTCACTATTCTGTATGTTTCAATGAGGTCCCCCCTCATTCTTCTAAACTCCAGCGAGTACAGGCCCAGTGCCGACAAACGCTCATCATTGGTTAACCTACTCATTCCTGGACATAGTCACCGGGAGGCAGTGCAAACTCGACACAGAGAGCACCCAATGTCAGTTTTTAATCTGGATCGCTAAACCCATGAGGCAACAGCCTTACCGGTTATGTTGAATATAGAAATAAGGAACTGCAGATACTAGTTTACAGAAAAATACACAAAGTAGTGGACAAAATGTTAATTCAGTAAGTCAGGCAACATCTCTGGAGAACATGGATAGATGACGTTTTGGGTCAGGACCCTTCTTTCTGATCCTGAAGAAGTCCTGACCTGAAACGTCACCTATATATATTTTCCAGGGATGCTACCTAACCTGCTGTTAGCACTTTGTCCAGCACTTTGTGTCATTTTTTGCAAACCAGTTCCCCTTGTTTCTACATTCAAATTACTCCAGTACTTTGTGTCTTTTATCCGACTAGCTGTGCCGCTGCGCTTCCCTATTTCTGTAGCTTCTTCCTTTTAAGCTCCTAGGATGCAGGTCATCCATTTCGAAGGGAATGGAATACTTCACTGTCACATGTGACGAGGCACAGTGAGATTCTTTGCTTGCATACCCAACATATACAAATCGCAGCCACCTATGGCGCTGACAAAGTTACAAAGCACGCCGGCTCCTCCTTTTGTTCTCTCCCCACCCTCCCCCACCCCCCCAGTGGCTCCCCCATGCCGGGTCCCCATTGTCCATTGCTCTCCCCCCACCTCCCTCACGGCGGTCCTCCATTGTTCTTCCCCTCTCCCCTCATGGGGTCCTCCACGTTCTCATCGACTGTCGACCACCCCAGTGGCCCTATCATCGCTTGGACATTATCCCATTAATTTGTCTAGTATTTTTCCTGTCAGTGAAGGTTTTAAATGCCTCCCTTTCTCCAGCCCTTTTGATTATATTTTGTTGTCAACATATATGTAGTGTCCGATACCAAATAATTATCGTGTACGACCCAATGGGTTACTCCAGCAGTTTGCGATTTATTCAAGATTCCAGTATCTTTGGCTCTCTGTGTCGTTAATTAATTAGGATTTCTGCCATTCCCCCTATTTTCCATTGTTCATTCCAGTCTCATTCTTTAATAGACCAATGTCCAGTTTAGCCACTTTTTATACACCTGTATATTTTGGTTTAGTTTAGACATACAGCATGGAAACTGGCCCTTTGGCCCACCGAGTACGCACCGACCGGCGATCCCCGGACCTTAAGGCAGCAACTCTACCGCTGCACCACCATGTTTTGCCATCTATCAAAGGATTCTGGAGAGATCCCAATGGATCAGGCATACAATGTTAATGTGCAAAAGGAAGTGCGACAGAATTTTTTGTGCATACTTTTGAATACCTCCACAGACCTGCTCTTCCAGGTGTCTTTAATCTCACCAAACTCTCTAATTTGTTGAGATTTCTGAACTCCTCCAGTTTTGGCAACTTGGTCATCCATGAATTTTATGGCTCCGCGATCAAAGGTTGTGCCTTCAACTGCCAAGAACCTAATTTCTTTAGTTCCACTCGTCAGTCCCTTCTATTCACCTCATTTTCTTGCTTTAAGGCAGTTATTCAATAACACCTTTAACTTTCTAAATCAAGTATAATGCTATGGAAACTGGGCCAATCACAACATAATATAAACCTGAGTTAGACATATGATTACTTCCGAAGGGTGTGGGAAAGAGAAAGAAAATTTGGAATAGGGAATTCTAATCTGGTGATATTGGTAGCCCTCCTCCTCTGCAAGGACGTTAACGTTTGTGTGGCCAGTGGGTGCCCATTATCCTCTCTTTAGTGGGAGTCAATGCCCAGAGGAGGGGAATTGAGCACCAGAGGACATTGGATTAAGGTGAGGGGGGAAAGATTTAATAGGAACCTGAGGGGTAACTTTTTTACCCAAACGGTGGCGGGTGTATGGAACGAGCAGCCGGAGGAGATAGTTGAGGCAGGTACAATCACAATGCTTAGACAGGTACATGGAAAGGACAGGTTTAGAGGGATATGAGATAACGCAGGCAGGTGGGGCTAGTGAAGATGGGGCACTTTGGTCGGCGTGGCCAATTTGGGACCAATGACCTGTTTCCACGCTGTATGATTCCATGACTCTTAACTGCATTGAGTCACAATGAAGCTTCAGCATTGCTTCCCTATAGTAGCAGGACCTGCAACTCAATAGAGCCTCTGAGAACCATCTCACCGTAATACTGGGCCACAGCAATCATGTCGTGAGAAACAGATACTATAGAAGATAGACACAAAATGCCGGAGTAACTCAGCGGGACAGGCAGCATCTCCGGAGAGAAGGAATGGATGATGTTTTAGGTCGAGACGCCTCTTTGAGTCCCTCATTCTGAAGAAGGGTCTCGACCTGCGATGTCACCCATTCCTTCTCTCCAGAGATGCTGCCTGATCTGCTGAGTTACTCCAGCATTTTGTGTCTATCTTTGGTGTAAACCAGCACCCGTAGGTTCCTTCCCACATAACTAGAGCAGGCCATTTGCATCTTATACCCGCCCTGCCATTCTACAAGGTCATGGCTGATTTTTCTACTTCAACACTAATTTCATGCATCATCCCCCAAATCCCTCGATCTTTTTGGTATTTAAAAAAAACTAAAAATCAAAGTGTGTGGGGATAAATGGACAGCATGCATTGCTGTGTGTCTGCGTGACTGTTCCAAGCTCGCTTGAGCCTATTGACACAGACCAGTTCCACTCTCTAGTATCTTTCAAATGAAGCACTGTTATATAAACGTACGTGGCAGCTCATTTGTGTGCAGCAAAACCCCACAAACAGCAAATAAACAAGCGGTCGTCTGCTGAGGTGAAAGGATTAACGTTGACCTGGATAACTCTCTTACTCTGAACATCATCGGTTATTTAAAACTCCTTCCACAGGCACTCCTCTCTTTAATGGGACATGGAACGTGGTTTCTCGGGTCAGTTTTGGGCTTGCAACTTCGTATCGCTTTTCTCAATTACTTGGATGGTATTATTTTGGATGTAAATGTTTAGTTTAGTTTAGTTTAGCTTAGAGAAACTGGCTCTTTAGCCCACCGAGTCCGTGCCTACCAGCGACCCCTGAACACTAGCTCTATCCTACACACCAGGGATAATTTACAATGTTTACCTAAGCCAATTAACGCACAAACCTGTACGTCTTTGGAGTGTGGGTGGAAACCAGAACACTCGGGGGAAAATCCAAGCGGTCACGGGGAGAACGTATCAACTCCATACGCGCAGCTTCCCTAGTCAGGATCGAACGCGGGTGTGTGGCACTGTAAGGCAGTAGCTCTACCGCTGTGGCACTGTGCCACCCTGCAGGCAACATTAATATGGTTTTGATGCTGAACTGTGTGGATTGGATGAAGTCCAGAAGGACATAGGAAATTTCTTCAGTGGATGGCCAACACTAATTGAATGAGCCGTGGGATATGGGCATCCGAATTCATAAGTCTGGTTGGGAGGTAGAAACGTCAATGAGAAAGGCAAATGTGATGATGGCATTTCTTTAAGGGACTAGAATACAAAGGAAACAATGTGAAACTTCAATGTTACAAAGCTGTAGATGAGACCCAACGCTCACACAAGATATAACTGGCCAGAGATGCAGCGGCAGAATTATCAAGAGCTCATCGGTAAGTTAGGCCAAATGTGTATGTGTTTATTTAGTTTTGGGATCTGGAATACACCAGCAAAGCCAGTTATCGGCCATCCCTAATCTCCATTGAGAAGATGGTGATGAGCTGCTCCCTTTATCTGATCCACGTTTCCATGTCCTTCAATTAAATTCCTTATTAATGAATAGTTGATCCCAAGAAGGACACATCTAGCTGGCTTCCAGCTGAGCAATCTCATCTGTCTCGCAAATTTCCAACATTTACAGTAGATTCCTTTTGCAATTTCCAATAATAATTGATGTCCTTTCATCAGAACTAATGAGAGGGCATTGCTGCCTTCTTTTCCAACAATTTTGTATTTCTATTTCAGATTTCCGGCATCTGCAGTAGTTTGCTTTTGCTTTCAGATAACCATACTGTTGGTTCCATTTGTACCTCCTGCAGACTGATCTTGTGTTTCTATCCTTGCCCCACTATCATCGTTTTTGCCTTTGTCACTTCACATTGCTTTCCTTATACCTCACTGTGGAAGTTTTCATTCGCCCCCTCTCTCCCTGTCCCATTTCGTGCAACTTTTCGCATCGTCCTTTTCGTGGCAGCACGGTGGCGCAGAGGTGGAGTTGCGGCTTTACAGCGCCAGAGACCCGGGTTCGATCCTGACTATGGGGGCTGTCTGTACGGAGATTGTACCTTCTCCCTGTGACCGTGTGGGTTTTCTCCGGCATCTCCAATGTGCCCACACAACCCAAAGACACACAGGTTTGCAGGTTAATTGGCTTCAGTAAAATTGTAAATTGTCCCTCGTATATAGGATAGTGCCAGTGTACGGGGTGATCGCTGGGCGGTGTGCGCTCAGTGCCTGTTTCCGTGCTGTATCTCTGAAGTCTAAAGTCTGAATCAATGGAAAATATTAATTCTGTTTCACTGAAATTATTGCCAGCCCAATGTCTGTGGGGCTTTTATTTTCGTTTATTTTGAATCCCACTACTTTCCAAAGGGGTTGTTAAATCTGTAGGTTATGCATGGGCATGTTTATGTCCACATCTTTAATGTACTTAGTAATTATGGGGATGGAACTGTGCCCCCTGACCTTGCCTGACCCCTATCTCGCCGCCACCCCATCATACACACTCCTACACAAGAAGGATTCAAACCTGTCACTCCGACAAATGTCAGGAGGACACTGCCAAACAATTCACGCATCGCTCAGCTTGTAGAGCTTTCTTGCCTGCAAATGTTGCTCATGTGGATTTAATGCAAAGTTGCATCCAAGAATGTGTCCGTCTAACTGCGTTGAGCAGGCCCCCCAGTTGCACTGACACATTCCTGAATGCAACTATTTTTTAACGCGAATATAGATTGCCAAGTGCCTTTTGCAAATGATCTTTGCTTGTGCATTATTTTTCCATTCAAGCCAATTTAGTTGTGCAATGTAAACGGGCCAGGAGGAAATGCTCCTGACATTTAAGGATGGCATTCATTGTATTTGACCTGAATTACCAGACAGCCAGATCAACAGTGAAGGATTAATTGTCCTGCCTTCCTGACTCTCATACTCATCTTTAAAAATCACCATCATCATCATCTTCGTTGAAGACATCAATGGGCACGGTGCCTTACAATGCTATGTACGACAGTGATGGCAACTTCTACTGAAGTGTGGATGGCCGTAGGCTCGCTAGGAGCTCATCCGCCCTTTGACAGGTCTTGTTTTTGATCCTGCTGGGGGTCCACAGCCCCCTCCTCGCCTGGCAAACCAGGTGGGGGGACACGATTTAGTCGCAGACTATCCGACTATGGAGCAGGTAGCGCGGGATTACATGGTACCCATGGCGGGGGGGAGCTCCCCCCGACCTGGCCCAATCAAAGATAGACACAAAAAGCTGGAGTAACTCAGCGGGACAGGCAGCATCTCTAGAGAGAAGGAATGGGTGACGTTTCGGGCCGAGACCCTTCTTCAGGCCGGGTAGGGGTAAGGGAAAGGAGATATATAGGCGGTGACGTAGGGAGATAAAGAGCATTGAATTAAAAATATGCAAAAAAGTAACAATGATAAAGGAAACAGGCCATTGCAAGCTGTTTGTAAATTAGAAGCTAGTGCGACTTGGGTGGGGGAGGGATAGAAAGAGAGGGAATGCCGGGACTACCTGAAGTGAGAGGAATCAAAATTAACACCACGGCCTGAAAGCTGCCCAAGCGAAATATGATATGCTGTTCCTCCAATTTGCGATTTGGTTGGCTGACTGAGTGGCAGGTGCTCATCCACAAATCCTTCATCATTTAGGGGACCAATCGATTTCAGTTTCCACTTACCCAAGGTTGTGAAGTGCACTCCCGAGGATTGAGAACAACATCCAGGCTGACTTACCAGTGCAACATTGAGGGGATTTACTCTCTTCAGCGCTTAAAATGTCTTGAAGAAGAGCAAGATAGTGCTCTCTCCTGGTTGCTAGACATTTTAACTCCCCTTCCCATTCCCGTGCTGACATTTCTCTCCTGGGCCTCCTCCATTGTCAGAGTGAGGCCAAGCGCAACTTGGAGGAACATCACCTCATATTTCACTTGGGCAGCTTAAAACCCAGTGGAATGAATATTAATTTCTCTAATTTGAAGTGATCTTTACTTTCCCACTCTCACCATCCCTCTCCCACCCTGCTAGTTTTACTAGTCATCCTGTTAGTTTTACTGTTCGTATCCCTTCATTATCACCTCTTCCACAGCCATCAATGGACCATTGTGGGCTCCACCTATCCTGAGCCATCAGTGCCGGCTCTAATTTGTTCTTTTCCTTTTCATACCTCTAGTTTCCCTCTGCCTGACTGTCAGTCTGATCTCAATCCAAAACGTCACCTATTCCTTTTCTCTGGAGATGCTAGCTGACCCGCTAAGTTACTCCAGCATTTTGTATCTATCTTCGGTGTGAACCAGCATCTGCAGTTCTTTCCCACAAAGCGTGCTCTCAGTTATTCTGGCCTCAATAAATAACCATATCCATATTATTTGGCCACTACTGCACTCCAAATGCCCAGGAATTGGAAATATGGCAAAAAAGTAGTGAACACTGTCCGGTCCATCACAGGTTCTGACCTCCCCACCATCACCACCACTCACAAGAATCGCTGCCTCGATATAGCAGCCCGCATCATCAGAGACTCACACCACCCTGTCCACACTCTCATTCCACTCCTGCCATCGGGAAGAAGGTACAGCGGCCTGAAAACTGTAGTGTCCAGGTTCAGGGACAGCTTCTTCCCTACAACCATCAGGCTATCAGTTTTAAAAACAGCAGTTTTTATCCACGAGTAGTTGCTCTACTCAACAGCCAAAAATCTGCAGCCTTCCTTTGATATGGTATTTTGTTGGTTCACATGCTTAATCAATGGTGTTTTATCATTAATGTTTTATTATTATTAATGTTTCGTGTTTTCTGAGTCATTTGTAACTGCCACTGTATGTCATGTTGTTACTTGTGGGAGGAGCGCACCAAGGCAAATTCCTTGTATGTGAATACTTGGCCAATAAACTTATTTACTTACTTACTATTAAACACCAAAGCCGCCATATAATAGAACACTCTTGACTCTTGGCTCTTCATTTTCTGGATGCCACCTTTCTGCATGTTCACAGTAACTCCAAAAAGTTGTCCTAAGTAAAAGAATGGGAGATTTAGAGAGGACTTAAGGAATCCTTTCTCCCAGGGAGTGGAACACACTGCTGAGTGTGTTGTGGACTCACTCAACCTTTAAGAACTATTTGGATGAGCACTTGAAAATCCACAGCGGAGAAGGTTTCTGGCCGAGACCTGGGAAATGGTATTGGTGTAGAGAGCTGCCTGATGGCCAACGCTCACATCAGCATTGTAGACACAAGGAACTCCAGATGGTGGTTTATAAAAAAGGCACAAGTGCTGGAGTAACTCAGCAGTCACGCAGCATCTCTGGTAAACATGGATAGCGACGTTTCGGGTCGGGACCCTTCTTCAGACCGTGCAGAAGAGTCTTGACCCAAAACGTCACCTGAGTCTGAAGAAGTGCCCTGACCCAAAACATTGGCTATCCATGTGGAGTCTGACGAAGGGACCTGACCTGAAACATGACTTATCCAAGTTCCCCAGAGATGCTATCCGAACTCCACTGAGTTACTCCGCTGAGCCAGCACTTGACTGACTCACAAAAGGGCCTGTTCCTGTGCTCTGCAACTCTATGACTCTCCGACCCACACGTCATTGGGAGATGGGAGATTCCTGAAGCTCCTGAGGAAGCCCATGGGGACTTAGTGAGAACAGGAAATCGCGGTCATAGGAATAAAGCGGTCATCACCAGCAGCTCTAATAGATATGCCTCCGGTGGCCCAACGAAAACAAGGATGAACTCGGCGGCCGACGAGAACAACCTGCGGCCAAGACTGCAGGTGACGACAGGCCTCAGGGGTCGGTGGGCCGCTGCCTGCAGGGGGAAGCTCAGAAGCACCAAAGGCCAGACCCCCTTGGGACACAGAGGTGGTCGGGTCACCGGAGGCATATACGCCAGTACATCCACTATGTGGACCGGATTTTGGGCTTTGGGCCTTTTCCTTTGCTTTGTAAACGGCACCACAATATGGCGACTGTGCATTTGTGGGTGGTGCAAAATAATTTCCCTGTGCTGTGCATACGTGACAATAAAGAACCATTGACCCATCTTAGTCAAAATGTAGAAACAAGGATCTATAGATTCTGGTTTATCAAGGGAAGGCACCAATTGCTGGAGTAACTCAGCGCGTCAGGCAGCATCCCCGGAGAACATGGATAGGTGACGTTTTGGATCAGGATCTTTCTTCAGGCTGTTTCTTATGTACACTCTCACATATAGTCACACCGACAGTATCACCTAAGCAACCTCTCACCACATACCAGTTTCAGAGTCAGACGTACATAACCACACAAAGGCATCATTAGAGGTGGACACACACAGGGACAAGCGTGGCTAAAATTTAAGAAATTTAGGGTGTGGAGATGGCACTTTTAGTGTTTGTTTTTGCTGCAGAATAACTGGTTCTGGTCTCCCTGCATACACGATGTCTGAGTAAATAAATGAAGGAGTGGTTGGTAGATGCTGACTGGAAACATCTGTATCAAAAACGCATTTTTTTTGTGCACAAACATTATTGAAGTATTCATACCACACAGCATTTTCACATGATGAGAACTATGATGAGACCCTTGGACTATCTTTAATCGGACTTCACTGGAATGTATCTTGCACTAACGTTATTTTGTTTATCATGCATCTGTGCACAGTGGATGACTCAATTGTAATCATGTATATAGTCTTTCCATTGACTGGTTAGCACGCAACAAACGTTTTCCCCTGTATCTTGGTACATGTGACAATAAACTAAACTCAACCAAACTAAGAGTTGTGTAATAGTGTAGCTGATCATTGTTTCCTAATCTATTTTGAAAAGGCTTCATCACCATTAAGTGTTGCTTGCTCTGGACATATTATGTAAAATGAAATGAATATCAGTAATAATCAATCGCTTTATAGGTTTTTAATCTATTAATAATGATTGGTGCTGCTCTCCGCTTCCAATGCAATTTATCTACACAGAACACCGAGCGGATCAGCACAGGAACATGCCCTTCAGCCCACAATGTTCCTGCATGAACATGGTGCCAGGTTAAACTGCTCTCCCCAGCCTGCGCATGATCCATATCCCTCCATTCCCTGCATACCCATATGGCTAGGATGACTTGAGGCATTAAGATCTTGGATCCTCACAACAAATTACAGAGGGCGATCCTACAAAAGTGCATGCTGCAGAGCAGCTCAGGGAAACGAGCAAATGTTCCAATATTTCAACAAGTTCCTAACCTTCAACCTGACCATTTGCTGCAAATGTTCTTGCAGCCTGACTTTACTTTGCTCCTGAAAGCAAAGTGAAACTTGAATTTTCACGAACACCTAAACAGAAGGCATAGGCAGTGGGATCTCACCAACCATAGCTGCACTGCCCAATGTTTCCTTTGATGGCAAAGCAAAATAAATGAAATCACAGTCTTCCATTCCCCGCATATCCATAAGCCGATCTAAAAACATCTTATCTTATCCACCACCACCACCACCCCTAGCAGCGCACTCCAGTCACCTCCATCCTCTCTGTAAAGTATTTGCCCTGCTCCTCTCCTTCCTGGCAGGAAACATAAAAACTGACTGCAAAAGTTTTTATCGATATGTGAAGCGAAAAAGATTAGTTAAAATGTAGGTCCCTTGCAGTCAGAAACAGGTGAATTGATCATTGGGAACAAGGACATGGCAGACCAATTGAATAACTACTTTGGTTCTGTCTTCACTAAGGAAGACATAAATAATTTGCCGGAAATAGCAGGGGATCGCGGGTCAAATGAGATGGAGGAACTGAGTGAAATCCAGGTTAGCCGGAAAATGGTGTTAGGTAAATTGAATGGATTAAAGGCCGATAAATCCCCAGGGCCAGATAGGCTGCATCCCAGTGTACTTAAGGAAGTAGCCCCAGAAATAGTGGATGCCTTAGTGATAATTTTTCAAAACTCTTTAGATTCTGGAGTAGTTCCTGAGGATTGGAGGGTAGCTAATGTAACCCCACTTTTTAAAAAAGGAGGGAGAGAGAAAACGGGGAATTACAGACCAGTTAGTCTAACATCGGTAGTGGGGAAACTGCTAGAGTCAGTTATTAAAGATGGGATAGCAGCACATTTGGAAAGTGGTGAAATCATTGGACAAAGTCAGCATGGATTTACGAAAGGTCTGACGAATCTTATTGAATTTTTTGAGGATGTAACTAGTAGAGTGGATAAGGGAGAACCAGTGGATGTGTTATATCTGGACTTTCAGAAGGCTTTAGACAAAGTCCCATACAAGAGATTAGTATACAAACTTAAAGCACACGGTATTGGCGGTTCAGTATTGATGTGGATAGAGAACTGGCTGGCAGACAGGAAGCAAAGAGTAGGAGACAGGAAGCAAAGAGTAGGAGTGAACGGGTCCTTTTAGCAGGATAGGAGGGCAAGGTGCAGTGACATAGTGGGGTGAGGTTATCCACATTGGTGGCAAAAAACGTAGGCTATTATTGAATGGTAACTGATTAGGAAAAGGGGAGATGCACCTGTCATGGTACAGCAGTCAGTAGGCATGCAGGTGCCAGGTGTGGCTCATACCAAGAGCAGGGAGGTTCTACTGCAGTTGTACAGGGTCTTTGGTGAGGCCACACCTGGAGTATTGCGTACAGTTTTGGTCTCCTAATCTGAGGAAAGACATTCTTGCCATAGAGGGAGTACAGAAAAGATTGATTCCTGGGATGGCACGACTTCCATATGAAGAAAGACTGGATAGACTCGGCTGGTACTCGCTGGAATTTAGAAGAGTGAGGGGGGATCTCATAGAGACGTACAAAATTCTTCAGGGGTTGGACAGGCTAGATGCAGGAAGATTGTTCCCGATGTTGGGGAAGTCTAGGACAAGGGGTCACAGTTTAAGGATAAGGGGGAAGTCTTTTAGGACCGAGATGAGAAAATCATTTTTCACACAGAGAGTGGTGAATCTGTGGAATTCGCTGCCACAAAGGTAGTTGAGGCCAGTTTGTTGTCTATATTTAAGAGGGAGTTAGGTGTGGCCCTTGTGGCTAAATGGGTCAGGGGGTATGGAGAGAAGGCAGGTACAGGATACTGAGTTGGATGATCAGCCATGATCATATTGAATGGCGGTGCAGGCTCGAAGGGCCGAATGGCCTACTCCTGCACCTAATTTCTATGTTTCTATGTTTCTAATGCTTGCCACTCTTACCTTAAAGCTGTGCCCTCTAGTCCTTGACATTTCCACCCTGGGGAAAAAGGTTCTGATTGCCGACCATATCTACGCCTCTCATAATTTCATACACTTGTTAGAAAGTTGGACATCTGGGTATGTCTCCTAGTTGTCCCTCTCATTCCTCAACGATACATGTCCCAAATCCCTGGTTGTATTGGTTATCCATAAGACACAAAGTCAAAGTGAGGCCGCATGCAAATTGGAGGAACAGCACCTCATATCTTGCTTGGTCAGTTTACAACCCAGCGCTATGAACATTGATTTCTCTAGAAACATAGAAACGTGGAAAAAAGGAGCCATTCAACATGATCATGGCTGATCATCCAAAATGTATCCTGTTCCTGCTCTCTCCCCGTATCACCTTGATTCCATTAACCCTAAGAGTTATATCTAACTCTAATGTCGTCCCTCTCTCTCCATCCTTCCCCCACCCTAGTCATCCTGCTGGTTTTGCTGTTTGCAGCCATATATCCCTTCGTTGGAGATGAGGAGGAAGGTCTCTTATTATTTATCTATTTATTTATTCATTTATCTATTTATTTATCTATCCATTTATTTATTTATCGATGTATTTATTTATTTATTTATTTATTTATTCGATGTTATTTGCATGACTGTTATACAATTTTCGTACAGCTTCAGTTTTAACATTTTATAAACTGATAAGTGAATCGGAAAAAAGTAAAAAGGAAAGAATGACAAGGAAGAAGAAAGATACGAAAAAGAAAGAAGAAAAAACCCCTGAACTAACAAAGAAGTGAAAAAAAAAACGGAGTTATATCCCACTATCCTTCCCTAGGCCCGCTCACCCGACCCTCGCGTTGGTTTTGAATTTGTGCTCAACCATTCTGTTGTTGAAGAAATTCAATGAAAGGAGATCATATTTTGGAAAATTGGTCTGATTTGTCAGACAAAATAAGCCTTATTTTTTCAAAATGTAGTGTTTCGGTCATTTCTGTGATCCACATCTTCACTGTGGGAACTGTTATCTTTTTCCAGAATTTAAGTTTATAAGTTTTTTCGCAGTTATTAAATCATAGTCAAGGAAATGTCTTTGGAATATCGTTAACTTAGGGCAGCTCTCTGACATTCCTAATATTATTAATTTTGAATCTGACTCCAATTGAATTTTGAGTGTTTTAGAAATGGTATTGAATATTCCCATCCAGATATTTTGTATTTTTATACAGGATCAAAATAATAGGTTAGGGTAGCTTCTTGGAGGTGACATTTATCACACAGAGGGGAGACAGTTGGAAAAATCTTATTCAATTTGTTCTTTGAGTAGTATAACCTATGCAATACTTTGAATTGTATCAGGCAATGCCTGACATTTAAAGAACAGTAGTGTATGTATAGTTGGCTTTCCTCCCATATATCTTTTAAAATGGGTAAACCCAGCTCGTCCTCCCATGCTCGCCTATAAATCTCAGAAGGTGGGATATCAATATTTAAGAGAATGTTTTAAAGGTAAGATATCAACTTACTTGTATTGGCATGTCTATTCAAACAATCGTCTAATATATCTGGACCCATAGGACGAGAGCCTTGTGTATATGTTTTCACATAATCTCGGATTTGAAGGTATCTAAAAAAATTGTTGGCATTCAAGTGATATTTCTCCTGTAGTTCTTGAATAGAAAAGATAGTCCCCTTCTTATAGAGGTCTCCCACAGTATTAATTCCCAGGTTCTTCCATTGAACAAACACCATATCTAAAGTAGACGGTTTAAACGAGGTTGATTCAAATGTTTGGAGATAGGAAGAATCGAGAGCAAAAATCTCCCCTCTCCATTTTTTTCAACCTGTTTGATATGTATCGTCCAACCAGAAGGTTATATTTTTATTGGATTTTGCTCAGTAGAGCGCGTTAAGGGGGGACTTGACTGAGGTCAAATGAAAGGAATATTGGAGATCCCATTGCGGGTAGGAGAAGATTCAAACAAACCATGAGAATCTAACAGGACAGAAGTTTAAACATGAGGGGGAACTTCTTTACCCCTGAGCTTCAGAATGGTGGAGGCATCGATTTTAACCATTTAAAAGTAAATGTATATGGACAGGGGTATGGTCTAGTGCAGGTAGATGGGACCATGGTCGGCACCAGAGAGCAATTGTTATATTTTTAATGGTTATTGGTTATAGTAAAAAATAAAATTAGGAAGAGCTAATCCTCCATTTTCTTTGGATTTGCGCAAATGTATTTTGTGTATTCGGTGGGTTTTGTAGTCCCAAATAAAGTTAGTGACAATAGAATCATTTTTTTTTTAACTTTTAGGGAGATATATTGGTATTGATTGAAATAAATATAAGAGTTGCAGAAGGAAGATCGTCTTTATGGCATTTAATCTACCAATAAGGGAGATAGGAAGTGTTTTCCAAAATTGAATGTAGGCATATAGTTTAGTAATTAATGGTGGAAAGTTTATTTTAAACAGAGAGAAATACTTTCTAGACACGCAAATTCCGAGATATCTGAACTTTTCAGTAACAATTCTGAAAGTTGAGAAGGGTCTTGTTCTTTTATTGGCATAATTTTACTTTTATTCCAATTTATTCTATATCCTGAGAAAAAAACAAATTGTTCTATAATGTTTAGAACATTTGGAATACTAACTTGGGGATTAGTAATGTATAGAAGTACAGCATCTGCATATAATGAGATTTTATTGGAAGTATATTTGGTATTATATCCATAAATGCCTGAATGGGACCTGATACTCTTGGGAAGGGGTTCTATGGCTAAAGCAAATAACATTGGAAAAAGGGCACATCCTTGCCTATTACCACTAGATAAATAAAATTTAGGTGAAAGCATATGATTTGTCAGTATTTTGGCTGTCGGATTAGTGTATAAAAGCTTCACCATTAAAGTAAAGTTTTCTCCCAATTTAGATTTTTCCAACACTGTGAAAAGATAAGACCATTCCACTTGGTCGAAAGCTTTTTCTGCATCTAGGGAAATAATTCTTAGATCTTCATTTGTCATTCTCTGCGAATATATTATGTTAAACAAATTATAAAGAGTCTGAAATTATAAAACGAATGTCATTTAGGTATAAACCCAGTTTGATCTGGATGTATTAGTTTACTAATAACCAAGCTTAATCTGCGAGCCAAAGTCTTAGCTAGTATCATCTGATCCGTATTTAAAAGGGCTATTGCCCTTTCGGATCCAGGCTCCTCAAGATTTTTATCTTTTTTTGGAATCAATGTAATAGTTGATTCAGCAAGAGTTTATGATAAAGTTTGTTCTTTAATTGCTTGAATATAAAGGGCTTGTAAACTGGGGAAATTAAATCATAAATGTTTTAATATAATTTGTTACTAAACCCGGCCGGACCCGGAGTTTTTCCACTTTTCAATGATTTAATAGTCTACGATGTCTTTTGTTGTTATCTCTACTCCTAATTCATCCTGCTCCTCCTCATTAAGGGATGGGAGATTGCAATTCTCAAGAAAACCTTTCATCTTTGCAGGATCGGCTGTTGTTTTTGATGAGTATAGTGTTTGGTAGAATTGTAAGAATCTTTCATTAATATCTTTAGGCAATGTAAGCAGATCTCCTTTTTCTGATCTAATTTTGTGTATTGTACGGTTGTTCTCTAATTTGCGGAGTTGACGAGCAAGTAGCTTGTGTGGTTTATCACCAAATTCAAAATGTTTTTGCGTAGTATAATGAAATACCCTAATAATTTTTGCAGAAAGAATCTGATTTATTTGAATGCAGCTATCTTATTATGTTTTACAGTGGTTGGGTCAGCTGCGTTTTCTAAGCCTAAAAAAAAATATATATCTTCCAGACGGATTGGCAATCCTCCATACGTCAGTTATGTTTGTATTATTTATATACGTGTTTAAAAGTTCACTCGATTTTGATTTTGATGTACATTTCCTTTGACATGAAGATTTGTCCAAGTATTGATGTAATACACAATTTAAATCTCCTCCAATTATCAAATTCTTCTGACCAGAGTCTGAGATTATATTAAATATTTTATTAAAAAATTGGGGATTATCGAAATTAGGAGCATAAATATTCACCGTGGTCAATGGCGTTGAATATAATTTCCTGGATATTATAAAGTACCTGCCTTCCTTATCAGCTATAGTGGATTTGTGTTTGAATGGTATACCTTTCGAATTAGAATTGCTGTTCTTCTTGCTTTGGAAGAAAATGTAGAATGATATCATTGACCAATCCAGCTACCCTTCAGCCTGTTGTGAGCTCCATTTTTGAGATGCGTCTCCTGTAGAAATATTATATCAGTATTAATAGATTTTAAGTGGGCTAATACTTTGCCCCTTTTAATTGGCTCATTAACGCCCCTAACATTCCAACTACAAAATGTAATTCCTCCTCCTATAATTCCTTCCTAGCTGCATCATCTTGCATTTTAAAGGAGGAATTTCTTAAGCCAGACGGTGGTGAATCTGTGGAATTCATTGCCGCAGATGACAGTGGAGGCTGAGGCATTGGATATTTTTATGGCAGAGGTTGATAGATTCTTGATTAGGAAGGGCAGCAAAAGTTACGGGGATAAGGCAGAAGAATAGGATTGAGAGGGAAAAGTCGACCAGCCATGAGTAGACCTGATGGGCTAAAAGGCCTAATTCTGCTCATATGATCTGGCTACATTGCAGCCTTGCCGACACAATAACAAATTCACTAACTTTGGCTACTTATTTCTTTCTATCTGTATCACCATTTTGATTCAGTTTTTTCTTCATCTGTTAGTATGGCCTGGCCCACTGAGCATGCTCCATGGCCTTACTATTAGCCACACATAACACGAACAAAGAAGTACAAGCTATTCTAAATGCTCAATAACTCATTTAGTCTCAACCTACCAAAGTTATTCCCTTTTTTCCACCCGTTACTTCCACCACTTTTTTAGTTACTGAAATTAATTTTCTTTCTCTCCCAATTCTAATGAAAGGTTTTTGACCTAATATGTATGCCAACTTTTTCCCTTTCCATTGTCATTACTTGACCCGTTGAGTGATTCCACCATTTTCCCAGATTTGCAGCATTTGCAATTCTAGAAATATAGAAACATAGAAACAAAGAAAATAGGCGCCGGAGGAGGCTATTCGGCCCTTAGAGCCAGCACCGTTATTCAATATTATCATGGTTGATCATCCAGAATCAGTATCCTGTTCCTGATTTTTCCCCATGTCCCTTGATTCCGTTAGCCCTAAGAATTATATCTAACTCTCTCTTGAATACGTCCAGTGAATTGGCCTCCACTGCCTTCTGTGGCACAGATTTCCACAGATTCACAACTCTCTGGGTGGAAACGTTTATCCTCATCCCAGTGCTAAATAGCCTACCCCTTATTCTTAAACAGTGACCCCTGGTTCTGGACTCCCCCAACATTGGTAACATTTTCCCTGCTTTGTTTAAATTTTAAATTTCACTCCTTTGGCTTTTCACTGCTTTAAGACTCGGCGTCCCTGAGTTGTGCTTCATAATGTTGTTTACTGTATACCGTGCTGTGCTTCAGTTGAAGACCAACTGACACAAACAAAAGCTGTGTTTACTGTTCTTGAAGCTCCATGTCTGAGTGAATGAGTGGCAGTGATACCACTTCAGATGAATTACAATTCTGCACATTAGCGATGAAGTGGGACGATGCAAAATACCTGGCTGCGTACAATATGACTGAGTGAGTTTGCAAATCTGCAAAAGCAGAGCAGAACAGAAGACGTGGAGAGGCAGAGAATAGAGGAATATGGATCACGGACAGCAGCAGGTTCAGGGACAGTTTCTATCCAGCTGTTATCAGGCAACCAAACTATTCTACAGCAACCAAAGAGCAGTAACAAACTCACCGGGGACCCTTGGACCTTTGACCAAACCTTACTGGCTTCACCTTGCACTAAATATTATTCCCTTATCTGTATCTGTACATTGCGCATTGCACGATAGCAATCATGTATTGTCTTTCCACTGGCTGGTTAGCACGTAATAAAAGCTTTTCACTGTGCCTCGATGCACGTGACAATAACCTAAAACTGAACTAAACGTGCAGGCAGGGGGTAGACACGAAAAGCTGGAGTAACTCAGCGGGACAGGCAGCATTTCTGGAGAGGAGGAATGTGTGACGTTTCGGGCTGGGACCCTTCTTCATACAGGGGGGACTTCACCCCAGTCATTCTCTCTTCTCCCCTCTCCCTGCCGGCAGAAGATACAAAACCACCAGAACCAAGAACAGCTTCTTCTCAATAGACAATAGACAATAGACAATAGGTGCAGGAGTAGGCCATTCGGCCCTTCGAGCCAACACCGCCATTCAATGTGATCATGGCTGATCATCCACAATCAGTACCCCGTTCCTGCCTTCTCCCCATATCCCCTGACTCCGCTATTTTTAAGAGCCCTATCCAGCTCTCTCTTGAAAGCATCCAGAGAACCCGCCTCCACCGCCGTCTGAGGCAGAAAATTCCACAGACTCACCACTCTCTGTGAGAAAAAGTGTTTCCTCGTCTCCATTCTAAATGGCTTACTCCTTATTCTTAAACTGTGGCCCCTAGTTCTGGACTCACCCGACATCGGGAACATGTTTCCTACCTCTAGCGTGTCCAAACCCTTAACAATCTTATATGTTTCAATGTTATTCCCTCTCATCCTTCTAAACTCCAGAGTGTACAAGCCCAGCTGCTCCATTCTCTCAGCATATGACATCCCGTGAATTAACCTTGTAAACCTACGCAGCACTCCCTCAATAGCAAGAATGTCGTTCTCTTCTGTCATAAACTATAATGTTGTCCCAATCCTCCAACCTACCTCATTGCAACATTGGACATTTTCTGCGGAACTATTAACCTACCGTGTGGCGGCACGGGGGCGCAGCGATAGAGATACAGCACGTGCAGTACCCGGGACCCGGGTTGGATCCCAACTACGGGTGCTGCCTGTTCAGGGTTTATGCGTTTTCCCCCTGATCGCGTGGTTTTTCTCCAAGATCTTCGGTTTCCTGCCACACTCCAAAGATGTACAGGTTTGTAAGTTAATTGGCTTGGTGTATCTTTAAATTGTCCCTGTGTGTGTAGGATAGTGTTAATATGTGGAGATCGCTGGTCGGCGCGGAGCCGGTGGGCCACAAGGCCTGTTTCCGCGTTGTATCTGTAAACAAAAAAAAAAACTATAACAAAACAATGCCAAAAACCATATTTTCCACTGGTAATTTATCTTTGCCCTACCTGTTGTACTGGATTGACTTGATTGTATTCATGTGTAGTGTGATCCAAATAACTGGATAGCATGCAAACTAAAGCTTTTAGTTGCATCTGTAGGTAGATACAATATGCTGGAGTAATTCAGCGGGGCAGGCAGCACCTCTGGAGAGAAGGAATGGGTGACGTTTCAGGTCGAGACCCTTCTTCAGACTGATGTCAGGGGAATGGGCGGGACAGAGATAGAATGTAGTCGGAGACAGTAAGACTGGTGGGAGAACTGGGAAGGGGGAGAGCAAGGGCTATTTGAAGTTAGGGAAGTCATTGTTCATACCGCTGGGATGTAAGCTACCCAAGCGAAATATGAGGTGCTGTTCCTCCAATTTACGCTGGGCCTCACTCTGACAATGGAGGAGGCCCAGGATAGAAAGCTCAGGTGATTGTTTCGCTGAACACCTCTGCCCAGTCCGCCTTAACCTACCTGATTTCCCGGTAGCTTAGCATTTTAGCTCCCCCTCCCATTCCCAATCTGACCTTTCTGTCCTGGGCCTCCTCCTTTGTCAGAGTGAGGCCCAGGGCAAATTGGACCAACAGCACCTTATATTTTGCCTGTTATTCTGCCACAAGTAAGAATTTCATCGTTCTGTTTCCTGTACGTAGGAGTCACTCTTGACTCTCACTTGAGTTGAGAATCGGGATTGAACCCGGGTCTCTGATGCTGTGAATCTGCAACACTACTGACTGAGACATGGGGACACAACTATTGTCTCCCACCATGCCATACGTTGAATCATTCTCTGGTGCTATTGCTTGACCATCAAGTCTCAGCAATACATCTGCTTCTGTTTTCATCTAAAAATATTTCAGAGAGCTCTCTAATCTCTGAAGGTTGTCATTGGCATCTGTGCACACAATATTCAATATACCTCGTCAGCCAGTTAATGCAACGGAATGAGGACCACACACACTATAGAAACAAACTTCTGGAAGGGGAATCTATTGTCTATATTTTAAGCCACCAAGCCTAGGTCAACATGAAGAAAGGCTGTAATAACACAGCTTGGGGCCTTTAGCTCTCAGAAGTACAGTAATAATGTAAAACAAGGAGTTAGCAATGCCACAGAGGCTCGGGCTGATGGGTTAGCAGCCTCGTTCAGAGCAGAGATCAGAGGACACAGAAAACAGCCTGAGCTTCAGTCTGAAGAAGGGTCTCGACCTGAAACGTTACCCATTCCTTCTCTCCAGAGATGCGGCCTGTCCCACTGAGTTACTCCAGCTTTTTGTGTCCATCTGCCCATCTATACTAATTGTACTAGGTTGCATTAATTCCGTATCCCTCTATGCTTCCCTCCTTCAAGTGTCTGTCCTGATGCCTCTTTAGTGTTGTTATTCTTCATGCTTCTACTAACTCCTCTGGCAGTTAATTCCAGATACCATCTTTGCATTGTGTGAAACATTCACCCCTCAGATCCCCTTTAACCCTTCTCCCTCTCACCTGAAACCAATGCCCAAGATAGACACAAATATAGACACCCTTTCAAGGGTCGTCACAGTGGCACAGCGGTAGAGTTGCTGCCTTACAGCGCCAGAGACCCGGGTTCGATCCTGACTAAGGGTGCTGTCTGTACGGAGTTTGTACGTTCTCCCTGTGACCTGTTTTCTCCCGGTGCTCCGGTTTCCTCCCACATTCCAAAAACGTGCAGGTTTGTAGGTTCATTGGCTTCTGTAAATTATCTCCAGCGTGTAAGATAGAAGTAGCGTTTGGGTGATTGCTGGTCGCGGGGAGTGGGTGGGCCAAAGTCCCTGTCTCCATGTTGTATCTCTAAACTAAACTAAACTACATCAAACTTCTCTAAAAGTACTTCAGTATGTCCCTTGGGCTGGAAAAGGCCTGATAGTAGCTCAAATCATCTCTTATGAATTTACTTTGCGTTTTTGATTCTGTTTTGCTGCTTTTTGTACAGAACAGCCAGAGTCAACGTTATCTGATCCACAGTTCTAATGCTTTCTAAGCCCAATAATTCCATCATCTCATGAAGCCTGAAGCAAACCAGAATCCTGTAAACTCAATCCCATTCAGCGGCCCTGAACATCGGGCCGCCCGTAGCGACAACTGCAGGTGGCTCGGGGAGGCCCCGCCCACGGGGGAACATTGGGAAATATCAGGGGAAGAGACTGACTTTGGTGCCTTCCCTCACAGTAGGAAATTCTGATCCTGCTGAGGGGGGGATGTTTTACGTTGAATCCTATCCATGTTGTGTTCTTTATTTTTACTGTATAGCTGTATGGTGATTTAATTTTGCTGTGCCAATTGGCACATGTGACAAATAAATGCATCTTATCTTATCTTATCTTGAAAAGAACTATATGCTGCTAAAGAAATTCTGACGGAAATGCAAGTTAGCATGTTCAGTATTTTTTTTCTACAACGCAACATTTTCACTTATGAAGGATTAACTTCTGTTGTGTCAAGTTACAAAGTGCGCTTCTTATAACCCAGGAGGGAAATGTATATTAAAAATACGGTCTGCCAGGTACATTTTCTCACATCAAGGGACAGACACATGTGCTCACACGGTCTGCAAGGTTACATTTTGTTAGAGAAATGGTAATGATAATAGCTGAGGGGAATAATTACCCTGTAATTACTCCAAATTAAATAATGGTTTCAACTAACAAGGCGTTCACTGATGCAGCTTAATTTGCTATATAAATAATGGCGTCGCTAGGATGTTTCTCAGTTAATCCCCTTAATGCACAGCTCAGCTGGGACAGAATGCTCTCAGCTTCTAAAACGTCTTCTTACAGGGCAGAAACATGCCCTTCGCCCCACCAAGTCTGCGCCGACCAGTGATCCCCGCACACCAACTTACATACAAAAGGGACAATTTACAATGTTTACCGAAGCCAACTAATCTCCAAATCTGTACGTCTTTGGAGCAGGGGGGAAACCGGAGCGTCCATAGAAAACTCGCACAGGTCGCAGGGAGAACGTACAAATTCCATATAGACAGCACCCGCAGTCAGGGTCGAACCCGGGTCTCTGGCGCTGCAAGGCAACAACTCTACCGCTGAGCCAACATTCGCTTTCTTCACTGCCTGCTGTACCCGCATGCTTACTTTCATTGACTGATGAACAAGGATCCCCAGATCCCGTAGTACTTCCCCTTTTCCCAACGACGCCATTCAGATAATAATCTGCCTTCCTGTTTTTGCTAGCAAAGTGGATAACCTCACATTTATCCACATTAAACTGTATCTGCCATGCATCTGCCCACTCACCCAACCTGTCCAAGTCACCCTGCATGCTCATAGCATCCTCCTCACAGTTCACACTGCCACCCAGCTTTGTGTCATCTGCAAATTTGCTAATGTTACTTTGAATCCCTTCATCTAAATCATTGATGTCTATTGTAAATAGCTGCTGTCCCAGCACTGAGCCTTGCGGTAACCCACTAGTCACTGCCTACCATTCTGAAAGGGACCCATTAATCCCTACTCTTTGTTTCCTGTCTGCCAACCAATTTTCTATCCATATCAGCACTCTACCCCCAAAACCACATGCCCTAATTTTTTACTATCCTCCTTTATATTCTTGGCTAGCTTACCTTCATACCTCATCTTTTCTCCCCGTATTGCCTTTTTAGTTATCTTCTGTTCCTCTTGAAACGTCACCCAATCCTCTGGCTTCCTGCTCATCTTTGCTACGTTGTACATCTTCTCTTTTATTTTTATACTGTCCCTGACGTCCCTTGTCAGCCCCTTACTCCTCTTTCTTCCTCTTTGGAATGAAGCAAGTACTATCGCATTGCTTAGGAAACATTTAGGCAGGTACATGGATAGAATATGTTTAGAGGGATGTTGGACAAATGCAGGCAGGTGGGACTAGTGTAGATGGGGCACGTTGGTCGACGTAGGCAAGTCGGGCCGAAGGACCTGTTTCCACGCTGTATGAGTCTATGACTGTTCTAGCCACAAACCTCGATGACAATTACGCTCAGTCTCCTGGATACTTTTACCAAGTGGACAGGTGCTTCTACAGGCGAGCATCCATGTTCAAGGATGAGTCGCACCTTGACCACTCCCTCTTCTCCCCTTTCCCGTCAGGCAAAAGGTATAGAAGTGCGAAAATATACACCTCCAGATTCAGGAACAGTTTCTTCCCAGCTGTTATCAGGCAACTGAACCATCCTACCACAACCAGAGAGCAGCCCTGAACTATCATCTACCTCATTGGAGACCCTCAGACTACAGTATCTTTGATCGGACGTTACTGCCTTTAACTTGCACTAAATGTTATTCCCTTATCATGTATCTGTACACTGTGAATGGCTCGATTGTAATCATGTATTGTCATTCTGCTGACTCTATAGCAGGCAACAAAAGCTTTTCACTGTACCTCGGTACACGTGACAATAAACTAAAATGACACTGAATGTTCCAGCTTAGATACCTGCCTGCATGTGGACTCCAGATCCATTGAAGCTTAGTGTTCCTCAGTAGAACCTCACAAAGGGAAGATCTTTAAGGGGAGAGGGGCAAAATGTAAGGGAGAGGTGCGGGGAAACCTTTTTGCACAGAAGACCATGTGAGTTTTCTCTAAGATCTTCGGTTTCCTCCCACACTCGAAAGACGTATAGGTCTGTGGGTTAATTGGCTTGGTATAAATTGTAAATTGTTCCTAATGTGTGTAGGATAGTGTTAATGTGTGGGGATTGCTGGTTGGTGTGGACTCGGTGGGCCAAAGGGCCTCTTTCTGTGCTGTATCTCTAAACTAAACTAAACTAAACCGAACCGTTCTTTAATTTTGGCCAGTTAATGGCACACGGATAGACACAAAAAGCTGGAGTATCTCAGCGGGACATGCCGCATCTCTGGAGGGACCCATCTGCAATTCCTTCCTTCACATAATGGCATAAGGAATCTGAAAAGAAAATATCAGGAAGATATTGTTGAAAGGAAGGGTGTGAATTCACAGAAACTTTAAAAAGGTGATCTCTGATGAGAAACAAAGTACAATACAATACTTGTATTCCGAAGACAGTTTAGCAACACTCTCCGAATACAATACTGACAATACATTATTCATCAAAAGAACGCTACAATGCCTCAAACAGCATGATATCAAGTCCTTGCTGAATAACCACTCCATAATAAAAGTGTGTTCAATCATCATGCAAATCAGGACTGCTTGTTCTATATGTACACCTACATTATTTTAAGTAAATGTTCCTGTAAAGTATCCGACTCATTTTATTTATTCCATGCACAGAGCCGGTGTGCAAAATCTTCTGATCTTTTCTGGACATCTTTCAAAAGCATGACGATTCAAACCTTGAACAAATCTGAAAGTGCCTTGGGAAAGGCTGCGAGCTGTAATTTTTGTTATCAAGAAGATAGGCCTTTGTATCTCTACTCTCAAGCATTGATCTGATTGATTCTTGCATACAGCTGAGACGTATTGAGGTCCACGATCAGACGCTGCCAAAAATGAGCAATTTCTACCCTCTCAGCGTTGCAATCATTGATAAGGAAATTTACTACCAATGTTTCAGCACAGACATTGGTCTGTGCTGTGAAAGAGGATTTGAAGAGGATCTGAAGCCCAGCATAGATCCTGCAGTCTCCAGAGCAGCAGTAATCCAAGTCCATGGAGATGGACTACATACAGCAGCCACCTCAAAGTCACCACTGTTCACCTACTTACATTGCAGCAACAGGTCCTTCGGTTCACCGAGTGTGGGAGGAAACCAGAGATCCTGGAGAAAACTCATGCATCTCACGGGGAGAACGTACAAACTCCATCCAGACAATCACCCGTAATCAGGATCAAACCCGGGTCTCTGGCGCGGTAAGGTTTTGAGACCACACCTGGAGTATTGTGTGCAGTTTTTGGTCTCCAAATTTGAGGAAGGACATTCTTGCTATTGAGGGAGTGAAATGTAGGTTCACAAGGTTAATTCACAGGATGGCAGGACTGTCATATGTTGTTAGAATGGAGCGGCTGGGCTTGTATACTCTGGAGTTTAGAAGGATGAGAGGGAATCTTATTGAAACATATAAGGTTATTAAGGGTTTGGACACACTAGAGGCAGCAATCATGTTCCCGATGTTGGGGGAGTCCAGAACCAGCGGCCACAATTTATGAATAAGGGGTAGGCCATTTAGAATGGAGATGAGGAAATACTTTTTCACAGAGTTGTGAGTCTGCGGAATTCTCTGCCTCAGAGGGCGGTGGAGGCCGGTTCTCTGAATGCTTTCAAGAGAGTTAGAGTTCTTAAAGATAGCGGAGTCAAGGGATAGGGGGAGAAGGCAGGAACGGGGTACAGACTGTGGATGATCAGCCATGATCACATTGAATGGCGGTGCTGGCCCCAAATGGCCTACTCCTGTCAATAGACTTATTGTCTATTGTCTATTGATATCAAATGAGGGAGAAATCCTTCTCCTTCTCAAGGCCCATTAATTCTATTTTTCTCTGATGGAGGGACGCAAGCAAAAAATGTACAATGCTTGGACCGTCATACAGCATGGAACCAGGCCCCTTGATCCTATGTCCATGCTGACCAAGATGCCCCATCCACGCTAGTCCCACTTGCCCTCTAGTTAGAGTCATGGTCCACCGCTTTAAAGTTCTGCGGATTGTGGTTTATAACCTGACCCAATAATAAATCCACAAATCACTAGATGGAGCATTGGGTCACTAGTCGCTTAATATTGTGAACTCCATTTCCTGATCTTTCTGATGTGGCAAATAAGGTTAGTGCAGGAGGCAAGGAGCCGACATGAACGTGATGGACTGCAGTGTCCTTTTCTGTGCTGCTTAATTGAAATAGTAAGATTAAATGAGAACTTACCAGTTTGAAGTTTGATCTTTATTTTATGAGGAGTTACGTGAAGGCCGTCAGTCCGCATGCGCGTCAATCTTCAAAGCACAGATAAGAGTAGTTGACCAAGAACATAGTAAGATTTGTAGAGAACTAGAACTACCTGATGACCTTTATAATATGAGGGGTGGGAGCGGTGGGCACGTAATCGCCCATCGTAGCTCCTCATAAAATAAAGATCAAACTTCAAACTGGTTTAATCTTACTATTTTACTTCGGAGTCACGTGAGTGACTACGTGAAGATTTCAAAGCTCTGTGATTTCACGCCGGATACGAGTTCAAGCGTCACACACTGAACGGATTGACCATGGATGAGTAAAAAAGATTAATGCATTCAGACATAACAAAGTTAGGTAATAATACTGATGCTTTAATCATAAAAAGTAAATAATAGTGACCCCTCCCATCCTGGGGGGAAACTATAGAACAGAATCTAAAATGGTACGAGCAAACACCCCTGGTCTGGCAATTGGTTTGTTGTAAAACCTGTGGAACGTCTGTTCATTGGCCCATCCTGCAGCCACTAGGATGTGGTCGAGAGGGATGTCCATTGCCCTCGCTGCCGACGTTGATGCAGCCCTGGTGGAGTGAGATTTAAAAGTGTCAGTGTTCACTCCTGCACTTGCCAGAACTTCTTTTAAACATCTAGAAATGGTTTGTACTGATACCTTGTGGAAAGGTTTCTTCTAACTGATCCGAACAGATAGCTCGGAGCCTCTGAGGCTCTTGGTGACAATGTATTGTTGAATATGAGATACTACACACAACCGTGGATCCACGGGGTGTGCCAAGAACAGTAGCTTGAGCCCTGACACCCCCGGTCTGCTCTGTTTAATCAAATCATAAATGATAAAGGTTACATTATTTACATTAGTAGTCATGTTGTCCAGATGTAACTTGTGCATGTGCAATATGTTAGATACAAATTTACATAAGCAATATGTTAGATACAAATTGGTGAGGTTCACGAGGCGACCAATCAATGACCTCTTTTTTGTGTAAAGTTTGGATTTCAGCTTGTACATCCAGACTTTCCTGTTGTGAAAACACATATGTGCGGTTTGGTGAGTGTTGTGTGGGTGGTAGTGAGTTAAGAAGGAACTCAATTTGGAAGCCTTGTGTACAGTGCAGTATAAACGGATCTGCTGTAATCCAATTCCATTCATTCAAGAAATGTTGCAATCTCCCCCCAACTCGTGCCCGAGTCATGTGTAATGTGTTCCACAAGGAACTAGATTCACCCACCTCAGATGTTACTGGCGGTACGGTGCTGGTTTTCGTGCTCGAGACTTGAGGTGTAGGGCTGATGGCGGGTGCCCTCCGCGCATCCTTGCTGTGGGCTGGCTTGGGCCTACCCCAAAAAAAGACCTTTGTGCCTCTTCTTCGAGTCTCCCTCCCGTTCCGGTGCCGCTAGGCAGGTATTGCCTGGTGCTGAAGGGAGCATAGGGATGTTGCCGGTATGATGATCCCCTGGGTGGAGTGTGGACTCTCATCGGGCAACGGTCTTGGCCTCATCGTCCAGTTCCCGGACCTGCTTCGGCAGGTCTTCCCCAAATAGGTAATTGGCCGGCTGGACGTTGCTGGCCTTACACAGCACAGGAAATTTGGGGTTTAGTGCCAGCCGGATTGCATTTTTGCGCATGCAATTGATTTCAAAGTGGGCATTACACATCAATGCCATTGCGTCCTGCTGTGTATGAGTCAGCAGCACCTCATATACACACTTAGCAAAGGCCGTGATACCTGAGGCAAGCAATTTACAACATTTCTGGAGTTTTATCTCCTGAGCTCTGACACCCGCTCCAATATGGCCCCAGATGGAATGATTCACGGTCGGCACATTTAGGGAGGCACAGTTGGCAGGAGTATGGTACCTGTTGGTGGTCTCCTCCATTACCAGATCTTTGAGTTGATGGGAGGCCAAATAATTGATGGTAGCGGCCAGTTCTTCATCCAGGGGTGCTCCTGATGGCGATGGTATGGTAAAATGTGGATGTGACACTTCAGACCCGTGTCCCCGGGCGTGCTCACTTGCTGTGCCTCCAAACTCTGAGTCAGCTTGATACTGACCCCGTGCGCTCCCCTCCTCAGAGAGGGAGACACTTTGCAGCCCTGTAAAAGGCCCCGTGGAGACCCACGTTGATATTGTTCCCTCCTTTGGAGCATACTCGCTAGAATTTAGAGGATTGAGGGGGGATCTTATAGAAACTTACACAATAAGGGGTTGGACAGGCTAGATGCAGGAAGATTGTTCCCGATGTTGGGGAGGTCCAGAACAAGGAGTCACAGTTTAAGGACAAGGGGGAATTCCTTTAGGACTGAGATGAGGAAAACATTTTTCACACAGAGGGTGGGTGAGTCTCTGGAATTCTCTGCCACAGAAGGTAGTTGAGGCCAGTTCATTGGCTATATTTAAGAGGGAGTTAGATGTGGCCCTTGTGGGTGAAGGGATCAGGGGGTATGGAGAGAAGGCAGGTACGGGATATTGAGTTGAATGATCAGCCATGATCATATTAAATGGCGGTGCAGGCTCGAAGGGCCGAATTACCTACCCCTGCACCTATTTTCTATGTTTCTATGTTTCTATATCATTCTGGAGCCACCTCTCCATAAGGTGCTCCATATGAGTTAATTGTCCATAGATGCTACCCAATGAAGGAGGGGAACCCTCCTGGCCCGACTCATCCGAGTCTATGGGCCTCGCAGACTTCTGTGTGACCTTCCGCCCCTGTGGGACTGCCACCGTGCTTTGTTCTAGCACCAGGTCTGCTGCCGCTGGATCCACCTCCAGCGACATTGAAGGCGATACAGACAGTCGCCCGCTACCCACACTCCCGCGGTCTTCGCCGCAGACCGCCTCTTCACCTTCGACATTGCAAGGTTCAAACTTGATAGGAAAACAAGAATTATAGAACCAGCCAAAAACGACCTCAGAGTAGTTTTAAAAACACTTACCTGAGGTTTTTAAACTTCCCGCTGGAAGGAGCGACGCGCCTCCAGTCAGTCGTTGGCGCATGCTTCAGACGTAAAGACACGCATGCGGACTGGCGACCTTCACGTAGTCACTCACGTGACTTGGAAGTAAAATTAACCTCGACCATCCATTCCTGTCTATCTGCAGTCATCTTTAAAACAAAATATAAAATGCTGGAGGAACTCAACGGGTCAGAATAGTGAAAGGCCTGGATAGAGTGGATGTGGCGAGGATGTTTCCATTAGTGGGAGTCTAGGACCAGTGGTCAGCCCTAAGAAGCCAAATGGCCTAATTCTGCTCCTACCCCTTATGAATGAACGAATGAATGAATCAGTTTATTCACATACAAGGAATTTACCTTGGTGCTCCGCCCGCAAGTGACAACATGACAATTAGGAATGACACATAAATCATTAAACATTAATAATAAAGTAATAAAACATTATCGATTAAACATGTGAATTACATAAAATACCAGAGCAAAAGGAGGCTGCAGATTGTTGGTTATTAAGTAGAGCTACTTAATTAATTTTATATAATAATCTTAGAGCTACTACTTAAATAAAAGCTGCTTTTATTTCTGGCTGTGGCAGCTTTGACAGTCTGGAGTCACCTTCCAGAGGGAAGTGATTCAAAGAGTTTGTGACCAGGGTGAGAAGGGTCAGAGGTGATCTTACCCGCTCGCTTCCTGGCCCTTGCAGTGTACAGTTTCTCAATGGAGAGAAGGTTGCAGCCAATACCCTTCTCAGCTGATCGGACGATTCGCTGCAGCCTCCGGATGTTGTGCTTGGTGGCCTAGCCAAACCAGACCATGATGGAGAAGGTGAGGACAGATTGACCTGTGACCTGCGAGCTCCCGACGATGTCGTCCACTGGGCCCGTGGCGGAACCTCCGAAGTCGCTGCCGCCGCCACCGGAAAGCCGCCACAGCTCCGAGTCGGGCCGCCGGAACGCCGGAATGCCTGAACCCGCCACAGCCCCGAAGTCGGCCAGCCCCGCGCTGGTAAGTCCTGGCTGGCTCTGCCTCGAGGTCGGTCGCAGTTGGAGGCCACCAGGTCAGCCATTAGGCCTCAGCGCAGACGGAGACGGAGACGGGGGATACGACAAGAAAAGTCGCTTCCCCCCCGAAGGAAGAGACTAAAACGTTTCTCCCACCCCCCCCCCCCCCCCCGCCACACACATGCACAACGTAATAACTCAAATTAACAGGACAAGAAAACAACAAAAAAACAAAAAACATCTCCCTCCAGAGATGCTGCCCGACCCGTTCAGTTCCACCAGCACTTTGTGTTTTGTATTGAGGATTACTGCAGAGAGAGGAATGTGTGGTTGGGCTGATTCAATTATGCAGCACAGAAACGGATTCCGGCCCATCACATCCATGTTGACCTAATTTTCACTTAGAGATTTGTAAATCTGTGGAATTTTCACCCAGAGAGTTGTAAATCTGTGGAATTCTCTGCCACAGAAGGTAGTGGAGGCCAATTCACTGGATGTTTTCAAGAGAGAGTTAGATTTATCTCTTAGGGCTAAAGGAATCAAGGGATATGAGGAAAAAGCAGGAATGAGGTACTGATTTTGGATGATCAGCCATGAACATATTGAATAGCCGTGCTGGCTCAAAGGGCCGAATGGCCTATTCCTGCATCTATTTTCTATGTTTCTTTGTATCTATTTGCCCATCAACCCTAATTTCCTTTACCTGCATTTGCACCATATCCTTCCATGCCTTGCCTGTTTAAGTGTCTGTCTAAATGCCTCTTAAACGTGGAAGCATCATAGAGCCACACAGCATAGAACAGGCCCTTCGGCCTAAATTGTCCATGCCAAGACGCGCATCAAAGCTTGTCACATTTACCCACGTTTGATCCATGGCTGTCTCATTCTTTCCTGTCCATGTACTTATAAAGTGTTATCATTATAGCTGCCCTAACCACTCCCACTGGCAGCTCGTTCCATCTGTGTACCACCGTCTGTGTGAAAAAGCTACCCCTCTGACTTCTATTAAATCCTTCCCCCTTTGATCGTAAACCAATGCTTGCTACTTGTTCATTCCTCTATCCTGGGAAAAAGACTGTGCATTCACCTTATCTATTACCACCATGGCTTTATATATTTCTGTAAGACCATAGTCTCTAGCGATCTAGAGAATAAAGTCCTGAACTGTGTAACGTCTTCCTATAACTCAGTCCTTTGTATAGTTTAGTTTAGTTTACTTAAGAATTACAGGGCGGAAACAAGCCCTTCGGCCCACTGTCCGCACCGACCAGCGATCCCCGCACATTGACACTGTCCTACACACACTAGGGACAATTTACAATTTTACCAAGCCAATTAACCTACGTTTAGGAGTGTGGGAGGAAACTCAGTTAGTTGAGCAGCATCTGTGAGGAGAGAAGGAATTGTTAACGTTTTGCGTTCAGACTCTACATCAAGACCCAAGAAATTGGCAATTCAATTCTATTCCATTTTCTATTTTGAGTCCACACCGACCAGCGATCCCCGCACACTAACACTCTCCTACACACCCTAGGGACCATTTTACAATTTTTCCGAAGCCAATTAACCTACAAACCTGTACGTCTTTGGAATGTAGGAGGAAACCAGAGCACCTGGAGCAAACCCACGCAGTCATGGGGTGAACATACAAACTCCATACAGACAGCACCCGTAGTCAGGATTGAACCCAGGTCTCTGGCTCTGTAAGGCAGCTACTCTACCGCTGAGCCCATTTGAGTCCTGGCAACAACCTGACATCTTTTCTGCCTTCTATCCAACTTGTTTTTAGTGTATTATTATTGATACATGTACCAATATACTGTGGGGCAACTTTGTTTTGCTTGCTATCCAGGTAAATCATATCATATATTAATACATCAGGTAAGCAAAAGCGAAACTAAACAGAGTGCAGAATATAATGTTACAGCTACAGAGAGAGAGAGAGAGAGAGATTATTAAAAAAGGGCAAGACGACAACGAGGCAGATTGGAAAATTGGGAATTCATCCTTGGAGTCTGGTAACAGCGGGGAAGAACATAGAACTGCACCGCACCGGAACAGGCCCTTCAGTTCCCAATGTTGTGCGGAACATGATGCCTAGTTAAACTGATCTTATCTGCCTGCACGTGATCCATATCCTTCCGTTTCCAGTACTTCATAAATTCGTAAGTTCATAAGTTCTCGGAGCATAATTAGGCCATTCGGCCCACCAAGTGTTCCCCGCCAATCAATCAATGGCTGATATATCTCTCCCTCGATCTCAACTCCATTCTCCTGCCTTCTTCCCATAACCCCCTGACACCCTTACCAATCGCTTCCATGGGCCTATCTGAACGTTTATATGCCACCGTGGCATCTGCTCACCACCCTGACAATGCATTTCCAGGCCCCCACCAATCTCGATGCTCCATTATATTTTTCCCCTCTCACTTTATAGCTGTGCCCTCTAGTGTTGGGCATCTTCAGCCTGGGAAAAAGATCTACCTCATCTATGCCCCTCATAATTTCTGAGAATACAGAACAAATTAATGAAAGATATTTTTAAAAAGTAATGATGATAAAGGAAGCAGGCCACTGTTAGCTGCTTTCTAGGTGATTTGCAGGCAATGAGACTCAACAGGACGTCTTTGAAGCTAGTAAAACGTCTTGGGTGGGGGAGGGACAGAGAGGGAGGGGATGCAAGGGTTAATCAAAGTTATATAAATCAATATTCATACCGCTGGTTTTGTAAGCTGCCCAAGCAAAAAATGAGGTGCTGTTCCTCCAGTTTGCGTTTGGCCTCACTCTGACAGTGGAGGAGGCCCAGGACGGAAAAGTCAGTGTGGGAATGGGGAGGGGAATTAAAGCGTTTGGCAACCAGGAGATCGGGTGAAGAAAATTGTCAGTACCAGGAATCGTCCATATTAGTCACTCCTTTGCTGTTCTTCCCTGGAGTTGGATCTACAAACAGCACTGCAGAAGGGGTGAGAGGGTGGGTGGAATTTCCCAGGCCTCTCTGCATGGATTGCCTGCTTTGGCAGTGTCTAGGAAGGGGGGGGGGTCTTTGAGGTTTGTCACTGACTGGCTTCAGCCAGCTCTCTGGTGTCTGGGATTATTAACTCGAGTGCGTAATATGCATCGTGCTGCAATTTTTGCAATGTTTGCAATTCTTTTAGATGAAAACAAATAAACAACATCCTGAGCTAAAGGTTTCTCAGCTCCAAACTGTGTGAATTAATCTCTGTTGGTGAATTGGCCTGGCCTGTTTATGTTCTGGTGTGAGCACTGAACTAACTCCTCGTACATTGCTTTCAGCGATCTCCATTATTTTCAATGGGAACTCAATGACCACTCTAGGCACTTCCACGTGCCCTGTATATTAAAGAGGTACAGTGCTCAAAAACCTCTCTTGTGTACAAACAGTACCCAATTCAGAAGAGAGAAACACCAAAGCTCCACACTCAGTTCAATAAAACCTCCCCTCTTCTCAGATCGTTTCAAGGGTTTTAAAGCAAGAGGGAGATAAAGAAACCCTTTGGAAAACACACGCGGTGATATATTTTTTAAATGGTTAATTCCACAGCAGGCTCCCACCCACGCCACTCTTGCTGTCAAACAGCCTGCTTTACATTCAGGGATTTCTGTTTTGCAAACCAGAAATTCAGTTGTTTTTGTCCTTTTTAAAGGCACGGTTTTTGCATGAAAGGGCTGATTTTACGCTATTCAGAATAAGACCTGACAACTTAATATGCGGCGGCATCAAGCTGGCGAGAGCCCTCCCTCTCCGAGCTTCATTAAGCATTTAGCGGAAAGCATCACCAGTATAGTGCCAGATACAAGCAGTGTACAGAATAGGACAGGCAATCTGCATAAAGGACAAATCGGCAAAGGTTAAAAACAGGTCAGCATTTAAAGATAATGTATGCAGGAATTTAAAAAAACTTTAAGCCAGAATCTGTGGAGAGAGAGAGAGAGAGAGAGAGGGAGAGAGAGAGAGAGAGAGAGAGAGAGAGAGAGAGAGAGAGAAACAGAGCTGAGGCTTCAGGTTGACGATGTTTCATCGAAAGTAGGGAAAGGTGGAAATCAAAGATGTTTTGAATTGCAGAGACACAAAAAGGACAAAATAAAGAAAAAGGACTGACATAGCAGGTCAGGCAACATCTCTGGAGAACTTGGATAAGGTCATATGTAATAGTAGAATTAGGCCATTCGGCCATTAGGCCATACGGCCCCTCATTCAATCATGGCTGATCTATCTCTCCCTCCTAACACCATTCTCCTGCCTTCTCCCCATAACACCCTTACCCCCGTACTAATCAAGAATCTATCTATCTCTGCGTTAAAAATATCTACCTCAATGGATATTTTGGATCAGGGTATTTCTCCAGACTGATTCAGTTTGAAGGAGGGTTCCATCCCAAAACATCACCTATCCGTATACTCTAGAGAGAGCCACAAAATGCTGGAGTAACTCAGCGGGACAGACAGTATCTCTGGAGAGAAGGAATGGGTGACGTTTTGGGTCGAGACCCTTCTTCAGGCAGGGGAGTGGGACACACAGAGATATGGAAGGGTAAGGTGAAAACTAGACATTAACGGGGACACAGATCAAGGAAGATGTAGAAGAGATCATTGGTAGCTAGGGGAAGTTGACAAAGAAGCATACAAAGATAACTTTTAATTAGGAGGACAGTCAGACTGATCGGAGAACTAGGGTGGGGGAGGGATGGAAGGAGAGGGAAAGCAAGGGTTACTTGAAGTTAGAGAAGTCAATATTCATAGGGTTGGGTTATGCTGCCTGATCTGCTGAGTTACTCCAACACTTTGTGTCCTTTTGTGTAAACCAGCATCTGCAGTTCCTTGTTTCTATGCAGAGAATAAAGGGAAGGTTTGTGATAGAGTGCAGACCAAGAAAGGTTGAATGACTCGAGTGCTTCAGCAGTTTTTTGTTTATTTCAGTATCATTTTGGAGGTATGAGTTCAAAGGCGAACATGAGTATTGCTCCAGTCCAGTCCATGTCAGGAGCATCAATAGAGAGAGAGGGGGGGCAGACCACATCCCAAACTAAATCAAGAACCAGAGGACATAGATTAAAGGTGAGGGTGGAGGATTTAATCAGAACCTGAGGGAAACGTTTTTACACAAAGGCTGGTGGGTATATGGGATGAGCTGTCAGAAGAGGTAGTTGAGGCAGGACTATTACAACATTTAAAAGGCATTTGGACAGGTACATGGATAGGGTCATTTGGGATATGGGCCAAATGCAGGCAAATGGGACTAGTGTAGATGGGATGGGGCATGTTGGTCAGCATGGGCTGGTTGGGCCGAAGGGTCTGTTTCCATGCTGTATCACTCCATGCCTTTACCCACTGTTCCACCGAGTACCTCTTCTCCATCTGTGGAGAACCCACAGAATCAGAATGGAACAACACCAAGGTACAGCCCAAGAAGAGATGGCAGCTCACTTCCATCTCCATAGTCCTGCATTGATATCAAGCCTGCAGCTCATATGCAAGAACGCCGAAAAATGCCGAATGGCCAGAAGAGGAAGGCTCTGCAGAGGGCAGTGAGGGGAGCAGAGAGGATCATTGCCCTCTGTACAGGAACTGTTCCAGCGCCGCTGCCTGAAAAAAGCAGTGAGCATTGCAAAGGACAGACTGCACCCCCTCCACACACACCTGGATCTCCTGCCATCAGGCAAGAGATACTGCAGCATCAAAGCCCGGTCAGCCAGACTGCTAAACAGCTTCCTCCCACAGGCTGTGAGGTTGCTAAACAGCCACTCCACCTGATTGCTGCTTTTTTTTTTTTTGCACTGACACTTTAATAACAAACTCTGGGGGGTGGAAGATTGCAACCTTCACGTGGTCCGCCCTGTTTCGACTAATGCAATCAACTCGACGTGCACAAACGGAAGATCAAATAGAACAAGTTGTCCAACAACTTTAGGCTGTGCACGCCACACGAAAGAAGAAGCAGGAGAACAAACTCTGGCACCGGCCACTTGAATCAGCTGCCCTGGACAATTTATGAGTGTTTTTACTTGTATTTTATTTTGTTGTTTTTTACCTGCACTGCTTTACTATTCCTACTGTTTTTATCAGGGACTGGATTGTTTTTATTTATGCAAAATGTTTAAGTTTTATGTGTGATGCTCTGGTGTTCCCTGGGAAACCTTGGTCTTCTCATTTTGCACTGCACAAGGGCTGCTTTGCAAGATGACATTAAAGGTTGATTTGATTTGATTTGATTTAGAATATGCCGAACTAAATCAGGCAATCACCCCTGGTATTGTAGTGAGTTGACAGCGATGTTCAGTCCATACGAGGCCCAGTCATGGCAGTGGAACCTTCATCCACCTCAATGTATTCTACACTGATGGCATGAGACCAGGTTGAGTTGAGTTGAGTTGAGTTGAGTTGAGTTGAGTTGAGTTGAGTTGAGTTGAGTTGAGTTGAGTTGAGTTGAGGTGAGTTGAGTTGAGTTGAGTTGAGTTGAGTTGAGTTGAGTTGAGTTGAGTTGAGTTGAGTTGAGTTGAGTTGAGTTGAGTTGAGTTGAGTTGAGTTGAGTTGAGTTGAGTTGAGTTGAGTTGAGTTGAGTTGAGTTGAGTTGAGTTGAGGTGAGGTGAGGTGAGGTGAGGTGAGGTGAGGTGAGTTTAGTTTAGTTCAGAGGTACAGGGCGGAAACAGGACCTACGGCCCACTGAGTCCGAGCCGACCAGCGATCCCCGCACATTTACACAATCCTACACACACTGGAGACAATTTAACATTTATACCGAGCCAATAAACCTACATCAGCTACCAGCTGAAGTCCTGAAGTACCCCGACCATGAAGGGATGGCTGTCAAGAACTTAACTTCAATGGTGCTTTATGGGTCAATGGTGCTTTATTTGTCACTTATGCAACTGCACAGTGAAATTCATTTTGCATATCTAACACATGCGGGCGCCACCATTTATGGGGCCATTATTCAAAGTACAACCGGCCCTCCCGCTCGATGTACTGGAGCAGTTCCCGTGAAGCGACGTCCCTCTCCTCTCCTCGCCCGGCCACCTTTGTGCCCCGGGATCGCCTCCTGCAGCCGACCTTGGAGGTGCTGGAGGCATTACCCCGGCTCACTCTCCTGCCGGCCTACGCCTAGCACCAGATGTATCCAGCTCCCTCCGACCGGCGAGCCTTTGGGCGGGTTCCCGGTCCTGCAGACGGGCGAGCCCTGGGTGGGAAAGACACTAGAGGAGCCTCAAGTATCTTTGGCCCCGCCAACCCAGCTTGAGATTGTGCACCTTGCTTACTCTGCTGCTCCAGCATTCTCTGGAGGAAGCAGGGCTGGATTTGTACGGCTCTGCGATGCTGGCCAGCATTACCGTTTCACTAGCGGGAAGAATTATGAGATGAAGCTGCTCAAGAGAGGAACAGAGTGATTAGAAACAAAAGAGAGGGGTAGGGAAGATGGGGGGGGGGACCTAATTGCTCATTAGGAACTGTTCCTTCGTGCTTCACCTTTCATGTCCCCTTTTCAAACTGTGTGTCCAAAACGTTGGCATTGTGTTTGAGGGCAGGAAGGAGAGAAAATAATCACTATCTTTAATTTGGAAGCCAATGAAAGCAGTTGGAAGTCCCTTGCTGGCTTAAGTAGTCCACGAAACAGACACACAAAGAATGTGGAGAATCCGGTGTACACCCGGGAAGAGGCTGTTGGTGCTGCTGATGAGTGGCACGGGTGGGGGACAGAATTGTGGAATTTGAGAAATGTACAAAGTGTATTGGACAATTTGTATAGCCTCCGAAAATGTCGGATGAATTTTTCGCACGGTTCACGTATTGTTTATACTTATTACTCGAATAAAGTCTATTATCAAATTTTTTTAAAAGTTGGTGCCGCTGAATAACCTGGCCAGACTTCTCCTCCCACCAGCACTAGATTATAAGGTACTTTGAGGAGCTTGGAGAGGGGGCGAGGGTGACGCTATTCAAACCCACATATCGCGCTCGTTAAATGCGGCGCAGGGGCGCAGTAGTAGAGCTGCTGCCTTGCAGCACCACAGACCCGGGTTCAATCCCGACTACGGGTGCATGCCTGTACTGAGTTTGTTCGTTCTCCACTATGACAACGTCTCCGCGGCCTTCGGTTTCCTCCCACACTCCAAAGACGTACAGATTTGTAGATTAATTGGCTTGTTATAAATGTAAATTGTCCCTTGCATGTGTAGAGTAGTGTTGGCGTGCAGGGGTCACTGGTCGGTTGCGACTCTGTGGGCCGGGGTGGCGGGGGTGTTTCCACGCTGTGTCTTGAAACTAAACAAAACTAAAATAAATGACATTGTCTTTCCCGTACTCGCCTGAGCATTTTGACGAGGGCCCTCTCCCTTAATTACCTCACCACAACCTAAACAGCACCACGCTCCCTCCTTTTGTCTCTCTCCTCCCGTCAAATGGGAGTTCAGTTCCAGCAAGTGACAAGAGTCTGATTAAACTAATTACACCGATTGCCGCTCACGTTTAATTGGCTCTGCCGACGTACAAGTGTGTAATCCTCACAAAGTAATGTGAGAATTCGGAGACCCATCCCAGTGTGGCTGACACCGCTTAAGAAATCGGTCTAATTTTCCCAGCCGGCAGACTAAATTTAATAGATGTCAATCTGGACTGCAAGGCTGAGGTCATTATTAAAAGTGAGGGGCTTCAAAGGAGCTCGAAGAATTAATTAAAACTATCGGCAGTGGAATTCTTTCGGACATAAAGGTTTCCCCCCACCCTTCATCTGACCTGAGTTCTGAGGTTGCTGTATTATTGTCTGGAAGAAGATTTCCATTAAGTGTTGCTAGGAGATGTGTCTAAATAATTCTGTGAAAATGATTACTGTTTGTTATGTCCATTGATTCTTATTGCTGTGTTTTTGGAGAGCGGGGATGTCATTGGGAGATGGAGTGAGCACTTCTAACTTGACATTTTTACCATTCAGAAAAGGCTTACTTGGCCTTCCTGCATTCCATGCCTCTGTATTTAAATATTTCTTTACTATGAGGTCCCTTTGTTTAATTGAGCTTTTTTTTTTTAACCCTTGAAAAATGAGCTCATAGAATGATGCAGGTCATTTGGTCTATCCGTTTTTGTGTTAGCTCCTTGAAAGAGCTTTCCAATTAGTCCCATTCCTCAGCTTTATCTGGAGAGACCTGTGATTGTCACACCCTCAAATATATAATCAACCCTCCTTTGAAACGTTCTATTAAATCAGCTTCTTCCAGCCTGTCAGGCCGCACATTTTAGATCATAACAGCTCACTGCATTAAACAGAGGTCTCACCTCCCATCTTCTGCCTGCCTGGAATCTTCAGGCAATTACATTGAAGCTGTTGGCCCAGTAAATATTCAAAGGAACCCACGCAACGTTGAAATCGATCTGAACGATCGCAGCAATAAATCAGCTAAAAGGAAGCATTCTGGCTTCACTGTCCCCCTGATTAATTTTACAGTTCAGTTCAGTTTCATGTATTGTCACGTGTCCTGAGGTACAGTGAAAAGCTTTAGTTGCGTGCTATCCAGCCTGCGGAAAGACAATGCATGATCACAATCGAGCCGTTTACAGTGCATAGATACATGATAAGGGAACAACATTTAGTGCAAGGTAATGCCAGTAAAGTCCGATCGAGGATAGTCTGAGGGTTCCCACACACTAACATGATCAAGGAAATGTAGAATGCTACAGCTACATTTCCTAGACCATTGTCCGCTTTGATCTGTCGGATTCACACCTTACCCTTCCATATCTCTAGTCTCCCTCTCCACTGACTCAGTCTGAAGAAGGGTCTCGATTCGAAACATCACCCATTCCTTCTCTCCAGAGATTCTGCCTGTCCTGCTGAGTTACTCCAGCATTTTGTGTCTGCCTTCGGATTCGGGCTTTAGTTTAGTTTAGATCCGCTTAGAGATTCGGCACGGAAACAAGCCCTTTGACCCAGCGAGTCCGTGCCAACCCGTGATCCCCGCACACCAACGCTATCTATCCTGCACATGCCAGGGACAAGTTACAATTCTTACTTGCTGCAACTTCGCAAGCCCACTATCACAATCAAATAATTACACCCAGACAATATACAATAATCAAAAAGGAGGTATCTCATTGAAATCTACCAGGTAATGAAAGGCCTAGATAGAGTGGACATGGAAAAGATGTTTCTAGTAATGAGAGAGTGTGGAACCAGAGAGCACAGCCTCAGAATAAAAGGACGTACCTTTAGAAGGGAGATGAGGAGGAATTTATTTTGCCAGAGGGTGGTGAATCTGGTGGTGAATTCATTGCCACAGATGGCTGTGGGGGGCAAGTCGTCAGGTATTTTTAAAGCAGAGATAGCTAGATTCTTGATTCTTACTCCTCATCTCCATTCTGAAGGTACAGTACGGCTGTCAAAGGTTATGGGGAGAAGACAGGAGGATGGGGTTGAGAGGAACAAATAGATCATCCATGAATGAATGGCAGAGTGGACAATGGGCTGAATGGCCCAATTCTGCTCCTACGAGATGCGATTGTTTTCCGGATCATATCTCCGGTCGCTCTGCAGCCTAACATCATGGAGCTGGCGGCCTTGCTCGAGACTGACTTTGAGCCCCACCGCGTGGGCCTGCCATCGGAGCCTGTGATCCCTTGCCTGGGATCGCGGCTCCAACCGTGTCCTGCGGATTTCAACATCGAGGAGCTCGGGCAGAGACTGATGTCGAGAAGCTCCAAAGTCGCAAGAGGTTCGACCACCCCCAACCCGGGGTCCGATCGCCTGATGCGGGAGCTTGATAGCCCCGATGCGGGCTTGACCGACGGCTGCAGGAGTCAAGATCGCCCCGACAACGGAAGGTTCGAGTGCCCCGATAGCGGGAGAACAAAGAAGGGAAGAAGATTGAACTTGTTTTGCCTTCCATCACAGTGAGGAATGTGGGGGAGTCGCTGTGGTGGATGTTCATGTAAAACAAATATTTGGGTGTCTTGTTGCTCTTTATTGTATGGCTGGATGGCAAATCAAATTCATCGTATGTTGCAAAACATACTTGGTTAATAAAGTACTATGATTATTATTATGTTTAAGAAAGAACTGCAGATGCTGGAAAAATCCAAGGTAGACAAAAATGCTGGAGAAACTCAGCGGGTGAGGCAGCATCTATGGAGCGAAGGAATAGGTGACGTTTCGGGTCGAGACCCTTCTTCAGACTGATGTGGGGAGGGAAGGAGAAAGGAAGGGGCAGAGACAGTGGGCTGTAGGAGAGCTGGGAAGGGAGGGGAAAGAGGGTGAAAGCAAGGACCACCTGAAATTGGAATTTATTATTATTATTATTATGATTATGATTATGGTCAAATATATAATAATCAAAAATATAATTAATTAATAACCTTAATACTAAGTAAGCAGTATAGTGCTCATAATGCAATCACCAATGTAGCAGAGAAAATATTCCCAACTACTTGCCAGAGTGAGGCCATATCTAAGCTGGAAAAGAGAGTACCTCTTACAAACCATCAGCATAAATATTGAAGAATTCTCCATTCTCAGAGTACGCCCTATTAGTCTGTGGTTATGCTCTCTGGTTCAAGACTCTCTGGAAACATCTTTCCCACGTCCACTCTTTCATTACCTCATAGGTTTCAAAGAGACCCCCCCCCCCCCACTTTGATTGCTGTACATGACCTGTGTGTAATTGTGTTATTGTATTGCTACGCTGTAGCAATACCCACCCTTACAGTCGACCCATCCACAGTGTACAGATGCATGATAAAGGGAATAACGTGAATAATGTTTAGTGCAAGATAGTCTAGTAAAGTCCAATCAAAGATAGTCTGATCGGACTTGTCACGGCAAAGATCCTAAATTGTTTTTCCTGATAGCCATTCACTATCTCCCCTCAATTAATTCTTACTCTCATCTGAGACTCAACCACCATGTCCCACTGGATAAAGTGACCATTAGACTGTAAATTAAAATCCAGCAGCTCTGGATGTAGACTTTACTATTGGGTTTAACCAAGATAACAGGCCAACTATTGTTATCAGGCAACTGAATCGTCCGACTACTACTAGAGAGCAGTCCTGAACTACTTTCTACCTCATTGGTGACGCTCGGACTATCTTTGATCAGACTTTACTGGCTTTACCTTGCACTAAATGTTATTCCCTTATCATGCGTCTATACACTGTAATTCGCTTGACTGTAATCCTGTATTGTCTTTCCGCTGAATGGTTAGTACACAACAAAAGCTTTTCATTGAACCTCGCTACACGTGGCAATAAACTAAACTGAACTAAACGAAACTGGTGATAGTCATAAAAAGCTGGAGTAAGCTCAGGGCTAACAGAATCAAGGGATGTGGGGTGAAAGCAGGAACGAGGTACTGATTTTGGATGATCAGCCATGATCATATCAAATGTCCTTCTCCTGCACCTATTTTCTATGTTTCTATGTAACTCAGCAGGACAGGCAGCAATCTCTGGAGAGAAGGAATGGGTGACGTTTTGGGTCGAGACCCTTCTGTAGAAGAAGGGTCTCAACCCGAAACGCCACCCATTCCCTCTCTCCAAAGATGCTGTCTGACCCGCTGAGTTACATAGTTACTCCAGCTTTTTGTGAATATCTTCGGTTTAAACCAGTATCTTCCTACAAACTAAACTGTCCCTCCTTATATTAGCTTGTGATCTTGTCACCTGGCCCCTCTCCTGACCTTGAAAAGATTAACCCAATCTGATCCAGCATGGCAGGCGCCATCTCACTGTGCAGCTGCGATCCCCACAACAAGAGACTAGAGTCAACATTTACATCAGGCAACGCAGATAAATTGCTATCTCATGATAATTGGTGGAGGGTGCAGGGAGAATGTCAAGGATTGTTTAAATTTACGAAACCTTGCCTTTTCAGTCAGACAATAAATCTGATTTCATTTGCCCCAAGATATTCGAAGCCCCTTACTGTAAGTTATTCCTGGTGCCCTGAGCATTTTGCTATGCTGCTTGCTCACAAAGCACACTGTGTATCACACTCACAGTAGAATTTCCAGCTCAGCCGTGGATCAGCCTGCAAGTAATGTGTAAACATACACTGGAGCCTGCATTGTGTGAAGCCAGAACTCCCTTAGATCACATCCAAATCTCTCTCCTGTTCCTGAGCCACAGCCAGACACTGAAGAGGCAAGATTCTCACCAGGACTGACAACATTTTACCTGAAGACAGACACAAAATGCTGGTGTAACTCAGCGGGACAGGCAGCATCTCTGGATGGAAGGAATGAGTAAAGTTTCGGGTCAAGACCGTTTTATCTGCATCTTTTTACATTCTTTGTTCAGATAAAATGGATCGCAAGGCCTCCTGAAGGACCTGAACTGTTAACATTTTTGTTTATAGTGGGTGATTTGATAAAAGGTAAATATGGAACGTTATACATCGAGGAAAATGCATCAACTAAATTGGAGGAATTCCACATTAAGATTTACAGTCTTTAGGATGCAGGCATCTCCCCATCATCCACCTGCCCTGTGTCGGTAGGGTAGACACAAATTGCTGGAATAACTCAGCGGGACCGGCAGCATCTCTGGAGAGGAGTGGGTGACGTTTCGGGAAAAGACCCTTCTTCAGGATCGACCTGGAAAGTCACCTATTTCTTCCCTCCAGAGATGCTGCCTGTCCCGCTGAGTTACTCCAGCATTTTGTGTCCATCATCGGTGTAAACCAGCATTTGCAGTTCCTTCCCGCGCACTGTGCCGCTACGATTTGTTTGTGAGATTTCCAATCTTTGACAAAAATATCTAAAAGTGTAGAAACAAGGAACTGCAGATGCCGGTTTATCACACAAACTGCTGGAGTAACTGAGCGGGACGGGCTGAGTCTGAAGAACGGTCCTGACCCTAACCATCATCCTCAAGGTATTTCTACTTTGAAGAAGTTCTCCTCCTCTCACCGACGAGAGTTCAGCTACATTCTCTCTCGCTGCTCCTCCTCTGTGATTCCACTTGCTCTCCAGCTCTACAAACACGTTTTAACCCAGATTCGCTACCACAGCCACATCTGTATCTATTCTACATTTTCCTTGGTCTTCGTCCCCATTGATGTCTCATTTACACACCTTATCCTTCCATATCTCTGTGTCTCCCTCTCCCCTGAGTCTCAGTCGCCCATTCCTTCTATCCAGAGACACTGCCTATCTCGCTGAGTTACCAGCAATTTATGTCCATCTTCAGTGTAAATCAGAATCGGCAGTTCCTTCCTGCACATCTATCCGAGTTCTCCAGGAATGCTACCTGACACACTGAGTTACTCTATTTTGTGACTTTCCAAACTAAATGTTTGTCACCTTCCAGTTAAACTTGAGTTTAGGAGCAAGGAGATCTGATCAGGGCCCCGGTGAGATCGCACCTGGAGTATTGTGTGCAATTTTGGTCTCCTAATTTGAGAAAGGACATTATTGCTATTGAGGAAGTGCAGCGTAGGTTCACCAGGTTAATTCCTGGGATGGCGGGACTGACATATGATGAAAGAATGGGTCGACTGGGCTTGTATTCACTGGAATTTAGAAGGATGAGAGTGGATCTTATAGAAGCATATACCATTCTTAAAGTATTGGACAGGCTAGCTGCAGGAAAAATGTTCCCGATGTTGGGGTAGTCCAGAACCAGGGGTCACTGCTTAAGAATAAGGGGTTGGCCATTTAGGACAGAGATGAGGAAAAAGTTCTTCACCCAGAGAGTTGTGAATCTGTGGAATTCTCTGCCACAGAAGTGGAATTCTCTGCCACAGAAGGCAGTGGAGGCCAATTCACTGGATGTTTTCAAGAGAGATTTAGCTCTTGGGGCTAAAGGAATCAAGGGATATGGGAAAAAGCAGGAACGGGGTATTGATTTTAGATATCAGCCATGATCATATTGAATGGACCAAATGGCCTACTCCTGCACCTATTTTTCTATGTTTCTGAACTGCAGTGAGTAAGAAACTTAACTGGGTTTCTGAGTAACTATCCAATTTGGCTCAGGCATCTAGGTGGTAGTTTAAAGTTACCAAAAGCCCTTTTATGTTCAGTCTGCATTAACCCTCTAACAAAAGCATACCGTCCTCAATTATTTCATCTGTGCCAAGAAAATATCAGAGGGAGAAAACTTGGACAAAACTTGGAAATAGGTCATAAGGCCATGCTCGTAAGTAATAAACTCATCCAGTGCCTTAACAAGGTGAGCCATGTAATCTCCAGAATTATGGGATCTCGGTGAATGAAAGTCAAGATTTTTTCGACACATATTTTCTCCAGAGCTTTTGTTTTAAAGCAGTGGGCCATTCGTACGTGATAGGAGCAGAATTGGGTAATTCGGCCGACCATGTCTACTCTGCTATTCAATCATGGCTGATCTATCTCTCCATCCTAACCCCATTCTCCTGCCTTCTCCTCATGATCCTCTGACACCCATACTCAAGAATCTATCTATCTCTGCCTTAAAAATATCCATTGATTTGGCCTCCACAGCTTTCTGTGGCAAAGAATTCCACAGATTCACCATCCTCTGAATAAAGATATTCCTCCTCATCTCGTTCTTAAAGGAGCATCCTTTAATTCTGAGGCAATGGCCTCTAGACCTAGACTCTCCAACTGGTGGAGACCTGGTCTCCCACAGGTAGACACCTCCTCTCCACATCCACTGTATCCAAGCCTATTCGGTAAGTAGAGCTGCATTTCTGGACGAAATAGGGCCAATTACATAAGCTCTACCAAAGAGCCATCACAAGTATGAACGGCCTGCTTCCTAATGAAATTCAACTCATTTATTCAGACACAAGCTTTAAGATGAGGGGGCAAAAGATTTAATAGGAACCTGAGAGGTAACCTTCTTACATAAAGGGTGGTAGGTGTATGGAACAAGTTGCCAGAGGAGGTAGTTGAGGCTGGTAGTACCACAACATGAAACATTTAGACAGGTGCATGGATAGGTTTAAGGGATATGGGCCAAAGACAGGCAGGTGGGGCTAGTGTAGATGGGACATCTTGGTCGGTGTGGGCAAGTTGGGCCGAAGGGCCTGTTTCCACACTGTATGACTCTATGACTCAAAGAGCTTTTGTTTGTGTGACATTCCAGTCAAAGCAGATGATACAACACTTGAATACATTCCAGCCAAACCCAAGTTGAACTGGTTGAGAGAAGAGAAAAATGTCAGAGTGCAGAATATGGTTCTCAGCATCATGGCACAACAGTTCCAGTGAAAAAGTCCAATATTTGCAATGAGTACGTTGGAAAATTGGTACTAGCTTATGGAAATACCATTCAGAAAAAGATTCTTATCATTCAGGTCAATGGGTTAATGGGAAATGGGCCAGGGTGGAGAAATATACCCTATACCCACTTCCCTTTGTGTAAAAAGTTGCCCCTCTGGTTCATATTTGCCCTCTCACCTTAAACATATGTCCTCTGGTTCTTGATTCCCTTACTCTAGGTAAAAAACTCTGGGCATTTAACCTATCTATTCCTCTCATGATCAAAAACATCTCTATAAGATCATCCATCATACTCCTGCGCTCTAACCATACTCCTGCGTCCTAAACTGCTCAACTTTTCCCCATAGCTCAGGCCCTCGAGCCCTGGCAGCACCATCATAGATCTTCTCTGCACCCTTTCCAGCTTAACAACATCTTTCCTATGAAAGGGTGACCAAAACTGAACACAATACTCCAAACATGACCTCACCCAACTGCAACATGACCTCCCAACTTCTATACTCAATACTCTGACGGATGAAGAGGAATGTTCTAGTATTGGACTATGTGGAAATAAGGAACTGCATATGCTAATTTAAACAAGACACAAAGTGCTGGAGTAACACAAGAGTTAAGAATCAAGAGTGTTTTATTGTTGTATGTCCCAGATAGAACAATGAAATAAAATAGAACAGTGGGCTAGGCAACATTTCTGGAGAACGTGAATATGTTCAATCTGATGAAGGGTCCCGACCCAAAACATCACCTGTTCATGTTCTCCAGAAAAGTCACCTGACCCACTGAGGAACTTCAGCGCTTCACGGCCTCTGGTATTGGACCATGACCATGTATGAGTGGACATTTGGAATATGAAAGTGTGACATGTGCTGGAAACTATAGGCCAGTGAGCTCAACATCTGTCGGTGGGAAGTTACCAGAGGGATAGGATATACATGCATTTAGATGAACAAGGGCAGATTAGGGATAGTCAGCATGGTTTTGTACGTGGAAGGCCATGTCTCACAAATCTGATTGAGTTTTTTGAAGGTGTCACTAAAAAGATCGATGAGGGCAGAGCTGTAGATGTTGTATTTAAGGACTTCAGCAAAGCATTCGACAAGGTTCCACATAGTAGGCTGCTGTGGAAGGATAGATCGCAAGGGATCCAAGGAGAGATAGCTGAATGGATAGAAAATTGGCTCCATGGAAGGAAGCAGAAGGTGACGGTGGAAGCTTGCTTTTCAGACTGGAGGCCCGTGACTAGTGGTGTGTCGCAGGGTTCGGTGTTGGGCCCATTACTGTTTGTCATCTACATCAATGAATTGGATGAAAATGTACATGGCAAGATTAGCAAGTTTGCAGATGATACAAAAGTGGGTGGTTTTGCAGATAGTGAAGATGGTTGTGAAAAGTTGCAGCGGGATCTTGATCAATTTTGGCCAGGTTGGCGGAGGAATGGTTGATGGAATTTAATAGAGAAAGGTGAGGTGTTGCATTTTGGGAAGTCTAACACAGGCAGGACCTGCACAGTGAATGGTAGGGCTCTGGGGAGTGTTGTAGAGCAGAGGGATCTAGGAGTGCAGGTGCATGGTTCCTTGAAGGTGGTGCTGCAGGTAGATAGGGTGGTCAAAAAGGTATTTGGCACATTGGCCTTCATCAATCAGAGTATTGAGTATAGGTCATGTTGCAGTTATATAAGGCATTGGTGAGGCCACATTTAGAGTATTGTGAGCATTTACAGTATTATGTTCAGTTCTGGGCACCATGTTATAGGAAAAATGTTGTCAAGCTGAAAAGGGTACAGAGAGATTTACGAGGATGTTGCCAGGACAAGAGGGTCTGAGCTTAGGGAGAGGTTAAGTAGACTGGGACAGTATTCCTTGGAGCGCATGAGGATGAGGGGTGATCTTATAGAGGTATATTAAATAATGAGTGGAACAGATCAGATAAACGCACAGAGTCTCTTGCCCAGTGTAGGGGAATCAAAGACCAGAGGACATAGGTTTAAGGCGAAGGGGAAACAATTTAAAAGGAATCTGAGGGGTAAGCATTACACAAAGGGTGGTGGGTATATGGAATGAGTGGCCAGAGGAGGTAGTTGAGGCTGGGACTATCCCAATGTTTAAGAAACAGTTAGACAGGTACATGGAGAGAACAGGTTTGGAGGGATATAGGACATACGCAGGCAGGTAGGACTAGTGTAGCTGAGACATGTTGGCCAGTGTGGGCAAGTTGGGCCAAAAGGCCTGTATCCATGGCTCCATGACTATGACAAGGCTTTTAGTAATGAGTGGGAATGAGCTGCAGATGCTGGTTTAAACCGAAGATAGACACAAAATGCTGGAGTAACTCAGCGGGACAGGCAGCATCTCTGGAGAGAAGGAATGGGTAAGAAGAAGGGTCTCGACCAGAAACGGCACCAGAGATGCTGCCTGTCCCGCTGAGTCACTCCAGCATTTTGTTTCTACTCTCAGTAATGAGTTGCACGCCTTGCTGACATGTCAGCGCACATACAATACAATGGAGAGTAAATGCTGACAAGTAATATTTGTAGCAGACAGTCTCAGCTCTCCTGCCTGATAGGTTAAATTGTTTGGTGCTCCTAATTTGTCAGGTTCCATAAGCCATGCATTCCATCAACTGCTGGCTTCTGACGATAAGTACTCTGTTGAGTTAAGCCAGCAGCTCTTGCCAGAGAAGACACAGCAGCATCCCATTGGAAGTTGCCTGGATAATGAATCAGGGCCGACCTTCCATCCACACAGCTCATAGAAGCAAATATCAAACAAAGCTGAATCCATGCTCTATCTCATCGAGTCATATCGGCGTCGAGTGTGGAAACAGGCCCTTTGGCCCAACTTACCCACACCGACCAACATGTCCCATCTACACTAGTCCCATCTGCCTGCATTTGGCCCATATCCCTCTAAACCTGTCAGCTCCATGTACCTGACTAAATGTTTAGGAAGACATAAATAATTTGCCCGAAATAGCAGGGGATCGCGGGTCAAATGAGATGGAGGAAATGAGTGAAATCCAGGTTAGCCGGAAAGTGGTGTTGGGTAAATTGAATGGATTAAAGGCCGATAAATCCTCAGGACCAGATAGGCTGCATCCCAGGGTACTTAAGGAAGTAGCCCCAGAAATAGCAGATGCCTTAGTGATAATTTTTCAAAACTCTTTAGATTCTGGAGTAGTTCCTGAGGATTGGAGGGTAGCTAATGTAACCCCACTCTTTAAAAAGGGAGGGAGAGAGAAAACGGGGAATTACAGACCAGTTAGTCTAACATCGGTAGTGGGGAAACTGCTAGAGTCAATTATTAAAGATGAGATAGCAGCGCATTTGGTAAGTGGTGAAATCATTGGACAAAGTCAGCATGGATTTACGAAGGGTAAATCATGTCTGACGAATCTTATTGAATTTTTTGAGGATGTAACTAGTAGAGTGGATAAGGGAGAAGCAGTGGATGTGTTGTATCTGGGCTTTCAGAAGGCTTTCGACAAGGTCCCACACAAGAGATTAGTATACAAACATAAAGCACACGGTATTGGTGGTTCAGTATTGATGTGGATAGAGAACTGGCTGGCAGACAGGAAGCAAAGAGTAGGAGTGAACGGGTCCTTTTCAGGATGGCAGACAGTGACTAGTGGGGTGCCGCAAGGCTCAGTGCTGGGACCCCAGCTCTTTACAATATACATTAATGATTTGAAAGAGGGAATTAAATGCAACATCTCAAAGTTTGCGGATAACACAAAGCTGGGGGGCAGTGTTAGCTGTGAGGAGGATGCTAGGAGGCTGCAGGATGACTTGGATAGACTGGGTGAGTGGGCAAATGCATGACAGATGCAGTATAATGTGGATAAATGTGAGGTTATCCACTTTGGTGGCAAAAACAGGAAGGTAGACTATTATTTGAATGGTGACCGATTAGGAAAAGGGGAGATGCAGCGAGACCTGGGTGTCATGGTACACCAGTCATTGAAAGTAGGCATGCAGGTGCAGCAGGCTGTGAAGAAAGCGAATGGTATGTTGGCATTCATAGCAAAAGGATTTGAGTACAAGAGCAGGGAGGTTCTACTGCAGTTGTACAGGGTCTTGGTGAGGCCACACCTGGAGTATTGCGTACAGTTTTGGTCTCCTAATCTGAGGAAAGACATTCTTGCCATAGAGGGAGTACAGGGAAGGTTCACCAGACTGATTCCTGGGATGGCACGACTTCCATATGAAGAAAGACTGGATAGACTTGGCTTGTACTCGCTGGAATTTAGAAGATTGAGGGGTGACTTACAATCTTACTTACAAAATTCTTAAGGGGTTGGACAGGCTAGATGCAGGAAGATTGTTCCCGATGTTGGGGAAGTCCAGGACAAGGGGTCGCAGTTTAAGGATAAGGGGGAAGTCTTTTAGGACCGAGATGAGAAAATCGTTTTTCACACAGAGAGTGGTGAATCTGTGGAATTCTCTGCCACAGAAGGTAGTTGAGGCCAGTTTGTTGGCCATATTTAAGAGGGAGTTGGATGTGGCCCTTGTGGCTGAAGGGATCAGGGGGTATGGAGAGAAGGCAGGTACGGGATACTGAGTTGGATGATCAGCCATGATCATATTGAATGGCGGTGCAGGCTCGAAGGGCCAAATGGCCTGCTCCTGCACCTATTTTCTATGTTTCTATGTTTCTTAAATGCTGCTGCAATAGTTCTTTCCCTCCCCCTCACCTTAAACCTATGTCCTCTAGTTCTCGATTTTCCTACTCTGGGCAATATACTCTCCATCTACCAATCTATTTCTCTCCTGATTTTGTACACCTCAGCCCTCATCCTACTGCGCTTCAGCTCTCTAAAGTAAACTAAAATGTGACTGGATCTGGCCATTCTGCCTCTCAAGTGTTCTACCGTTCGTATTTACTCCTCATTGTATTGTATGTTCGCTGATATGCTAACAAGGCGTGCAACTCATTACTGAAAGTAGACGCAAAATGCTGGAGAAACTCAGCAGTTCAGGCAGCATTTCTGGAGAAAGTGATGTTTCGGGTCGAGACCCTTCTTCAGATTCCAATGTGCTTTAACTATCAACATCAGGAGAACGATGAAACCCAAATTAAACACCTCCAGTTTTATTCCTACACAGATCCTCTTGGCCCTCTGGCCAAAACTGCCAGGTCAGCGCCAGTTGGGTGTGATTTATGGACAACGTTTATGGCCTGGGTTTGCGCCACAGAGGAACCAGACTGCAAATGCTCAAATGCCATTTCATCTGGAATCCTTCACACAGAATAATTTACATGATTGGATTCAAACCCGAGCTCGACAGGTAAAGGGAGAGTTTCACCTCGCATTTCACAATGTATGCCTAATTGATTTCCAAATACACATAGCATCGTGAGTTACCCAAGAAGAAGAAGCAGCAAACTTTATGATGAAATGTGGATTTTCTTTTTTGAAAAGCAAAGATATGTGTGTGTCATAACTATGCCCAGTTGCATTAGGGAACTGGGTAAGTCATAATAAATAGCAGGCAAATGAATGGGCAGTTAATCTAAAAAGTACAATATAAATCTTGCCTTCTGGTGCCATTCACTCCCCTTTGAGAATATCCCAAGGCAGTTTTCGGCCAAAGAAGTACATCTGTAGCGTAGACACTGTTGTGTTGTAGAAAATGGAGCAGCCCATTTTCACAGTTGTAGAGTTGCTGCCTTACAGCGCCGGGTTCGGTCCTGACTCTGTACAGAGTTTGTATGTTCTTCCTGTGACCGCGTTGGGTCTTCTCCGGTTGATCCGGTTTCCTCCCGCATCCCAAAGACATGTAGATTGGTAGATTAATCGGCTTCTGTAAACTGTCCCTATTATGTAGGGCAGAACTAATGTATGGATGATGGCTGGCTGGTCGGTGTGTCTTCATGCTGTACCTCCAAACTAAATTAATCTTCATAGCAAGCTCCCGTCAATGACGATATGATGAAAACCAGATAAACCTCTTTCAGTAATGCTGACTGCGGAATCACTATGGGCCAGGTCTATGGTGACAACCTGCTCTTCCTTGAATTACCAGAATGCATTTGGCATCTTGGTTTAATGTTTCAACCGAAAGATGTCCCATTGGATTGTGGGCATACCATTTTTGTTTACTCCAGCCATGATATTTAAATCCACAACCTTCGGAATGAGAGGTGAGTCTGTTTTTATGTTGTTCTGGGCGAGGAAGGAAATGTTGGCAAGAAATCTGGAAGAACACACTATTCCACTTTAAGTAGTGCCTTGGGAATATGGCCTCCCACCCAAACCTCTGCCTGGTTAACAGCCTGTTTCTGCTGAGACATACAATTGATAACCATTCGTTTAGTTTGGTTTAGTTTAGAGACACAGCGTGGAAACAGGCCGCGCCGACCCGCAGTCTCCGCACGCTAACACTATCCTACACACACTGGAGACAATTTACATTTATACCAAGCCAATTAGCCTACAAACCTGAACGTCTTTGGAGTGTGGGAGGAAACGGGAAAAAAACCCAAGCAGGTCACGGGGAGAACGCACAAACTCCGTACCGGCAACATCCATAGTCAGGATCGAACCTGGGTCGTCGGCGCGGGAAGGCAGCAACTCGACCGCTGCGCCACCGTGCCGCCCATTAGTGGGTATCACTAAAATGGAGAAAAGCCAGCATGCTGTCCGCAGTTTCTCACAAAGCACGTTTGGTGCTTCTCGTCAATAGCTTTTATCTGTAAACTCGACCAGAAGGTATGAGTCAATGCCTGACTTGCAAAAGGGGTCCTGCATTGAGTCCTGTTTGCAGTGGTGGGTCGGCAGTAGAGAGAGTTAGCAGTTTCAGAGTCGTAGGTATTAACCTCCTGGGCCTGCATGTAGACGGTTCACCTCTACTTTCCGCGAAGGTTAAAGAGCACGTCACTAAATATTCTGACCAGCTTTTGCAGGCGCACAGCGGGAAGTATCCTGGCTGGCTGCAACACGGCCTGGGACGGCAAACACAATGTGCAGGAGCAGCAGGTGCTACAGGGAGTGGTGGCGCCAGCGTGGGCCTTCACGGGCACAGCGCTCCCCAACATTGAAAGTGTCTGCGCCAGAAGCGGCTTCAAAGAGATGGCATCTATCATCAAACATCCCCTCCATCCCGGCCGTGCTCTCCTTTCACTGCTACGAGATCAGGCAAGAGCTATAGAGGGCTGAAATCCCACGCCACCAGGTCCGAGAACAAGCACTTTCCTGCAACCACCAGGTACTTGAACCGGCCTGCGGAACCCTAATCCAAGTTCAGCAGTGGGCGGCACGGGGGCATAGCGATAGAGTTGGTACCTCAAAGATCGTGCCTACAGTTGCTTGCCATGTGGAATTTGTATGTTCTCACTGTGACCGCATGGGTTTTCTCCGGGTGCTCCAGTTTCCTCCCACATTCCAAAGATGAACGGGTTAATCGTTTAATTGGCTTTTATAAATCGCTCCTAGTGTGTAGGATCTTCTTCTTCTTCTTGCGTATTTGCGTGCGCAGCCTACAGTTGTGGGACAACTTGTTCTATTTGATCTTATTTCATTGTGCACGCCGGGTTGCTTGCATTCGTCGAAACAGGGCGGACCACTTGAAGGTTGCAATTTCCCACCCCAAGTGTGTAGGGTGCGAAAGTGCGATAACAGAGAACTAGTGTACTGGTGATCGATGGTCAACACGGACTTTTGTTTCATGATAGGAGCAGAATTCTTTTCAGAATGGCAGGCAGGCAGTGGCGAGTGGAGTGCCGCAAGGCTCGGTGTTGGGGCCGCAACTGTTTACCATATATATTAATGATTTGGAAGAGGGAATTAGGAGCAACACTAGCAAGTTTGCGGATGACACAAAGCTGGGTGGCAGTGTGAACTGTGAAGAGGATGTTAGGAGGTTGCAGGGTGACCTGGACAGGTTGAGTGAGTGGGCAGATGCATGGCAGATGCAGTATAATATAGATAAATGTGAGGTTATCCACTTTGGTGGCAAAAACAAGGGGGCAGATTATTATCTCAATGGGGTTAGGTTAGGTAAGGGGGAGGTACAGCGAGACCTGGGTGTCCTTGTACACCGGTCACTGAAAGTTGGCGTGCAGGTACAGCAGGCAGTGAAGAAAGCTAATGGAATGTTGGCCTTCATAACAAGAGGATTTCAGTATAGGAGTAGAGAGGGTCTTCTGCCGTTGTATAGGGCTCTGGTAAGAACACATCTAGAGTATTGCGTACAGTTTTGATCTCCTAATTTGAGGAAGGACATCCTTGTGATTGGGGCAGTGCAGCGTAGGTTCACAAGATTGATCCCTGGGATGGCGGGACCATCATATATGCACCTATTTTTTATGTTCTATTTTCTGTCTAATTAGGCCATTCGGCCCATCAAGTCCACACCACCATTCAATCATGGCTGATCTATTTCTCCGTCTTAACCCCATTCTCCTGCCTTCTCCCCATAACCCCTGACATCCACAGATTCACCACCCTCTGACTAAAGAAATTCCTCCTCATCTCCTTCCTAAAGAAACATCCTTTTATTCTGAGGCTATGACCTCTGGTCCTAGACTAATGGAAACATCATCTCCACTCTATCCAGGCCTTTCACTACTCGGTAAGTTTCAATGAGGTGTCCCCTCATTCTTCTAAACTCTAGCAAGTAGAAGCAAGTAGTGCCGTCAAATGCTCAGCATATGTTAACCCGCTCATTCCTGATATCATTCATGTAAACCTCCTCTGGACCCTCTCCAGCGCCAGCACATCTTTGGTGTGCCGAAGAGCCTATTTCTGCATAGTTTCTCTAAACTCTAAACTATGGACCACCTCTTGCACTACCATGGATTTGATTGCCTACCGTGTGTTTTCATCAGTTCATACGTTCAGGAGTTATAGGAGCAGAATTAAGCCATTCGGCCCATCAAGTGTACTCTGCCATTCCATCATGGCTGATCTCTCTTTCTCTCTCAACCCCATTCTCCCCATGGCCTCTGACCTATTTGTGCACTAATGTCCTATTGGTCACATTTGTCTTTTCCCTGTCTTGCAGAATTGGTGTGTAATCTATTTCTAACAAGATGTGTTGTCTCAGTCCGTGTGCCTGTGATGCTGCTGCATGCAAGATCCTCGGTCTACCTGTACCTCACCGTGCTTGTGCACATGACAATAAACTCGACTGAACTTGGACAATGGAGGACCCGGCGTGGGGGGGGGGGGGGGGGGGGACCACCGTGAGGGAGGGGGAAAGGGAGGAGAACAAAGGGGGAGCTGGCGCGGGGGGCACTTTGTAACTTTGTAACTTTGTAAGCGCCACCGTGACTTGTCACATGTGACAATAAAATATTGAATTCAATTCAGTTCAACTTCAGGTGTGACGTGCAGTCAGTGTAGGTTCTCCACACTCACCGTGTGTCAGACTGACTGCTGTGCACCAGTAACTTCGAGCACTGGGGGCAGCTCTGATGTTCTTGCCTGAACGAACTCGTGACCTCCACATCGCTGTGTGGAATGCGTTACTCAACCGCTGCTCCTTGCTAATGGGAGGCGGCTTGTTTTACCTGCTTGTTTCTTCTTTGGGATGCACTGAAAGAGAGTGCAGAATTCATCATCACGGGTTTCAGTCACATGCTTCACTTGTTTCTCAGATATGAATAACACGTTGATGAGCAAAAGTCATCAACATTTATTATACCTTCCTGCTTCCCTCAGGAGCACAACATCACCAGTGTTTGGCCCTTCAAAAGCTGTAATCCCTCAAAAAAAAAGAATGAGTTGTTCTTGTATAATATCTTTCGTGTCCCTTTCAGGGTTTCCCAAACTATTTTACAACCAAATGAAGGGTCATCTCTATCCTCTGTATGGGCACTGCACAATAGAAAGCATGGCAGCCAAGTAGTGCAGAGAGAGAAACATAGAAACATAGAAACATAGAAAATAGGTGCAGGAGCAGGCCATTCGGCCCTTCGAGCCTGCACCGCCATTTAATATGATCATGGCTGATCATCCAACTCAGTATCCTGTACCTGCCTTCTCTCCATACCCCCTGATCCCTTTAGCCACAAGAGCCACATCCAACTCCCTCTTGAATATAGCCAATGAACTGGCCTCAACGACCTTCTGTGGCAGAGAATTCCAGAGACTCACCACTCTCTGTGTAAAGAATGTTTTCCTCATCTCGGTCCTAAAGGAATTCCCCCTTATCCTTAGACTGTGACCCCTTGTTCTGGACTCCCCCAACATCGGGAACAATCTTCCTGCATCTAGCTTGTCCAACCCCTTAAGAATTTTGTAAGTTTCTATAAGATCCCCCTCAATCTTCTAAATTCCAGCGAGTACAAGCCGAGTCTATCCAGTCTTTCTTCATATGAAAGTCCCTGGCATCCCAGGAATCAGTCTGGTGAACCTTCTCTGAACCCCTCTATGGCAAGAATGTCTTTCCTCAGATTAGGAGACCAAAACTGTACGCAATACTCCAGGTGTGGTCTCACCAAAACCCTGTGTAAACTGCAGTAGAACCTCCCTGCTCCTATACTCAAATCCTTTCGCTATGAATGCTAACATACCATTTGCTTTCTTCACTGCCTGCTGCACCTGCATGCCTACTTTATGATTGGTGTACCATGACATCCAGGTCTCATTGCATCTCCCCTTTTTCCTAATCTGCCACCATTCAGATAATAGCCTACCCTCATGTTTTTGCCACCAAAGTGGATAACCTCACATTTATCCACATTATACTGCATCTGCCATGCATCTACCCATTCACTCAGCCTATCCAAATCACCCTGCAGCCTCCTAGCATCCTCCTCACACCTAACTATACCCCCCAGCTTGGTGTCATCTGCAAATTTGGAGATGTTGCATTCAATTCCCTCGTCCAACTCATTAATGTATATTGTAAATAGCTGGGGTCCCAGCACTGAGCCTTGCAGTACCCCACTACTCACTGCCTGCCATTCTGAAAAGGACCTGTTTACTCCTACCCTTTGCTTCCTGTCTGCCAGCCAGTTCTCTATCCACATCATTATTGAACCACCAATACCGTGTGCTTTAAGTTTATATACTAATCTCTTATGTGGGACCTTGTCGAAAGCCTTCTGAAAGTCCAGATATAACACATCCACTGGTTCTCCGTTATCCACTCTAACAGTTACATCCTCGAAAACTTCTATAACCAGCATTCAACCATGACCAGGTAGTGGGCAGTATGGTGGTATAGCGGTAATGTTGCTGTCTTATGCCCCTGTCCCACTTGGTGTGATTTTTTAGGCGACTAGGCTGTCACGGGGGTGTCCCTTATATGGCCATGAGTAGTCTCAGTCGCCCAAAGAGTCGGCGAAACTTTTCGTGCGGCAGTTGGCTTGACGCCAATGAGGGTAGCTTGACTTCTCCTGACGTAGGTGCTGCCGTAGGTTGTCGCCAGGATGACGTAGGTTGTCGCCAGTGCTGGCTACGGTGAAATCCATTGGCGACTACCGACGTCAACCGACTACTGAATTGTCTTACCTTGTCATAGCTTGTCACGGGTGGAGGTAGGTTGTCATAGGTGTGGTCGTAGATGGATGTCCTAATGGGTCACCGGTTGTCGGTAGCTTGCCGAAGCTTGACGTCGACTGGGTGGTAGGTTTTTGTAGACATTGCCGTAGATATTGTCGTTGGGGGGTCCAGTCGCCAGTTTTTCGGTGACCTGCTACGACTATGACAGTCGCCGAAAAAAATCGCCTAAGTGGGATAGGCCCATTACAACGCCTGAGACCCAGGTTCGATCCTGACTGTGGGTGTTGTCTGTAGAAAAATTGTACATTCTCCCTGTGACCGTGTGGGTTTTCTCCGGGTGCTCCGGTTTCCTCCCACACTCCAAAGACGTACAGATTGGTAGATTAATTACCATCGGTAGAATTGTAAATTGCCCCTGGTGTGTAGGATAGTGTTAGTGTAACGGGGATCACTGGTCGGCACAGACCCAACACTAGGGACAATTTACAAATCAGTACCAAAGCCAATTAACCTACAAACCTGAATGTCTTTGGAGTGTGGGAGAAACTGGAGCACCGGGAGAAAACCCACACGGTCACAGGGAGAACGGACAAACTCTATACAGAGTCATACAAACCCATTATCTGGATCGGACCCATGTCTCTGGCTCTGTAAGGCAGCAACTCTACCAGGCCCTAGTATCTGCAGTGTCTAAAGTCTAAAATCTGCTAAATTATTGTTAGTTGAGAATAAATATTGGAAAGAATGTCCAGGAGAAAAATTGCCTTGACAGACCAGATGGAGACACAGTTTAGCATCTGATTTGAAAGCCAGTTCTTCCAATAATGTAATGCACTTGAGTGTCAACCGAGACTTTTGTGCTTTAATATAAAACGAGTGACTTGAATCCTTAATTTTCTGATTCAGAGATGAGAAAGCCACCAACTAGTCCGTGGCTGACCAAAGGAAAGATCTAGTAACTGGGAAAGGGTGTTTGGGAGGCAATCCTCAAGCAAATATTTTACATTTTACACAGCATTGCGATCATTGTCTTAAAGCAAAAGCAGCTTTTGCTTCTGTTCACAATCCATAATCACAGTAAATGGCAGTGCTGACTCGAAGGGCCAAATGGCCTACTCCTGCACATATTGTCTGTAGTCTATTGTCAAAGTTATCCAATTATCAAATCTCGACCCAAAACGTCACCCATTCCTTCTCTCCAGAGATGCTGCCTGTCCCGCTGAGTTACTCCTGCATTTTGTGTCTATCTTCGGTGCAAACGTGTATCTGCTGGTTTCTTCCTACAGAGCTGGGATGCATTCACATGCTCTTAGTTCGGGGGTGAATTTGTGTTGTGAGAGATAAAATTAACAATTTGACATCACAGCTAGTCTGTGAAATCAATCAAAATAAGCAGCACAAACCACTGGAATACACTCTCAATTCTGCAGCTCAGTTTTCACAGTGTCACTTTAAATCTCATCAGCCATCAAAGAGCTGATGGTCGGCATGTGACGCTCATACTTCTTCTCAGGTTTTTCCCTTTTTGTCCGGTATTATTCAAATAGAAACATAAATTATAAGTCCCCACAAGGACATGCTACTTTAAAGAGACTGTCAGTTCTTTCATGAGGACATAATCCATCCTCTCTCGCCCCGGCTCACACCCACGCCCACCACCCCCTCCCTAGATCTCTTCATCCAGGTCACCTTGTGGTGGGAAAAGGTCAAGTTGTCCTTTGGCAAAGAGAAGAGAGGTCAATAGTGAAAGGACTATGCCCGCTCCACTACATCTCAGTGTCAACGGAGAGCTGGAACTGAATGCATCAATGAATTCAAACAGCTTTCTGTATGCATGCCTAAATTAAAAGGTTCGTAAATTCATGAAGGAAAGAACTGCAGATGCTGGTTTAAATAGAAGGTAGAGACAAACTGCTGGAGTAACTCAGCGGGTCAGGCAGCATCTCTGGAGAGAAGGAATGGGTGACATTTCGTGTCGAGACCCTTCTCAGGTTAGTAAATTTAGCTTAGTTTAGAGATACAGAAACAGGCCCTTCGGCCCCACTGAGTCTGTGCCGACCAGCGATCCCCCCACACTTACACTATCCTACGCACGCTTGGGACAATTTACAATTTTCCCAAAGCCAATTGACCGACAAACCTGTACGTCTTTAGAGTGTGGGAGGAAACCAGAGGGCTCATGGAAAACCCACGCTGATCACAAGGGGAATGTACGTACGTACAAACTCCGTACAGCAGCACCCGTAGTCATGATGGAACACGGGCATCTGGCGCTGTAATGCCCCTGTCCCACTTAGGAAACCTGAACGGAAACCTCTGGAGACTTTGTGCCCCATCCAAGGTTTCCGTGCGGTTCCCGGAGGTTTTTGTCCTCCGGCAACCACCTTCAACTAGCATCGCAACCGGCTTCGACTAAAAAAAGTACCGATTTTTAAAACGGAAACCACTTTTGACCATTAGGGAGACTGACAAAAACCTCTGGGAACCTCCGGGAACCGCACGGAAACCTTGGGTGGGGCGCAAAGTCTCCAGAGGTTTCCGTTCAGGTTTCTTAAGTGGGACAGGGGCATGAGGCAGCAACTCTACCGCTGCACCTCCGTTGTTAATGAATCATTTCTCGAGTCTCTGGTCTCAGTGCGTGATCTCCATTGTTAGCAAATTACAGGGACAGAATTTGCTGCATTGAACAAGGCCATTCAGCCCATCTAACCCGTACAGATGCTAAACATCCATATGAGTCTCCCCCTGTCTTGATTCATCCATCCCCATTTCACTATAAATGACTAGTGTACAAAATCATATGAAGAATAGATCGGTTAGACGTACAGAATATGTTGCCCAGGGTAGGAAAATGTAGGTTTAAATTGAAGGGGGAAAGATTAACCAGGAATTTGAGTGGTAACTTTTCCACATAAAGAGTGATTTGCGAATGGAACGAGCTGCCAGAGAAGGTCGTTGAGCCAGGTACTATTGCAATGTTTAAGAAACATTTAGACAGCTACATGGATAGGACGGGTTTAGAGGGATAAGAGCCAAACACAGGCAGGTGGGAGCAGCGTACATGGGACATGTTGGCCGGTGTGGGTAAGATGGGCCAAAGGGCCTGTTTCCATGCTGCATGATTCATTGACTATGACTCTATAGGTCCTTCTGTATCCTTCACACTCACGTACTGATGGCACTTTGTATACTTGATAGATTTGTGCATATATATATATTTTTTTTGAATAAAATTAAACTTGTAAGAATTCCATGTTTGTTTTTCAAAACACTACTTGTTGACGTACACACTTTCAAAATTGTTCATATTTTACTAAATTCTATTTGGGTCAGTGGCGTTTTGAAACAAAGCACTGGCATTAGTATTGCTATTATTCATGGATCGGAAGGTTTCAAACCTTTCTCTTTTTTCATTATTGTCTTAAACTTTGCAAGAAAAAAATGGTGTACAGGGTCATGGGGGGCATGGATAAAGTGGACACCCAGGCTTCTCACCCTGATAGAGGATTCTAAAACTAGAGGGCACAAGCTGAAGGTGAGAGGGGAGGAAATTTAAGAGGGATCTGAGGGTGGTGAATCTGGGGAATTTTTTGCCACACTAGGCTGTGGAGGCCAAGTCAGTGGCTATATTAGAGGCAGAGATAGATAGATTTTTGATTAGTACAGGTGTCAGAGATTATGGGGAGAAGGCAGGAGAATGGGGTTAGGAGGGAGAGATAGATCAGCCATGATTGAATGGTGGAGTAGACTTGATGGGCTGAATGGCCTAATTCTATTATCACTTATGATCTTATGATCTTTTTCACTTATAGGGTAGTTCATATCTGGAAAGAGCTGCCAGATGAAACTACAGAGGTGGATACAATAATGAATTTTAAAAGACATTTGGACAGATATACTGGATGTATGTGAAAGGTTTATGGGCGAAATGCAGGCAAATGGGAGCAGCAAATAAGTCAACTTGGTCGACTTGGTCAAGGTGGGCCAAAGGGGCTGATCTGTGCTGTACGACTCTAATAAAGCTAAATGCATGTAAAATTGAATTAATAGATAGCTTGAATGTGCAGCCTTTTACCCAGAGTAGGGGAATCAAGAACCAGAGGACATTGGTTTGAGGTTAGAGGGGGAAATTAATATGAAGCTGAGGAACAACATTTTCACTCGGTGTGTGGTGGGTATGTGGAACGAGCTGCCAGTGGATGTATCTGAGAGGGTATCGTACAACATTTAAAAGACACTTTTACAGGTACATGGGTAGGAAAGGTTTCCAGGGAATACGGGCAAATGTGGCAAATACAAAGCTGAGGGTGTGTTTCATGCTATAGTTTCGGAAAGAACTGAAGCAACTAATGGGCAAAGAGGGATCAGAGAAGGTTAAATTCCTGGGAGCACATATGAAGAAAGACTGGATAGACTTGGCTTGTAGCTGGAATTTAGAGATTGGGCCAAAGGGTTTTTTTTTCCGATGTTGGGGGATCAGGGCCGTTTAAGGATAAGGGGATAGGACCGAGATGAAAACGTTTTTCCAGAAATCGAATTCTCTGCCACAGAAGGTATTTGAGGTCAGTTCCCCAGTTGAGTGGCCCTTGTGGCTGAAGTCAGGAAAGAACTGAATGCATATTGAATGGCTGCAGCTATGTGCTGGTTGATGTGCTAAATTTTGGGGTGATTTTGGCTCTCCTTTCAAATGTAAAATAGCTCAAGTTCAAGTTCACATGTATTGTCACATTCACCAATTGAGGTACAGTGATATTTGAGTTACCATACAGCCATACAAGTAAAAAGGACACAATACACAATAGAATTTAACAAAAACATCCACCGCAGTGGAATCAGCATTCTTCACTGTGATGGAAGGCAATAAAATTCAGTCATCTTCCTCCTTTGTTCACCTGTGGTCAGTACCTTGAACCCTCCGCAGTCGCCGCAACAGATGTTCAGGCCCTCTCCTTGGGATGATTGAAACTCCGGCATCGGGATGGATCGGAACACACTCCGCAGCTTGGTGTTCCCGAATCGGCCGCTTCTTACCAGAGACCGTGGCTTCACGTTGGGCCCCGCGGTCGGAGCTCCAACACTGATAATCCTCGAGAAAGGATCCCAGCTCAGAAACGCCCGCGGCTAGAAGCTCCGCAGACCGCTGCTCCATGATGTTAAAGTCAACAGGCGCCCGCGGTCGGAGCTCCAACAGTGGCGATCCTTGGCAAAGGATTCTATCGCCCGCTCCGCATTGGTAAGTACGCGCAGCTGCTTGAAGCTGTGGGCCGGTCTCCGGTCTGACAATACATTTACAGCACAAAATCGTGCGGCACAGTGGCTCAGCGGTAGAGTTGCTGACTTACAACTGGTGTCAGAGCCCTGGGTTCAATCCTGCCTACGAGTGCCGTCTGTACGGAGTTTGCACGTTCTCCCTGTGTCTGTGTGGGTTTTCTCCGTGTGTTCTGGTTTCCTCCCACACTCCAAAGACGTACAGGTGTGTAGGTTAATGAGCTGGGGTAAAAACAAATTGTTCATTTGTGCTGGCTCGTCGGTGCTGACTCGATGGGCCAAAGGGCCCGTTTCCCTGCTGTATCTCCACACTAATCTAAACTAATCTAAACTTTCTTTGGCAGCAGTGTGCTTTGAAAAGTCCTAAATCTTTGTCAATGCCATCTGCCATTTCTTTATTCCTTTGTAGATTTTCTGGAGTCACTTCTGCTGATCAAACATTTCTTCTTTCTCAGTTAAACCACATTGTGCCTTCAGCGAGATAAAGCCCCATTTATACGTGAGCTGCATGTTGATGTTTGGTGTGAATTTATCGCTGATAAGCAGAAGTCAAGTGCAAACATTGGCCGCTGATGGTTTGGACTGCAAGCTGCTCTCTTCGACCTCAGAGCCGACCTGTGCTACGTGCAGTAGCCGCATGTTGAGCTGAAAGAGGTGATGCCCAGAGTGGGGAGAGAAGGCCAAGCAGATGAGTCAAGGTGGTAACTTGACCCTGTGCCCTGCGACGGCGCTGCATCAGCATGAAGGCATTCCGTGAGAGTTCTTTGATTCGGTTGTTCACTTCTACGATGGGGTAACAGGGTGGCGCAGCGGTAGAGTTGCTGCCTTAGAGCGCCGGAGACCCGGGTTCCCACCTCCAACGGGATCCCACCACTTAGTCACATCTTCCCATCTCCAACCCTTTCTGCCTTTCACAGAGACTGTTCCCTCTGCAACCCATCCCATCCCACCCAAAACACCCCCCTCCCCAGGTGCTTTCCCCTGCAACCGCAAGGAATGCAACACCTGTCCCTATACCTCCTCCCTCGACTCTGTCCAGGGACCCCAACAGTCCTTTCAGGTTGGGTAGAGGTTCCCTTGCACCTCCTCCAACCTCATCTACTCTATCCGTTGTTCATTGTTATGGAAACGTCATCTCTTACACATCGGCGAGACCAAACGTAGACTGGGCGATCGTTTCACTGAACACCTTCGCTCAGTCCACCTGGAGCTACCTGATCTCCCGGTTGCCAAACACTTTAATTCCCCTTCCCATTCCCACACTGACCTTTCTGTCCTGGGCCTCCTCCATTGTCAGAGTGAGGCCAAATGTAAATTGGAGGAACAGCATCTCATATTTCGCATGAGCAGCTTACAAACCAGTGATATGAATATTGAGTTCTCTAACTTCAAGTAACCCTTGCATTCCCTCTCTCTCCATCCCTTTCCCACCCAAGTCGTACCATCTTCAAAGTCGTCTTGTTGAGTCTCATTGCCTGTACTCGTTCTCACCCAGCACACAGCTAACAATGGCCTGTTTCCTTTATCATTGTTACTTTTTTGCATATCCTTCATTCATTCTGTTTTCAAGAGAGAGTTAAATTTAGCCCTTAGGGCTAAGGGAATCAAGGGATATGGGGACTAAGCTGGAACTGATATGGGATGATCAGCCATGATCATATTGAATGGCAGTGATGACCTACCCCTGCACCTATTTTCTATGTTTCTATGTCTCATTTGTTGTATATCTCTCTACATCACCGTCTTTATCTCTCGTTTCCCTTTCCCCTGACTGTCAGACTGAAGAAGAGTCTGGGCCCGAAACGTCACCTATTCTTTTTCTCCAGAGATGCTGCCTGACCCATGGAGTTACACCGCCTTTTGTGTCTATCACAGGGAACATCTCAAGTTGTAGCATGTACCAAAAGTCCCTAATGAACAAGCAGTCCTCAACTTGTACAGATGAGCTGCAGAATCCAAGTTGGTTCACGACAGGGTTTGTAAACTTGAATAGATCAAACAACACAGCAGCACAAAAGTGGCAAAACCTGGTTGGAACAAGAACAAATAGAAACCCCAACCAGCACAATGCAATGTTTGGCTTTGCTCTCTGTCCACATGTGGTATGTGTGTGGTTATGTGTTGACTACGATTCTTGGACTTATCCATGTATATGGAACCAAAAGTACTGGAAAACATTGTGGTTTGATAAAGCTGTAATTGTTACAACCTTTGAAACATTGGATTAATATAGCCACAACAAGTTGCACACACTACCAAAGTGTAGCACTACATGGAGGAGTTACCAAGCGGAAAACTGAATCAAAATAAAATTAAACTTCATAAGTTCACAAGTGATCTTCTTCTTTTTGTGTTCATCTTGTTACGAATGTTGACCTCGCTGTCATCGTCCGTCCTGAAAAAGAAGCAAGCCTCCGTCGACAATCAGTGGAAGCCATCACTTGTCGCAATAGATGATGGTGGGAGCAGGATTAGCTCAGGATACTTCCAGTTTCCAGCCCCGCGACGTGGACGCTTCTGCTATGGGGCCCGGTTCATGTGATAGGGGCAGAATTAGGCCATTTGGCCCATCAAGTCTACTCCACCATTCAATCATGGCTGATCTATCTCTCCCTCCTAACCCCATTCTCCTGCCTTCACCCCATAAGCCCTGAAACCCTTACTAATCAAAATTCTGCCAATCCCTGCTTTAAAAATATCCATTGACATGGCCCCCTTAGCCTTCTGTGGCAATGAAGTCCACAGATTCACCACCCTCTGACTAAAGACATGTCTCCTCGTCTCCTTTCTAAAAGTACATCCTTTTATTCTGAGGCTAAGGCCTCTGGTCCAAGACTCTCCCACTAGTGGAAACATCCTCTCCACATCCACTCTATCCAGGCCTTCCACTTTTCTGTTAGTTTCAGTGAGGCCGCCCCTCATCCTTCTCAAGTCCAGCGAGCACAGGCCCAGTGCCTTCGAACGCTCATCGTATGTTAATCATCATAAGTCACATTATGAAGTAATTGTAGGCAGCATGTAGGTTAAAACCAGAGGAGCTTGCTTTTATACATATGGGATGTCGGCCGCCACTGGTAAGATCAGAACCTCTAGAAATAAATCCCGATAAGAAATCATGGATTGATTTTTTTTATGGCCTTTCTAATCTGTGCAGCATCTTTTAGTGATCATTTACCCATCAGCGATCTCCATTTTTCTCATCAATGTTGAACTTGACTGTTACTGAGCAGATAGTCATGATGCAGGTTTTGGTACACACACGTTTGGAGTCTTGCTTGCCGTTCTGGTCGTCTAATTGGAGGAGGGAAGTGGAAACTTTGGATGCAAGGGAGGTCCACCAGGATGATGCCTGAATTAGAGGGTGTTGGTTTAGTTTATTGTCACGTGTACCGGGGCACAGTGAAAAGCTACCCAGTCAGCAGAAAGACAATACATGATTAGTACAATCGAGCCATTTACAAAGTACATCTAGATGATAAGGGAATCAGGTGCCGAGAGTAAGGACAGGTCTGAGAGGAGTTTAAGAAGATCATAGTTAAAGTAAGAAATGTTGCTGTAGCAGGAGAGATTTAAGGGTGTGGAGCGATTGTAATATCGACTGCAGATCTGTTTCTGTGGCCAGCACGCAAATAGTCGCCTGGGTTGGGTACCATCTTGGAAGCCTAGTAGCTGCAGGAGAGCTTGGACAGGGTTGGATTGCTTTCTCTGGATTGCCAGAGGTTGAGGGGTGACCTGATAGAAGTATCTAAAATTATGAGAGGCATAATCAGTCTGAACCTATTCCCCAGTATGGAAATATCAAATACCTAGAGGACATCGGTTTATGATAAGAGAGGCAAAGGACATTTATTGTCGTACACCAATTGGTGTAGTGAAATTTGTGTTGCTATTTGAGTGGCAAAGTTTAAACGAGATGTGCGTGGCAGGTTTCTCACACTGTGTGGTCAACGTGAAACGTGTTGCCGGTGTTGGTGGTGGAGGCAAGTACGATAGTAGCATTAAAGAGGCTTTTGGATAAGAACATGGAGAATGGAGGGATGGATTCTGTGCAGGCAGATGGTTTGTCTTTGGGTGGTCTCATCATTAACACAGACATTGTGGGCTGAAGGGCCTGTTCCTGTGCTGTACTGTTCGATGTACTATGTTCCATGTTCTACATAAACATCAGTATTATATTAGCTATTTACTGTTATCCTTGCACTTTCTTTTTTCCTAATCAATTATGAGATGGTATGGTATTTATCACATATACCAAGGTGCAGTGAAATTCATTTTTGTATACAGTTCAGTACAAGTTTCACTACACATTAGAACATAGATACGTATTAGATCAGCATCTCAGATACAGTACAAATGTATTCACAATATTCACAATGATGTCTATGCAACATCTTTGTTAGAAAGTGTGTGGATGTAATCTACAGGGCGGCGCAGCTGTAGCGTTGCTGCCTTGCAGCGAATGCAGCGCCGGAGACCCGGGTTCGATCCCGACTATGGCGCTGTCTGCACGGAGTTAGTACGTTCTCCCCGTGACCTGCGTGGGTTTTCTCCTGAGATTCAAGTTCCAGTTCAAGTGAGTTTATTGTCATGTGTCCCTGATAGGACAATGAAATTCTTGCTTTGCTTCAGCACACAGAGCATAGTAGGCATTGACTACAAAACAGAGTCCATATATCGTTATATAAATACATACACACATGAATAAGTAAACTGATAAAGTGCAAATAACGGATAACAGATAATGGGTTATTAGTGATCATAGTTTTGTCCGAGCCAGGTTTAATAGCCTGATGGTTGTGGGGAAGTAGCTATTACTGAACCTGGTTGTTGCAGTCTTCAGGCTCCTGTACCTTCTACCTGAAGGTAGAAGGGAGATGAGTGTGTGGCCAGGATCGTGTAGGTCCTTGATGATGCTGCCAGCCTTTTTGAGGCAGCGACTGCGATAAATCCCCTCGATGGAAGGAAGGTCAGAGCCGATGATGGACTGGGCAGTGTTTACTACTTTTTGGAGTCTTTTCCTCTCCAGGGCGCTCACGTTGCCGAACCAAGCCACGATGCAAACCGGTCAGCAAGCTCTCTACTGTGCACCTGTAGAAGATAGAGAGAGTCCTCCTTGACAAACCGACTCTCGTAATCCTCTCAGGAGGTAGAGGCGCTGATGTGCTTTCTTGATAATTGCATTAGTGTTCTCGGACCAGGAAAGATCTTCAGAGATGTGCACTCCCAGAGATTTGAAGCTCTTGACCCTTTCAACCATCAACCATTTGATATAAATGGGACTGTGGGTCCCTAACCTACTCCTTCCAAAGTCCACAATCAGTTCCTTGGTTTTGCTGGTGTTGATGGCCAAGTTATTGCGCTGGCACCATATGGACAGTTGCTCGATCTCTCTTCTGTACTCCGACTCATCCCCATCAGTGATACGTCCCACAACAGTGGTGTCGTCAGCGAACTTGATGATGGAGTTCGCACTGTGACCGTTTTTTACGCAGTCATAATGTATAGAGTGAGTACAGCAGGGGGCTGAGCACGCAGCCTTGAGGTGCTCCCGTGCTGGTTGTTATCGAGGCTGACAACATTTCCACCAATACGAACAGACTGGTCTGTGAATGAGGAAGTCGAGGATCCAATTGCAGAGGGATGTGCAGAGACCCAGTTCTGCGAGTTTGGTAACCAGCTTGGAGGGGATGATTGTGTTCAATGCCGAGCTGTAATCGATGAATAACAGCCTGACATATGAGTTTTTGTTGTCCAAGTGATCCAGAGCTTAGTGGAGGGCCAGCGAAGATCGCGTCCACCGTTGATCTGCCTGTGGTGGTAAGCGAACTGCAGTGGGTCCAGGTTTTTGTCGAAGGTAAGAGTTGATTTGCGCCATGATCAACCTCTCGAAGCACTTCATCACCACAGGCGTTAGTGCCACAGGTCGATAGTCATTGAGGCACGTCACCTTGCTCTTCTTGGGCACCGGTATTATTGATGCCCTTTTGAAGCAGGTGGGAACCTCAGACCTCAGAAGTGACAGGTTGAAAATGTCCGTAAAAACTCCAGTCAGTTGGTCCGCACAGGTTTTTAGAACACGACCAGGTATACCATCAGGTCCAGACGCTTTTCGAGGGTTCACCCCTCTGAAGGATTTCCTGACGTCGGCCTCTGTGACTGAGACTGAAATACCATCACAGCAAATGGGGGCTCGGGAAGGCACATCAGTATTCTCCCTGTCAAAGCGTGCGTAAAACGCATTGAGCTCGTCAGGGAGTGATGTTTCGCCGACATTCGAGCAGCCTCCTGGTTTTCGCCTTGTAGGAGGAGATTGCAGTCAGGCCCCGCCACAGCTGCCGAACATCTGTCTCATCCTCCAGTTTGGAGCAGAAGTCCCTTTTGGCCTTTTTGATGGCCTTACCAAGGTCGTATCTGGACTTCGTGTAGACCACTGTATCATCAGACGTGAATGCCCGGTGTCTGGTCTTCAGAAGAGTCCGGAATCTCACAGTTCAAGGTATCTGATTGGGAAACACTCAGAAGGTTTTATAGGGATGCAGTCCTCAACACATTTCTTTATAAAGTCTGTAATGACTGTGGAGTATTCGTTCAAGTCTGTTGCCGTGTCCTTGAACATTGCCCAGTCTCCAGACTTCCAAACAGTCCTGGAGTTGTTCCTCTGCCCCCCCTAGCCCCCAACCAGCTCTCTACTGTCCTCACCTCTGGGGGTGCGCTTCTTTAATTGCTGCCTGTAGGCAGGAAGAAAGCAAGCACTACGGTATGGTCGGATTTACCGAAGTGAGGGCGAGGGATAGAACGATGGGCATTCTTGATGGTGGTGTAGCAGTGGTCGAGGGTGTTTGGTCCTCTGGTGCAGCAGGAGAACACGTTGGTGGCAGTTGGGGGAGTGATTTCTTTAGGGTTTGCCTTATTGAAGTCCCCAGCAATGGTTGTAAATGCCCTCGGGGGTAAGACGTATCTGGTGTTTGTTGACCACGGCGTGCAGCTCCTCCAGTGCCAGACGGACGTCTGCCTGGGGTGGGATGTAGACTGCGATCAGGATGATGGAGGTGAATGCTTTTGGGAGGTAAAAGGGACGGCACTTTCACTGCCAGATGTTTGAGGTTGTGGAGAGCAGGAGTTGGACAGGACTGCCCACGTCTGAGCACCACGCAGAGTTGGACCATGAGGCAGACGCCCCCCTCCTCTCCCTTTCCAGATGCCAGTGTACGGTCCATGCGGTGGATGGAGAACCCTTCAGGCTGGACCGCTGAGTCTGGGAGCTGGGGGTGAGCCATTTCTCTGTGAAACAGAACATAGAGGCATTTCCTCAGTTCCCTTTGATTAAAGCAGTCTTGCCCTCAAGTCCTCCACTTTGTTTTCAAGAGACTGAACACAATCCAACTGCACCTGGATCTGGCTCCCATGAAAACATATTTAAGCAAACTGGTGATGTAATCTGGATGGAACAGATCAATGGCTGGCAACCCAAATCGAGTGACAATTGTATGACAAAGTTTAGAATTCAACAGCTACTCTATTATTGGCATGAAACGTACGCGACCTATGGTCGGCCACCACATTTGCTATAGGTTGGTGAATAAATGGCTGAAACGCAGATATGCCTTGACATACACACCAATGCCCACATGACGGTACCCAGTTAACATGTGATAATGACCGGTGCTCCTCCCATATGATTAATATTATGCCACTGCTGTGGTGTTATCAATCTGGAGTTGAATGTGTAAATCCTTCATTGAGGAGCAATATGCCTTTACCCATAAAATGCCCACAAGAATGCGAAATAATTTTATCCGTGTGTGGCGAATCAACTGTTCGTGTTCACACCAGCTACCGCCACAGCTAGGTGTCCATAGCCCCCCATCCGAAGAGCGCTGACATCAGTCTGGGAAGATTAGTGAAAGGGTCTAGTACCCAAAATGTTAATGGTAGCTAGATTAACATTAACAATGCCACCACTGCAATTCTGCGAGAGCTGTGGTTGGTAACTGGATAACCCGATGAAAATGGACTGCGTTTGATTTTTAGTGCTAGTTCTCGTGCTCTCTGCAAAGGTTGATAATGCAAAGCCTGAATGTACTGCAGGAACCTGCTCCCCATTTACCAATGACCGTTAGCGTCTTTCTCGGATGGAGGGATAAAGATTTGTGGAAGGCAAGTACAGACATCATCATCATCGGACAACCTTGGCTGTTGGTAATGTTACTGTTATAGCAACGGAATTAATAAGAAACCCCAAAAACTCAATATTTTTGGTTGGCTGTAACTTGGACTTAGTTGATGGAGCAAACCACTAATGACTCAAAGCACCGATTCTTCAGCTGACTCATTAGTGTTGCTGATAATTAAGATATCAGGTAAATAAGCAATTACAATGTGATGATGGGCTGAATAGCACCAGCACAGGTTTTAGCAAATTAACAAATAGCCTGGGTGCTGAACTTAATCCAGGAGTCAATGCTTTGTATTGCCATAGCTGTGCCATCCAATTAAATTTCAAGTACCTGCAATAATGAGCATGAAATTGGCAGTGAATAATACACATCTTGCAAACCAATAGTTGCCACATAACAGCCCTGTGATAGCAGGTGTTTAGCAGTAACAAATTTAAGTGATTGAGACGAGAATTACTCTACAACACCCATCTTTTTGAGATCTGGGGAAATATTAGACACAATTGTGGAGGATGATTAATGGCTTTATCAATCACCATTATCTATCTGTTCAGGCTCTGGAGCAGAAAACACCCCACATTTTATTTGGCTTTGTGCTGTTGAGGTGGATCTATCCCTGAGATAAACTCAATGGGAGACGTGAGACAGTATTTAGTATAAAACATATCATACATTATACATTATACAGCACCATTCATTAGAAAACATGTGTAATCAACCTCCAATAGGAGATTGGCACCAGAACTTTATCGTTAAGAAAAGTCCCTGTACCTCTACAGTTGACCTGTAAAGCTGTTGTCTGCTCATATTGGGATTGTAGCCGGTCTGTCTCGGTGGGTACCCTCGTTGCCCCACTGGCCTGCCCCTGCTGAGCCCTGGATCTGACCTTCAGTATTAACCCAGGGTTGCGAATAGGTGGCCTCGAAATGCTTGACTACATTAAGCCAATTGCTTTGGCCTCATCATGAATTTCACAAATTTTCATGACAAGGTCTATTCCAAACCATATTTCAGGCATTTGTACATAGAGCAGCAAATTTTTGGTTTAGTGTTGGCCTGATGGCGATATTCCCTGATGCAATTTCCTGAAAAATGCATTGCATAAAATACCCAACAAATCTGTTGTGAGTTTGAGGAATGATTGTCCCTTGGACCATAGTGCCAAATGCAGTAATTGCTGCAGCCACCAGTTGGAGGACGTGTTAACACCGAAACCTTCTGTCCCGTCAAAGAAGGACTCATGGGTGCCCAGAACCATAGGCACTTTCAGTAATGCACATTAAACAGGTGTCTCATATTTGTTTGCAGTCACTTGCATCATATCTTGCTGGAACTGGTGAGGTACTACGTAATTGATACCGCTGGCATGGGGATTGTTCCATTGCCTCACCAGTCCCCTCCGGAATAGCAACTCAGTGCCATTTCTGAGACACCCGGAGCGTGGCTCTTGTGCGCGCTGGTGTTTGCACATAAGCTGGGGACACCAGCATCAGGGTCAGCTGCAATCTGCCCGCTTCTCCCAAATCATATAGTAGGGAGGCATCCTCCAGATCTAAACAAGGCGCTGGAAGGAACCCCAATATATGGACCCTCCATATGTTGGTCTTGGTATGGCCCTCTTGGACATTCCTGGCCCTTGGACCCTTATGTAATCAAGGTTGGAGTATCAGCTGCATGTTCCCAACCTCCCCCACAGTCTTGTATGATTAGGGGAAGAGTCACCATTGTTGTCAGAGAACCCAGGTCTGTGACTTTATATTTGCCTTTTCATGGCTAGGAGCAGCCTCAGTCTGCTAGCACCTTTGGAAATAAATAGATGGACCAGGCTCATTCTGCAGCAAATTCCAGTTGGGCCTGCCTTTTGTCAATAGAGCTAGTGGGGAAAATTAGCGCGCTATTTTAACTGCTGCCGGTAAAACGGCACCTGGCATCGGAGCCGGCGTTGCCGCGCTTATCTCCTGACCCAATCAAATTGGTGAATCCCTGGACCCACGCTAAGACGGATCTTCGGAAGTGACAGCTCCAACTCCCCACTCCTACTGACTGCTCGAGCCAGCTTTACGGAGTGGAAATACTTCTAAGTAAAGTTTTTAAAACACTTACCTTAGAAGTTCCTACTTACCCGCTGGTGGAGCTGTGAACCTCCAGCCCGTGACTCCGAAGTAAAATAGTGCTATCCTTCTGACAAATTCTGCCGTCTCCCTATCTGAGTGTTATCTACTGGTCAGACAGGGAGTTGCAAAACTCTTTGCTAAACAAACCTCAAGTAGACTGACCCGAGCTGCCGTCCCGGTCACCACAACCCTGGTGCTTTCAGACGGATCAAGATGGAAATTGTGGCCGGAGATGCCAGATTAAAAAAACTGCTGCAAAAAAGGGAAGTGGTTCAAATGTACATAGGGTAAGAAATGTCAGAAGAAGAGTCTCGGCCCGAAACATCGCCTATTCCTTTTCTCCAGAGATTGTGCTTGGCCCGCTCAGTTACTCCAGTTTTTTGTGTCTATCTTGTTGGTGTAAACCAGAATCTGCAGTTCCTTCCTACGCAAAGAGAAAGGCACATCTGGTACAAAGAGGTGGAACCAAAACGTTCTCCAGCTGGGCTTCACAGAGAGGCAGTCACTCGTCAGCACATCCTGCAGGAACCTATGTCCAGACAGGCTGCATATCTGCAAGGTCGTCCTCGTCAACATCCGTCACCTCGCGCGCATCCACACCTCTCAAGGACACGCATTTTCGGGAACCTTGCCGTAACCGCGCCCTGGGTGGCTCGGTGGCGCAGCGTAGAGTTGCTGCCTCACGGCGCCACAGACCCGGGTTTGATGCTGTCTGTGTGTAGTTTGTACGCTCTCTCCGTGACCCACATGGGTTTGCTCAGGGTGCTTCCGTTTCCTCACACACTCCAAGGACGTGCTGGCTTGTAGGTTAATTGGTTTACCAGATGCTGGTTTACATCGAAGATAGACACACAAAGCTGGAGTAACTCAGCGGGTCAGGCAGCATCTCTGGAGAAAAGAAATAGGTGACATTTTGGGACAAGACCCTTCTTCAGATTGCCTCTGCTGACATAGGCCTCAATGACACCTTTCTTACTCACCAATGCCTTGCAGTGGTCAAACTGGAGACCCTTTAGTTTTTGATCAGCCTGACATCTTTCCTTACCGCCCCCCCCCCCCCCTCCCCCTCCACTCCCCCTCCCCCAGTTGCTAATCTGTTGGCGTGGCTCTCAGGGGCCAATTGCCGAGACTAGAGCTGTGAGGAAACTGTGAGGATTGGTTAGCACGCAACAAAGGCCTTTTCACTGTACCTCGGTACACGTGACAATAAACTAAACTGGAAACTGAGGAAAGCGAAATGAGCAAAAACCAAACCAAAATACCCACTGTTCCAAAGTTGGTGTAGTCTTAAACGAGGAAGCCTGCTTTACTGCGATACAGTTGTATAGGGCTCTGGTAAGACCACATCTGGAGTATTGTGTACAGTTGTGGTCTCCTAATTTGAGGAAGGACATCCTTGTGATTGAGGCAGTGCAGCGTAGGTTCACGAGATTGATCCCTGGGATGGCGGGACTGTTGTATGAGGAAAGATTGAGAAGACTAGACTTGTATTCACTGGAGTTTAGAAGGATGAGGGAGGATCTTATAGAAACATATAAAATTATAAAAGGACTGGACAAGCTAGATGCAGGATAAATGTTCCCAATGTTGGGCGAGTCCAGAACCAGGGGCCACAGTCTTAGAATAAAGGGGAGGCCATTTAAGACTGAGGTGAGAAAAACGTTTTTCACCCAGAGAGTTGTGAATTTATGGAATTCCCTGCCACAGAGGGCAATGGAGGCCAAATCACTGGATGGATTTAAGAGAGAGTTAGATTGAGCTCTAGGGGCTAGTGGAGTCAAGGGATATGGGGAGAAGGCAGGCACGGGTTATTGATTGGGGATGATCAGTCATGATCTCAATGAATGGCGTGCGGGCTCGAAGGGCCGAATGGCCTACTCCTGCACCTATTTTCTATGTTTCTATGTCTTGGAACAAGCCTGAACCAAAGCTGTTTCAAGAAGCTCTAAAAAAAGTGACAAAAGTGAGATTGCTAACACCATATTAATGACGGACAAACCGTGCAGATACATTTTTTGCCAACGTTTTTTAAAACACCAATTGAGCAATGTTCCCCTAAGCTCGGCTCAATGTCCTCGGGTATTGGAGCTCTGCCTCCTGCAGTTGTCTCACTTGCTCGACAGTCTTTCACTGACAATTTAGCATCGTTAAGTCTTTCACTGCAAGTTATCCTCATCAGATTCTTCGAAACGGCAATTGAGCATTGGTCATTTCCCCCTCTTGCAGCCCGCCCGGCCAACACCCCTCTCTGGCCCCAAGCCCCACATACACCATCTACCAGAGCAGGCATTGCTCTCCGAGCCAAAAGCCAAAAAACTTCCTGTTGGTTTAAACCTCTCTGGGCCAGAAGTTCCAAGTCAATCCTTATGGTGCGTGGTTTCTCCGAGTATTGTATGTGACTCTGTTTTCTAATTACAACCATCTGCAAACATACTGCAAGATTTGTTTACAAAGGTAATTGGCTCATTTCCAGGTAATTGAGGTGAACAATGACATTTTTTTGCAACATGGGCATTTCTGCAGAAACACAAAGCCAGAGGAACCCAGCGGGTCGGGCAGCATCTCTGGAGAAAAGAAATAGGTGACATTTCGGGTCGAGACCCTTCTTCAGAAACTCAGCTGGTCAGACAGGATCTCTGGAGAACATGCATAGGTGCCCCTTTGGGTCAGGACCCTTCTTCATAGAACCATAAAGTGATACAGTGTGGAAGCAGGTCCTTTGGCCCAACTCGCCCATGCTGCCAACAGTGTCCCAGCTACACTAGCCCCACTTGCCTGCGCTTGGTCCGTATCCCTCCAAGCCTGGCCTATCCATGTACTGTACCTGTCTAACTGTTTCTTAAACAATGGAATAGTCCCCAGCCTCAACTACCTCCTCTGGCAGCTTGTTCCATGCACCCACCACCCTTTGTGTGAAAAAGTTATCCCTTGGATTACTTTGGGTTTTTTTGTAAGCCAGCATCTGCAGTTCCTTGGATCTAGATTCCTGCCGATTCCCGGCTTCTGTACCCCATGCAATGCAATGTTATTTGCCTGGCAGTCAGGAGATATGAATTCAAATAACCAAAGAATTTAAATTCTATGAAATAAGTTTATCCATTTGTGTCCATCGAGTCTGCACCGCCATTCAATCATGGCTGATCTTTCTTTCCATCTCAACCCCTAATTCTCCTGCCTCTCCCCATAACCCCTGACACCCGTACTAATCACAAATCAATGCCAACAATCAGTACCAACAAATATATTAGTTGGATACTGTGCTGATCCAGTACGGGTTCTGTACGGGATCAGCACAGAACCCGTCTGCTTCACGGATGTCCTTTAAGGAAGGAAATACATCATTAGACATAGAAACATAGAAAAATTGGTGCAGGAGGAGGCCATTCGGCCCTTCGAGCCAGCACCGCCATTCATTGTGATCATGGCTGATCGTCCGCTATCAATAACCCGTGCCTGCCTTCTCACCATATCCCTTGACTCCACAAGCCCCTAGAGCTCTATCCAACTCTCTCTTAAATCCATTCAGTGATTTGGCCTCCACTGCCCTCTGTGGCAGGGAATTCCATAAATTCTCAAACCCTCTGGGCAAAAAAGGTTTTTTCGCACCTCAGTCTTAAATGACCGCCCCTTTATTCTAAGACTGTGGCTCCTGGTTCTGGACTCACCCAACATTGGGAAACATTTTTCCTGCAACTAGCTTGTCCAGTCCTTTTATAATTTTATATGTTTCTATAAGATCCTCCCTCATCCTTCTAAACTCCAGTGAATACAAGCTTAGTCAGCGCCCTCTACTTCCTGAGAAGATTACGGAGAGTCGGTCTGTCAAGGAGGACTCTCTCTAGCCTCTACAGGTGCACAGTAGAGAGCTTGCTGACCGGTTGCATCGTGGCTTGGTTCGGCAACTTGAGCACCCTGGAGAGGAAAAGACTACAAAAAGTAGTAAACACTGCCCAGTCCATCATCGGCTCTGACCTTCCTTCCATCGAGGGGATCTACCACAGTCGCTGCCTCAAAAAGGCTGGCAGCATCATCATCAAAGACCCACACCACCCTGGCCACACACTCATCTCCCTGCTACCTTCGGGTAGAAGGTACAGGAGCCTGAGAACTGCAACGACCCGGTTCAGGAATAGCTACTTCCCCACAGCCATCAGGCTATTAAACCTGGCTCGGACAAAACTCTGAACATTAATACCCCTCCATCTGTTATTTGTACTTTATTAATTTATTAATTAATGTGTGTATTTACGTATATAATTGTAGTCAATGCCTACTATGTTCTGTTGTGCTATGCAAAGAAAGAATTTCATTGTCCTGTCAGGGACACATGACTCTTTTGACTTTGACTTTGACTTAGTCTTTTCAATCTTTCCTCATATGACAGTCCTGCCATCCCAAGGATCAATCTCGAGAACCTACGCTGCACTGCCTCTATCACAAGGATGTCCTTACTCAAATTAGGAGACCAAAACTGTACACAATACTCCAGATGTGGTCTCACCAGAGCCCTATACCACTGCAGAAGAATTTCTTTACTCCTGTACTAAATCCTCTTGTTATGAAGGCCAACATTCCATTAGCTTTCTTCACTGCCTGCTGTACCTGCATGCCAACTTTCAGTGACTGGTGTACAAGGATGCCCAGGTCCTCGCTGTACCTCCCCCTTACCTAACCTAACCCCATTGAGATAATAATCTGCCCCCTTGTTTTTGCCGCCAAAGTGGATAACCTCACATTTATCTATATTATACTGCATCTGCCACGCATCTGCCCACTCACTCAACCTGTCCAGGTCACCCTGCAACCTCCTAACATCCTCTTCACAGTTCACACTGCCACCCAGCTTTGTGCCATCCGCAAACTTGCTAGTGTTGCTCCTAATTCCCTCTTCCAAATCATTAATATATATGGTAAACAGTTGCGGCCCCAACACCGAGCCTTGCGGCACCACTCGTCACTGCCTGCCATTCTGAGCTGCTTTGCCCAGGTTAGATGTGGCTCCTAACCCAAAGCAATGCAGTTGTCTCTTAGCCTGAGAAGACCCAGCAAGCCTCTCAATTCAATCACCATTGGGGATAAAAAATAAATGCTGGCTTTGTCCTTCAAGCCAACACCTCTTGAATGAATACAAACAACTTTTGGCCCTGAGCCACTGATTATAATTAATGGCAGATTTACCTCCAGACTCCCATGTATTTACTTGCCAATAATTGACAGTGTCATAGAGCCATAGAGTCATAGAGTGATACAGAGTGGAAACAGGTCCTTCGGCCCAACTCGCCCAAACCGACCAACAATGTCCCAGCCACACTAGCCCGACTTGCCTGCGCTTGGTCCTTATTTCTCCAAACCTGTCCTATCCATGTACCTGTCTAACTGTTTCTTAAACTATGGGATAGTCCCAGCCTCAACTACCTCCTCTGGCAGCTTGTTCCATACACCCACCACCTTCTATGTGAAAAAGTTACCCCTCGGATTCCTATTAAATCTTTCCCCCTTCACCTTGAACCTATGTCCTCTGGTCCTCGATTCCCCTACTCTGGTTAAAAGACTCTGTGCATCTACCCGATCAATTCCTCTCATGATTCTGTATCACTCTATATACCTCTCATCCTCCTGCGCTCCATGGAATAGAGACCCAGCCTACACAACCTCTCCCTATAGCTCACATCCTCTAGTTCTGGCAATATCTCCTAAATCTTTTCTGAACCCTTTCAAGCTTGACAAGTGCAATGGAGATATTGGTGATTTGCAGTTTGGTTTAGTTTAGTTTAGTTTAGTTAAGTTAAGTTAAATTAAGTTTAGGTTAGTTTATTATTGTTCTGTGTGCAGTGAAAAGCTCCCAAGTCAGCAGATGTGAAGCAACTACCCACCTTCAACATGAAGTATATCACACACAGAACCAAAAAAATGCCATCTCTTACACCAAAGACAGGCACAAACTGCTGGAGTAACTCAGCAGGACAGGCAGCATCTCTGGTTAGAAGGAATGGGTGATGTTTCAGGTCAAGATACTTCTTCAGACTGTCTACCCTGTAATACTGTCTTATTAATATTGAGAGATCAGATTTTAGCTCCTCAGACCCTCCATGTTTGTGGGTAAACTACTGGGGGGGTGGCACAGAGGCGCAGCGGCAGAGTTGCTGCCTTACAGCGCCAGAGACCCGGGTTCGGTCCAGGCTGCGGGTGTGGTCTGTACGGAGTTTGTACGATCTCCTCCGGGACCACGTGGGGTTTCCCCGGTTGCTCCGGTTTCCTTCCACACTCCAAAGACGGACAGGTGTGTAGGTTATTTGGCTTCTGTAAATTGTAAATTGTCCGTGGTGTGGAGGCTAGTGCTGGCGTGCGGGGTGATCGCTGGTCAGCGTGGACTCAGTGGGCCGGAGGGCCTTTTTCTTTGCTGTATGTCTAAAAAAAATTAGGGGTGATTTCTCCCCCCCATCTGGGCAGGGGGGAGAACAGTTCCTCTTCAGAAAGGTGTCCAACTGAATATGAATTCCAGTTTAAAATATTAAAGATCAGAAAGGAATAAAGTGCTGCAGTAGAGGACATAATAATATATTTCTGAACACAATTTAATTACCAGTGGTAGTAGATTCACATCACTCTTGGCGTGACATTTTCCTTCAACTCCCTTCTTGTCCCTCTACCACTTAATTGTAATCCATGACCCTTGGTAATTAACATCTCTGTTAAGAGAAATAAATCCTTGCTGGACAGCCTACCAAGGCCAGTCATAATTTAATTCTCAATTAAACCGCCTTCAGTCTTTCATTCGATGAAATCAATCTCAACCCATCAAACTTCTCTTCCAACCTATAATCCCTCTGCCTGGTCAACATCCTCATCATTTTCCTCTGTAGTTTCCCCAGTGTTTACTTTAGTTTAGTTTAGTTCGGAGTTACAGCGGGGAAACAGGCCCTTCGGCCCACATAGTCCAAACCAACCAGCGATCCCCGCACATTAATACTATCCTACACACACTAGGGACAATTTTTACATTTACCAAGCCAATTCACCTACATACCTGCACGTCCTTGGTGTGTGGGAGGAAACCGAAGATCTCAGAGGAAACCCAGGCGGTCACGGGGAGAACGTACAAACTCCATACAGACAGCACCCGTAGTTGGGATCGAACCCGGGTCTCAGGCGCCGCAAGCGCTGTAAGGCAGCAACTCTACCGCTGCGCCACCGTGCTGCCCCTTTTAAAAAATATATCTCTTTTTTATTTTATTTTTGAGCACCAACGCAGTCCCCACAACCACAAATTGTGCAGTCGAGTATCCCGTATTTGGGGACATGGCAGGCGTCATCACACCCGGAGTGCGTAGGGATAGTCTCGTCCCGGGAGATCGGCCATCGTGACCACCGATTCTTCCCGGCCAGGTTGGTATCAAACCTTCCTTCCTGTGGAGGAAAGACGTGCAAAACTCATGGCATTCCAGCTGTAGCCTAACTAGCCTTCCAAGGTGCACTTACTTACGAGTGGCACAGTGGCGCAGCGGTAGAGTTGCTGCATCACAGCCCTACAGCGCAAGAGACCGGGACTCGATCCCGACTACTGGTGTTGTTTGCACGGCGTTTGTACGTTCTCCCCGTGACCTGCGTGGGTTTTTTCCAACAACTTTGGTTTCCTCCCACGTAAGTTAATTGTCTTGGTATAAATGTAAAAATTGTCCCGAAATTGTAGGTATGTTACAAAACATACCTTCAGCGGCGCTGCAGTTCTGTCACTGGCCGTGTGCGCGACTTTGGCGCCTTTGAGGGTGGGGGGGGCGGGATTAAAATGTCGTTTTCTCCTGCCTGTCCGAGATATATTTTCCCGGGCTACTACCTGATGCTGAAAAATCGTTCCGACTGTCGTTCTCGGAATTTTTTTTTAAAAACCGCCGGACAATTTAATTGCCGGAGTAAAATAAAAATCGACTTCTAACGCCGTCAACGCCGGCAACGGGACGGATTTCACGCACGGGACAAAACATAAGGTAAGTCGTTTATTTTACATATAAACTTGCTTCTTAGGATTACTTTAATCAAAATTTCATCGGCGAAAATGTGATTATGTAAATATATGAACCGGCAGTGTTTTTCCTCCTTATATGGGGTTTAAATTCACCGCAAACCGCAACGTTCAAAACAATCGCGTTCCACAAAATCCCACTCGCAAGATGATTTAAATGGCCATTAAATTACGGGAATTAAACATTACATTCCTTCCATGTGGCCTATAAATTCATGACAATGAGATTTAAAAATCATATTATATTGTGAATTCTTGCGTGAATGTTATTTGGACACTTAGGCTATTTAAAAATGTTAACCTTTTCTTAAGAAATGGATAGATGTTTAGATCTAGTAATTGAATTTTGTAATTAGCTACAATTAGCTAACTAACTAATTATATGCTTTAATTTCAGGTCATCCAAGTAAGATTGTTTCATATTTGTTTCAGAATGCTTCAATCTATAATAATTGAAAATTTAATTCAGTTCTCTTAATTTTTAATAAAGTTATGGGCTTTTGACTGTCCTAGATCACAGCTTTTGAGTTAGGTGATCGGAAGTGGCGGCGCTGCCTTGCAGCTGCGGCTCGCCTGCAGTCCGTTTGTCTTTTCTTTTTTTGTTTTATTTTGTCCCGCTGTTACAGTTTATTTCGGTTTATTTTAGTTGTGTATGTTTGGGGGGGGAGGTGAAACTTGTTTTTTGACTCTTCCTTCGGGGCGATGCGACCTTTCTTGCCATATCCCCCGTCTCCGTCTGCGCTGAGGCCTATCGTGGATCTGACGGCCTCCAACAGGGACTGACCTCGAGGCTCCGGAGGCAGAGCCAGGACTCACCAACGCGAGGCTGGCCGACTTCGGGGCTGTGGTGGCATTGCGACCAGACTTCCGACCGGACTTCGGAGGCTCGGAGGCTCGGCGACGGGCCCAGTGGTCTCGGCCGTGGGCCAGTGGACGGCATCGTCGGGTGGTCGCAGGTCACAGGTTGGTGACCTGTTTTTCTGGAGCTCCCGCAACAACAGCTGCGTCCGCTGGACTGGAGGGCGGCAGCTTCGGCAGCTTCGACCGCACCGGGCCGCGGTGTTTGCACCGGCCCGTTCGCGGAGCTCGGATGCGGCCGCTGGACTTACCATCACCCGGCTGGGTCACAACATCGGAGGCCTGGGTCGCCTCAGCGCAGAGGGAGAGCAAGGAGGGGAGAGACATGGACTTTGGGACTTTTGCCTTCCCCCACAGTGAGGAGGTGTCTGGTGGACTCACTGTGGTGGGTGTAAAACTGTGTTGAGTGTGTGTTTTGTTATTTATTCTATGTATGACTGCAGGCTAAACCATTTCGCTGTACTGAAAAGTGCAATGACAATAAATTGAATCTGAATCTGAATCTGAGGTCAATGGAAAAGCAATAGGGAACAAGATGCTAATTTCCGAGTATGAAAATGGCCATAACTTTTTTAATACTGAAGATATGAAAGTGAATTAGGTGTCAAATTCAAATTCTTTTTATGCTTTATCTGATGGGATAAATTGCAGACTTGATTTTTTTAATCTCAAAATTTTGTAGCTTTGCTCATTAATGTTGAGGGATCGCGGGTCAGCACAGACTCGATGGGCCGAAGGGCCTGTTTCCGCGCTGTATCTCAAAACTAAACTAAACTGAGCTGAGCCCGGCAATCCACGGACTTTCCCAACAACAGGCCTGGCTCACCTGCTGCGGCTTGTCGAGGGGAACCCGTCGAGCCTGGCTCCTGCTCGTCCGCTGAAGACTAGAGTAAGGAAGCGGCTGGAGCTGGCGGCAATGGTCATGAGGAGCAAGGCCGGCAGAAAAGTGAACTGGGGTCTTACCCCCCCGCTCCCAGAAGGTCGGCTCACCGCGGCACAACGGTGTAGAGGAGCGTCGGTACGCTGAAAGATCCAGGGCCTTTAACAATTAAGGAGTATTTCAAAATGTTCCATCCAGCAGACACTGACTACCCCTCCACCTTGCCCACTGTCTCGTCCTCATACCTACCGTTTCCAGGCCTCCAGGTTCGAGTTCAACCAGGGGAAGACGACCCAAAATGTTGTCAGTCCATTCCCTCCACAAATGCTGCCTGGCCCGCTGAGTTCCCCCAGCACTTTGTTGTTTGCCCAAGGTTCCACTCTCCTGAGTTCATAAGATCTAGGAGCATGGAATCTAACTTAGATAAATGTGAAGTGATGCATTTTGAGAAGTTTAACCGGAGCAGGGCAAGTACAGCGAATGTGTACGAAGGAACTACAGATGCTGGTTTACTCCCGAAGATAGACACAAATGCTGAAGTAACTCAGCGGAACAGGCAGCATTTCTGGAGAGAGAAGGAATGGATGATGTTTCAGGTCTACAGTAAATATTACTGATTACATGCCTCATTGTCACCTTCAACCTCAGCTAACAATGAACCATTCTATGCTTCCTTATTGTTATCTGCTTTGATGTGTCGTTTTCACACCTTACCCTTCCACATCTCGAGACTCCCTCTCCCCTGACTCAGTCTGTAGAAGGGTCTCGACCCAAAACGTCACCCATTCCTTCTCTCCAGAGATGCCCCGCTGAGTTACTCCAGCTTTTTTTGCCTATCTTCCATGTTACAGTGAATGACAGGATTCTGGAAAATGCTGTGGACCTGAGAGAATTCGAGCTACAAGTATTTAGGTCACTGAAAGTAGTTTCAATGAACAGGGCATTGATTACAAGAGTTAGGATGTCATGTTACAGATGTTGGTGAGTCCATGTCTGGAATATTGTGTGCATTTCTGATTGCCATACCGTAGGAGGAATGTGATTCAGTTGGAGAGGATGCAGAAAAGATTCACCGGGGATTTCATATGTTTGTAAGTTATAGCAGCAGAATTAGGCCATTCGGCCTATCGTCTGCTCTGCCATTCAATCACGGCTGATCTTCCTTTCCCTCTCAAGCCCGTTCTCCCGCCTTCTCCCCATAACCCCTAACACCCGTACTAATCAAGAATCTATCTATCTCTGCCTTAGAAATATCCATTGACTTGGCCTCCGCAGCCGTCTATGGCAATGAATTCCACGGATTCACCACCTTCTGAGTATAAGAATTCCTCCTCATCTCCTTTCTGAAGGTACGTCCTTTTATTCTGAGGCTATGGCCTCTGGTCCTATGGTCTCTGTCCGCTGTCTTGTGTTACGGCAGGTTCCTACGTCAGTCTCATAAGGTCGTAAGTGATAGGAGCAGAATTAGGCCATTTGGCCCATCAAGTCTACTCCGCCATTCAATCATGGCTGATCTATCTTTCCATCCCAACCCCACTCTCCTGCCTTCTCCCCATAACCCCTGTCACCCGTACTAATCAAGAATCTATCTATCTCTGCCTTAAAAACATCCATTGACTTGGCCTCCACGGCCATCTGTGGCAATGAATTCCACAGATTCACCACCCTCTGACCAACCTCTCAGCATTCAGGTGAAGAGGTGACTCGAGTACAGGCACTACCCAGGTGGAAACTGGTAAAATTCAGAGATTGAGAGCATTGAAAGTTAAAACTTTGGCTTAAGGCCCAGGAGCAGATCAGGAGTGATGTGCACTGCAAGGGGACTTAGAACAGATACTTTATCGGTTAGCTAGGGAGTGAACATTTCTTTCACATTAATAAAATTGATTGATATGAGAGCCTGTGTAGGCAAGACTGTGCACCACAACATATTTAAGATGAATTTGAAATTAGACTGTGCATGCAAAGCCATTAAGTGAATCACTTAAGAAAATATTTGCATTTGAAGTCTCTCTCTGCAAAATAAATATTGCAGTTCATGTGAACCTGGCTTTTGCTGAAGAATAGCTCCCCCCAAATTGCTTTGCATGACTTTGAGATGTGAAGGCAAAGATACATTAGGAGATCAAAGCACTTGGTACCTAACTTGAACACAGGAATATTCCTGCTAATATTTCCATTTACCAAAGCTTTTTGTAAGTCTTTTGCTGGCTGGCTCCACACACAATCACAAATAGGATAATTAGTTCTGTTATAAACACATCTGCTTCAATGGGGCTTTTTGTTGTCCACATTCACCAACCCCTTAGAACAAGATTGCTGTGTGTTATGCCTGTGTTTTCATACGACACACATACGAGAGGCTTTGTGAATTCAGGGCTTATATAAACTGAGTGTCAACTGTACATTAAAGACATACTATTCCCCTATTTGGATTTAGTTCGGATGCAGTTCAGGCTGCTCATTTATTTAGCGTATTCTATTTAATTGGAGAAGTATTCCTTATTTGGCAGCCAGGGCGACCTGGATGTGAGAATGATTCTGAAAGTATGCTGCACACTGCCGCCTTTCTCCGTGCATGCAACAGTCTTTAATTCATTAAAGTTTTAAAGAAAACATCGCCATTAATTTCACCGCGACTGTTATGGCTGACTGCCACCTTCGACGGTGCTTTGGATTATATTCTGTCAAAACCATTTTTCAAATCGGCTGAGCATGGAAGAAAACTCGCAGAGGGACAGGTATGATAAACAGATTACTCAGCCCACTCCCACCTCATCCCCACTCTCCCTGGTTTATCGTGCCCATGAAGTTTCTATCCTGAAAGGAATTCTGTTTTCTCCCTCTGTTCAGCAAAGGAAAATCGACTCTGCACATTTCTGGCACCAGTGTTATTCAGACTGCAAACCTTCCAGGCCATCTCCCATTCCCCACATGAAAGTGTAGTGAAAGGCCTGAATGGAGTGGACGTGGAGAGGATGTTTCCACTGGTGGGAGAGTCTAGGACCATAGGACATGGCCTCAGAATAAAAGGACATACCTTTAGAAAGGAGATGAGGAGGAATTTCTTTAGTCGGAGGGTGGTGAATCAATGGAATTCATTGCCACAGAAGGCTGTGGAGGCCAAGTCAATGGATATCTTTGAGGTGGAGACTGATAGGTTCTTGATTAGTTTGGATGTCAGGGGTTATGGGGAGAAGGCAGGAGAATGGGGTTGAGAGGGAAAGATAGATTAGCTATGATTGAATGGTGGAGGAGACTCAATGGCCAAATGCTCCTAATTCTGCTCCTATGACTATGAAGGTACAAAGGTCACTATGGATTATTTGTCCCATTAGTAGGTTGCTTAGCCGTTTCAGCAAGTTGGCATTGGTTGCTTCCTCTGTATTTTGAGTTCCCAGGTGAAGTTCTCACTTCTATCCACCTAAAATAAGCTGACAATTGTCCCGATTAAACAGAAGGTATTCCCATCTTCCCCACGAGACAGGAATTAAATACCAGGGCTTGAAATAAATACTATCTGATGGACTGTGAGGTTTTAGTTCTTCAAACAAAATCAGAGTCAATGGCAGACTTCAGATGAATGGGAAGAATGTATCTAAACCAGTCTGAACCTCATGAAGCATGAAGTATAACCCTCACTGCGCCAGCTACCATTGATGCCCAACTCAAAACGTCCCCAGATAAACACAGAGACAGAGTTGGCCTCAGCGTCAAGGCACAGCCGATGGAAGCACCGGAAATACTGGATTTGGCCAAATATGTGCTCTTTCAAACAAGCAATTGAGGTAAGATAGAGAAGCAGGAGTAGGCCATATACCTTCTCAAGCCCAATCGCTCATTTAATTAGATTTGAGCTTGGTTTAGAGATGAAATGTGGAATCAAGCCCTTTGGCCCACCCAGTCCGCGCTGGCCAATGATCACCGTACACTAGTTCTATCCTACACACTAGGGACAATTTACAAAAGCCAATTAACCTACAAAGTTGCACGTCATTGGCATGTGGGTGGCAACCGGAGCACCGAGAGGAAACCCACGCAGTCACAGGGAGAAGGTACAAACTCTGTACAGACAGCACCCGTGGTCAGGATCAAACCCGGGTCTCTGACCCTGCAGGGCAGCAACTCTACCGCTGCACCACCGTGCCACCCCATGCCTCAATAGGATCCCCACAATTTCCTAAATTCCTGTAGGTTTAGGGCAATCTTCCTCAATCCACCCTCAGAAAGGTCCCAACTCAAAATGTCACCTATGTACTGTTCTCCAGGGGTGCTGCCTGACCCACTGAGTTACTCCAGCATTTTGTGTCTTTCTTCCCCATTGGGAATCACCCGTGTGAATCTACGCTGCACTGATTCCAAGGCTAGGAAATCCTTTCTTTTGGGGATAAATCCAAAACGACACAGAATTGGGCCATATGGAAAAGTGGGCTGAAAGATGGCAGATGGAGTTTAATGCTGATAAGTGTGAAGTGCTACATCTTGGCAGGACAAATCAAAATAGGACGTACACGGTAAATGGTAGGGAATTGAGGAATGTTGTGGAACAGAGAGATCTAGGAATAACTATGCATAGTTCCCTGAAGGTGAAATCGCATGTAGATGGGGTGGTAACGAAAGCCTTTGGTGTGCTGGCCTTTATAAATCAGAGCATTGAATATAGGAGAAGGGAAGTAATGTTAAAATTGTACAAGGCATTGGTGAGACCAATTCTGGAGTATGGTGTACAATTTTGGTCGCCTATTTATAGGAAGGATGTCAACAAAATAGAGAGAGTACAGAGGAGATTTACTAGAATGTTGCCTGGGATCCAGCAACTATGTTACAGAGAAAGGTTGAACAAGTTAGGTCTTTATTCTTTGGAGCGCAGAAGGTTAAGGGGGGACATGATTGAGGTCTTTAAAATGATGAAAGGGATAGACAGAGTTAACGTGGATAAGCTTTTCCCATTAAGGGTAGGGAAGATTCAAACAAGAGGGAATGACATGCGAATTAAGGGACGGAAGTTTAGGGGTAACGTGAGGGGGAACTTCTTTACTCAGAGGGTGGTGGCTGTGTGGAATGAGCTTCCAGCAGAAGTGGTGGAGGCAGGATCGATTTTAACATTTAAAAGTAAAGTGGATAGGTATATGGACGGGAAGGGAATGGAGGGGAATGGTCTGTGCAGGTAGATGGGACTAGGGGAAAACAAATGGTCGGCACGGACTGGAAGGGCCGAGAGGGCCTGTTTCCGTGCTGTAATTGTTATATGGTTATATGGTTAATATTTCAACTGAGGACCCATCAAAGCTCTGTACAATCTCAGCACGATTTCCTTCCATAAATACCCCTTTCCTAAGACATTATATAAACCATGTGGCAATTAATCTCACGCAGCTTAGTTACGACTTTCCATTCTTTCAAGTCTGCGAGCTGCTTCATTCACAAATTCAAGAAGGACTTTGTTGGCCAAATACATCTATCCTCCCCATTTAAGGACTGTCTAGCCTGATATTATACGTGCTATGTTATTAATGTCACAGCTGAAGAGCTATTTCATTTTCATTTCTAGTCTCATAAAATAATCGTCAGGATTGTATCTTGCTTCCTTACTCTCAACAGCAAAGAAATTGTTTGGCGATGTTTCTATGTGTGGGGGCACAAGACAAACAGTAAGGGATTTTATTCAAAGCACAAATGTTCATTTCAAGATTTTATGGGACTGCTCTGAGTTATAACCCAGGGCATGTGTAAAATAACACACACATTCTGTTTGGTCAACAGTTGGGGGTAAGACTATGAAGTAGGTTGGAGTCCCAGTCTCAACTCCCACATAATACCATAGAGTATAGTTTAGTTTAGTTTAGAGATACAGTGTGGAAACAGGCCCTTCGGCCCACCGTGTCTGTGCCGACCAGCGATCCCTGCTCATTAACACCATCCTACACACACTAGAGAAAATTTACATGTACGCCAAGCCAATTAACCTACATACATGTACGTCTTTGGAGTGTGGGAGGAAACCGAAGATCTCGGAGAAAACCCACGCTGTCATGGGGAGAACGTACAAACTCCGCACAGACAGCACCCATAGTCGGGATCGAACTCTGGTCTCCGCGCTGCAAGCGCTGTAAGGCAGCAGCTCTACCGCAGCGCCGCCGTGCCACCATTCTGTTGATTCTTTATGAGGTCAGCGAATAAAACCCTCATGTAGCCAAGCTCAGGAATACACTGGGAGAGAGCTATCAGTGTGAACGGAATCAAAAGATTGTGGTTTCATGCCCCAGGGCAAATAATTCATCACAATCCAGGCTGGCATTTCAGAACAGCATTGAGGTGTTGAGGTTGCCGTGTCGAAGATTTCAATTTTCAGATAAAATGCTGAAATATCGTTTAGTCTAGCCAGGATGTAGTCGTTTTCCCAGTATTTTGTTCAACATTAATTTCTCAGTCAACATCAGTGAAAGAGTAATAGTTATGTGAAGAAACAAAAAAATCCAGAACAAAACACACAATGCTGGAGAAACCCCATGGGTCAAGTCAAGAGTGTATAGTATATATATATATATATATATATACATACTATATAAGGTAGACACAAAATGCCGGAGTAACTCAGCGGGACAGGCAGCATCTCTGGAGAGAAGGAATGGGTGACGATTCAAGTCAAGACCTTTCTTCTGCATTACAGAGCTTGGCAACCTTTCACCCTTTAGATAATATGGTTCATTTTAATAATTTTGAATAATTCTAAGGTCAATGGACAATTTCCATTTTTATTAATCAGTCCTGCTAGTTATTATTTTTTCTCCTTCAGCTTTTCTTCCGTCGCCTCCGACCCCGTGCCATTTTCTATGGGAAGGAGGGTTCGTCACTCAGTGACCACCCTTTCTCCCGTCTCCAATGGTCCTCCTCTGCTTGGCCTTCCCTGGATGGCCATCTACTCTATTTAGACCTTTTCATGTCTAACTTACGCCGGGTCATCAATCGTCTTAACTTTTCTACTCCCCTGACCTATTCTGACCTCACCCCATCCGAACGTACATTCCTCCACTCACTTTGCAACAATCCAACATTATCATCAAAGCCACTGACAAGGCAGGTGCAGTGGTGGTCTGGCGGTCTGACCTCTACTGAGCTAAGCTGGGAGCTAATTCCCGGACCCCTCCTCCTCCTTACCCCTGGACCATGACCCCCCCCCCCCACCCCCGCCCAAAAAACAAAACGTCTGAAGAAGGGTTCCGACTTGAAACGACACCCTTTTTTTCTCCAGAGATACTGCCTGACCTGCTGAGTTACTCCAGCACTTTGTGTGTGTCTTTGGTATAAACTAGCATCTGCAGTTCATTCCTACACATACGATACTATGCGATACGGTACGATACGATAGAACTTTATTCATCCCCGGAGGGAAATTGATCTGCCAACAGTCATAGCACACAACAAGGTACACGAAAACCTGAAATTAAAATTAAATTAAAAGTGAAAAGAAAGGAAAGAGACAAGCGACTGTTGTCTGGATGCCGTGTGCACAGTGCCTTCACCGGAACGAACAAACAAACAAACGCAGGCATATCTCCTGGGCAGAGGATTAAAACCCTTCCCCCACACCGGCTCTCCCTTTGTTCTCCAACAGTCCCTCACCACGGTCCCTCCCACGCCAGGTCCCCATTGTCTTCCCCTCCCCCCGTCACGCTCATTGACCGCTGATTGCAGGTCGATCGCGAGGCTCCACCGCTGTCTACGTCGAGGCTCACGCTGCCGCCGCAGCTCCCGCCGCTGCAGCTGCTGAGGCTCCTTAGGTCCAGACAGGCCTCGCCGCCCGGCTACCCCGCAGTCATCTGGGAGGCCTGTGGGGCGAGTCAGGCCTGGACCGTAGGCAACGTCTTCACTGTATTGTAATCACACGATGATGATAAAGCAATACTAATGCCAATTAGACATCCCACCAAATTTTCTTTTCAATGACTGCTGTGGCTTGTCCACACATTCTAGCTTGACACTAGATGGCACCACTGGGAGGCAGCCATCTCTTGCATCGGCCATTAACCAAGGTCCCTCCTCCTCACTCATGTCCACATGTCCGCATGGCATTATCTTGCTGTCGAGCTTGGGTGATATCTCCAGTGTCCACACCAATATTGCTCTTTCAAACACATTGGGCTAGAAAGTTATCAACAAAACTCTGCATCATGTATAGAAACTTACAAAATTCTTAAGGGGTTGGACAGGCTAGATGCAGGAAGATTGTTCCCGATGTGGGGAAGTCCAGGACAAGGGGTCACAGCTTAAGGATAAGGGGGAAATCCTTTAAGACCGAGATGAGAAAGACTTTCTTCACACAGAGAGTGGTGAGTCTCTGGAACTCTCTGCCACAGAGGGTAGTTGAGGCCAGTTCATTGGCTATATTTAAGAGTGAGTTGGATGTGGCCCTTGTGGCTAAGGGGATCAGAGGGTATGGAGAGAAGGCAGGTACGGGATACTGAGTTGGATGATCAGCCATGATCATATTGAATGGCGGTGCAGGCTCGAAGGGCTGAATGGCCTACTCCTGCACCTAATTTCTATGTTTCTATGTTTCTATCAAGGAAATTGCGCTCTGTTGTAGAATAGTTGTTTCACTTAAGGTCATAAGTGATAGGAGGCAAATTAGGCCATTCAGCCCATCAAGTCAACTCCGCCATTCAATCATGGCTAATATATCTCCCCTTCCTAACCCCATTCTCCTGCCTTCTCCCCATAACTTCAGATATCCGTGTCATTGTGAATTTGTCAAGAATGACCGGCTTTCGGTCCAGTTCTGTGGAAGCTGATGGGGTCAATGCAAAATCTGGTCTGCTCCTGGTGTTAGGGGGTGCATGGCAGGGTGGCGGGTGGGCAACAGGGAGATGGTGCTGCCCTGCTACTTATGCTGGGTTTGTGTGTACTCCATGCAATAGACTTTTTCACGCAGAGAGTTGTGAGTGCGGAAATCTCTGCCTCAGAGGGCAGTGGAGGCCGGTTCTCTGGATACTTTCAAGAGAGAGCTAGATAGGGCTCTGAAAGATATCGGAGCCAGGAGATATGGGGAGAAGGCAGGAACGGGGTACTGATTGGGGATGATCAGCCATGATCACATTGATGACAGTGCTGGCTCGAAGGGCCGAATGACCTACTCCTGCACCTAGTGTCCATTGTCTATTGACTTCAGTCTTCACAATTCAAACCCACCCAATTGCATCTCAGAGAGAGGAGGCTTCATCTGGTTTTTCTCCTGTCCACAAGAGCAAACGGAGGTAATTCTCTGCTTCACAGGCTTCTCCAGGGACTGAATCATTTCCCATTTCAGATGATGGGTCTTCAACTTGAAACATTTCCTCTTCCCACAGATGGGCGGCACAGTGGCACAGCTGGTAGAGCTACTACAATGCCCCACAACGGCTCACAATGCCCGCGATCCAGGTTCAATCCTGACCTCGGGTGCACTTCGCGTGGTGTTTGCACGTTCTCCCTGTGACCGCGTGGGTTTCCTCCAGTTTCTTCCCACATCCCAAAGACATGCGGGTTTTGTAGGTCAATTGACCTCTGCAAAAGTGCGTGGGGGTATGGATGGGAAAGTTATACAACATAGAACTAGTGCGAACGGGTGATTGATGTTCGGAGTAGACTAGATGGGGCCAAGGCCCTGTCACTATGCTGTATCTCTAAACTAAACTAATCTAAGATGCTGCTGAACCTGCTGAGTACTTCCAGGATTCCGTTGTTGTTGGAATAGACTTCAGCTTCCCAGTGACAGAATGCTCCTATTCTAACTTGAGTAGTCATTTGCAAAGACTTCCTATGAGTTGGTGGTAAAGCTCCATTTCTTCGAAGAGGCTTCAATGCCCAACTGGTAATCTCGTGGCACGACAGAGCTTGGGACACAGCGCCTGTTTTTTGACCATGGGGTCAGGCAGAGGAACCTGATTAGATTGGGACATAAGAGTGACTGAGTGTAAGTAAGTCCTCAGCTGCCGTGTAGAAACAAGGAACTGCAGATGCTGATTTACACAAAAGCGCACAAAGTACTGGAGCAACTCAGCGGATCAGGCAGCATCTCTGGAGAATGGTTAGACTTTAGACTTTACAGGTACAACGCAGAAACAGGCCCGTCAGCCCACGAGCTCACGCCAGCCAGCGATCACCCCGTACGCTGGCACTATCGTACGCACTAGGGACAATTTACAATTTTACAGAAGTCAATTAACCTACAAAGTTGTACCTGCTTGGGGTGTGGGGTGGAAAGTGGAGCATCTGGATGAAACCCACGCGGGTCACATGGAGACTGTACAAACTCCATACCCGTAGCTGGGATCGAACCTGGGTCTCTGGTGCTGTGAGGCAGCAGCTCTACTGCCGCCCCACACTGTATAAATGCAAGTTTATAGTAATCAAGCAGGACATCGATGAGCCTTTCGTACTTATAAAACTCACCATTAGAGCAGCACGTACTTGCTGGAGGTCGGAGCCCCAGCCCAGTGAACAGTGTTGTGGCCCGTGGGTGATGGAAAGATTAGTGGAGGTTTAAGAAGAGAGAGAGAAATCCTCAGAGATTTATAGGTGTTACGGTGTTGGTCAATAAATGAGGGTCAGATTATCAGATGACTGCATGAAACATTATGATTTACAGAGCTGCATGAAGCTTATTGTGCTCAGTCTATAAAGTGTGGTTAGAAACACAAATGGTCAAAGCTGTCGGCGCTGGAGCTCACAGCACCGTCTACTGTAGTCAATGTTCCAGTTGCACAAGTGTAGGATGTGGGCTGTGAAAAATGATCTCAGATATTTTCCATGCAACTTCTTTCTCCTTCTCTAACCCCCCCTGGCCCCTCCCCCCACCCACCCCTTCCACCCTCCCTGGGTTATAGCAAACTGCCAAAACACACACACACACACATTCATGAATGATAATACACTGCTGATACAAATTACAGCCTTTGCAGTTCATCAAGCCTGGTATAAGGAGATCAGTATTTTACCTTCCCAGGTTCCCACTGAGCACAGCTATGAATCGAGCTACTATTCTTCACAAAACACTCTTAGCAGCAGCCAGAACTAAATATTAACACATGTTTACCAAAGGACCTTAGCATCATGGCTAAAGCTGGCAAGCTATAGATCGCAACAAGCCGGCTGTGGCTTTACAAATTGCCATTCATGACAGAAAGTGTGTGTGTGTGTGTGTGTGTGTGTGTGTGTGTGTGTGTGTGTGTGTGTGTGTGTGTGTGTGTGTGTGTGTGTGTGTGTGTGTGTGCGTGCACGTGTGTGTGTGTGTATGTGTGTGTGTGCGTCTGTGTTGTGTGTGTGTGTGTGGTGTGTGGTGTGTGGTGTGTGTGTGTGTGCACGTATGTGTGTGTGCGTGTGTGCGTGTGTGTGTGTGTGTGGTGTGCATGTGTGCACGTATGTGTGTGTGTGTCCGTGTGTGTGTGTGCGTGTGTGTGTGTGTGTGTGTGTGTGTGTGGTGTGTGTGTGTGTGTGCACCTATGTGTGTGTGTGCACGTATGTGTATGTGGGTGTGTGTGTGTGTGTGTGTGTGTGTGTGCACGTATGTGCGTGTGTGCATGTGTGTGCATACGTGAGTGTGTGTGTGCATGTGTGTGCATACGTGAGTGTGTGTGCGTACGTACGTGTGTGCACGTGTGTGTGTGCACGTATGTATGTGTGTGTGTGGGTGGGTGTGCGTGTATGTGGCAAATGTGATCCTTGCCAGACAATATTTATATCCAAGAATTGAAGCAGCATCATCAAAAGCCAGCTTTTTTCTGCTATTACTGACGCAGATTTACTCATCGTCTTCTGTGTTTTATCTTCAGAGGGAATTTTCAAAATGATATTTGTAGTAATGTTAGTGGAGTAGCCACAAAGTGTGGAGGTTTGCACGGGCCACTGTGGCAACATTGTAAACACAGCAAACACCTTGCCCATGATATTCTGGCTTAATCCCACTGGTTTTCACGTAGATCTGGGTTAGATGCAGCAGCAACTGTATGAACTCTTTCATCTGCTTCCCCCATCCATTTTCCATGCGACTGGCCTGGTGGCCTATAATGCAGCCACCACGCATGTGCAGTTGCACATTTATATAATTAAGATGAGGAAGACACATATCTATCTAGTTTTAGTTTGGTTTAGTTTAGAGATACAGCACTGAAACAGGCCCTTCGGAAACCGACCCATGCAGGTCACAGTGAGGGGGAGTCTGATTGGCAGATGGTTAGACAAAGGCCGGAGATGAAAAGACAAATAGTGAGAGATAAGGATATAGGAGGCGTGAAATGTGAAGCTAGAAGAAAGTATATTGGAGGTAGACAAAAGTGCTGGAGAAACTCAGCGGGTGCAGCAGCATCTATGGAGCGAAGGAAATAGGCAACCTTTTGGGCCGAAACCCTTCTTCACACTGATGTAGGGTGGGGGGGGGGGGGGGGAGAAGAAAGGAGAATGGAAGAGGAGGAGCCAGAGGGCTCAGGGAGAGCTGAGAAGGGGAGGAGACAGCAAGGGCTACCGGAAATTGGAGAAGTCAATGTTCATGCCGCTGGGGTGCAAACTGCCCATGAGGTGCTGCTCCTCCAATTTCCAGTGGTGCTCACTCTGGCCATGGAGGAGGCCCAGGACAGAAAGGTCGGATTCGGAATGGGAGGGGGAGTTGAAGTGCTATATTGGTATGGAAGTGGATGGGGTGTAGAAGTGGGGAAGGGAAAGTGAGTAATGGGTGCGCATCCAGGTGGGACATCGGGAAGAGAGGGGGGAAAGAGGGAAAGGCTGAGGGGGGGGGGGGGGCTGTTAATTAGTTAACTGAAATTTGAGAATTCAATGTTGGGCGTAAGCGACCCGAATGATTATGAGGCTGCTCTTCTCCCATTCACTTTCCCCCTGTCCCCTTCCACCTTCATTCCTTCCCGTGGCATCACATTTCATGCATTTTCTATCCCTTTCTCCTTATCTCACACTTTTGGTCTTTCAATTTCTGGCCTTTGTCCACCATCTGCCAATCCCTCTTACCTGTATCCACCTATAACGTCCCAGGCTTTACCCTGCCCCAACCTCTCTTCCAGATTAATCCCCCCTTATGACAATCAGTCTGAAGAAGGGTACCGACCCGAAACCTTGCCAATCCATGACCTCCAGAGATGCTGCCAACCCACTTCTTCTTCTTCTTGCGTGTGGCGTGCACAGCCTAACTTAGTCGGACAACTTGTTCTATTTGATCTTCCGTTGAGTTGATTGCGTTAGTCTAAGCAGGGCGGACCACGTGAAGGTTGCAATCTTCCACCCCGCCAACCCGCTGAGATGCTCCAGCAGTTTGTGTCCTTTTGAGTAAACCAGCATCTGCAGTTCCTTGTGTCTATATGGAATTGACTTCAAGATCTCTCCTGACGTTAACATAGAATGCCGTGGTGGCTCCCAAAGTGAGACGCAAAGTGCTGAAGTATCTCAGCGGGTCGGGCAGCTCTGGCAAAAAAAAAAGGGTGGGTGACATTCTAGGTCGGGACCCTTCTTCAGACTGGTGACTTCACAGAATGTCATGGTGGCCACTTGGTGGTTGCTTCTATATCCCATCGTTAGCCGGCCAGAGAGGGAAATGGCAGCGGACTGATAGGAAGAGAGTTTTAATGCAGTGTGTCCCAGTTAGAACAATGAAATTCTTGCTTGCTGCAGCACAACAGAATATGTAAACATGGTACATAACGGGAGAAAAAAAGTTCAGTGTGTGTATATACACATGCACACTTACTCAATAAATAAACAAATATCGTGCAATAATAATAATAGTCAGTTGTAGTTCAGAGCTTATTTGTTGTCGTGTTTAATAGCCTGATGGCTGTAGGGAAGAAGCTGTTCCTGAACCTGGACCTTACAGTTTTGAAGCTCCTGTACCTTGTTCCCGATGGCAACGGTGAGATGAGTGTGTGGCCAGGATGGTGTGGGTCCGTGATGATGTTGGCCGCCTTTTTGAGACAGCGACTGCGATAGATCCCTTCGATGGTGGGGAGGTGATGGAGGTGATGGACCGGGCAGTGGTCACAACGTTTTGCACTCTTTTGTTAATGTAGGAGCGTGGGTCATATTCAGCCCCCCTGGATTGACCATTGCCGAATTAACCACATCAGCTGCTCTGGAGCCACATGTAGACCAGACAGTAAATTTCCTCCCAAAAGCACACGAGTGAAACAGATGCGCTCTTTCAACAATCTGGCAGATCTATGATAACACTGCCAGTAAATAGTTTTTTTTTTAATTCCAAATTAACCAAATTAATTTCCTGTTTCTTTTTCCAAGGACAGACAAACCACTGGTTAGTTTTGATGCCTGTTATTCCACATCTGGACGGCGCAGCGGTAGAGTTGCTGCCTTGAAGCGCCAGAGACCCGGGCCCGATCCAGACTACGGGCGCTGTCTGTACGGAGTTTGCACGTACTCCCCGTGACCTGCGCGGGGTTTTCTCCAGGATCTCCGATTTGCTCCCACTCTCCAAAGACGTACAAGTTTGTAGGTTAATTTGCGTGGTACAATTGTAAATTGTCCCTAGTGTGTGTAGGATAGCGTTAGTGTGCGGGGACCACTGACTGGCACGGACTCAGCGGACCGAAGGGCCTGTTTCCGCGCTGTGTCTCCAAGCTAGACTAAACTAAATCGCCACTAAATTACGAGTTTGTGGAATTCCTTTTTGCAATCTCAGCACATCCCAAAATGCTTCTGGATTGTGCTCTCTCTCTTAATAATACAGATACTCTGCGTTAAGGTCATAGACATTTATCACACAGATAAAGCCCTTGAAGCTCATCCTGCTGATGTCAAACTCCAATTTTTTTTAATTGCACGAGTCCTTTGAAACCTCTGCTGTCTGGTGCTAGGCTCACAGTTCCAGGTAAACAATGCAGTTAAGTCTACTATCAATCTGGTCGAGACCAGCTAAGTCAGCATCGGCCGAGCATGGAACCTGAAACTTCCTTGGGCTCCCTTTTTCATTACGGCTCTTGGCATTGCAGCTGAGCATCGGGGGAGAAAATAATAATCTATCACCACAAAGAAAATTCCACGGGGCCATTCCTTCACCAGTCGTGTGGCTTCCAAACAAAGTTAAAAATAAACCCTGTCAGCTAAACCCTTGGGAAGCAAGGTTTAGATTTTTGCCCGAGTGCCATGCAGGCTCCGAGATGGCTTGACGATTAGGGCAAGGGATTTGCAATGGCCTCAAAACTGGCCTCAGATGCTGGAAAGTTCAGATGCACATTCATGCAATTTTCCCTTTAAGTGTTGCTGAGCCCCAGAGGCAGGGAAAAATGTAGGCTTTCTGTGCAAATTACGGACGATAACAATCCATTTTGCTGAAACAGTTCGCTTGTTTCATTGGATAAGGGCTTTCCACTGAAATGAATATCAGAAAAAAATAGGTGACAGCGGGACCTTGTTATGGCATCTGCAGTGTTACTGCCTCCACTCCCCTCTGCTGAGATATCAGTAATCAAAGATAATGTCACGGTACACCATAAGGTCTTTTGCGTTTTGGCACTGATGCTGTTAAGTGGCAGCACCGGCTACTACATAAAACCTCAACTCTTGTTACATGGGTCACGACTGAAATGGATACAGGAGTCAGGCAAAATGAAACAGGCAACTCATGCTTAACGACAAGTCGGGCTTTATTAGCCTCACCTCAACCTCCTCACAAAGTCTTCTGTATTTCTGTACAAACTGCAGTCTAGCAGACTACAGGTACAAAGGTGATTCATGATATTTATAGACCAAGTCATAAAAACTGGCAATGGGACTAGTCATTAAAACCTGGCACTAAAAATTGCTCATGAAATGGGCTCTGGTACTGAAACACAAGCTGGATTTCACACTCTGGAAATTTTAGGAGAATTGGGTCTCATATATTAAGGTTTTTAACAGTTTTTTTAGGACAGGCCACTTCAGATCAATTGGAAGAACCAAAGGGCTGACAGTGGCCCCGTAGCAGGACCGTCCACGTTGCGGGGCTGGAATACTGGAAGTATCCCGAGCTAATTCTGCCACCACCATCATCCATTGCGACAAGTGATGGCTCCCACTGATTGTCGCCGGAAGCTTGAGTCCTTTTCAGGACGGACGGTGACAGCGAGGTCAACATTTGTAACAAGATGGACACGAAAAGGAGAAGGAGGGCTTAAGGGCTGTCCCACTTGGGCCATCACTTCCGCGTCAGGCCAGTAGTGACGGCCGCGCGTCGGTCCCGGGAGAGTCGCGCGCGTCATCATGCGCCCGCACAACCGTCTGGAGCGCGTGACGTCCGTTGAAGATGGACACAAAATGCAGGAGTAACTCAGCGGGACCGGCAGCATCTCTGGAGAGAAGGAATGGATGATGTTTCGGGTCGAGACCCTTCTTCAGTCTAAAAGAAGGGTCTTGACCCGAAACGTCACCCATTGCTTCTGTCCATGGATGCTGCCGGTCCCGCTGGATTATTCCTGCATTTTGTGTCCATCTTCAATCTTCTTGGCCCCGCTCTGGAGTAGGAGTGGGGGCGGATCCGGATCCGCAGCGGCCGTGAGCCCCAGGCCGAGCTCGGCGATCGTTTGCCTGCTTCTGCTGCTGTTGGAGGTGAGACGTTGCGTCGCGCCAGGGTCTTGGGCCTGTCCCACTTTGGCCGTCAGTTCCGCGACAGGCCGGTGGCGCTCGAAGATTACGTGCAGGGCGAAGTCCACACTCCTCCACGCCACTCCACACTCCTCCACACCACACCTGCGCCCGTCCCGCGCTACCCACACGCTACCCACACGCTACCCACACGCTACCCACACGCTACCCACACGCTACCCACACGCTACCCACACGCTAGCAGGTCACGCGAATGGCGCGCGAAAGGCAGCCAAGTGGGACAGGCCCGTTACAGTATCTGCAGAATGTCTGCACGTAGGAATATGATTGTTCTCTCCCAGCGCTGCAGAACTGGAATCACAGGTTGTAAGGAAGGAACAACACTCTATGCTCCGCTCAGCTCACGGCCAGCAGCAGAATCAAGGACCAGCCGCACCTCTTCTCCCCTCTCCCATCAGGCAAAAAGGTATAGAAATGTGAGAACGCACACCTCCAGATTCAGGTACGGTTTCTTCCCAGCTGTTATGAGGCAACTGAACCATCCTACCACAACCAGAGAGCAGTGCTGACCTGCTATCTACCTCAGTGGTTCTCAACCTTGGGGTCGTGACCCCCTATGGGGGGGGCGTTTGGGGCTTTGCCGGGGGTCATGAAGGGGATACAAATAACATACCAATTTGTTGAGCCCATGTTTAGGAACCTAACAAAGGTACATACCATATACAGTGTACACAAAAAGCTGGAGAAACTCAGCGGGTGCAGCAGCATCTAAGGAGCGAAGGAGATAGGCGACGTTTCGGGTCGAGACCCTTCTTCAGACCCTTTCCCAGCTTTTTGTGTACCCTCGATTCTCCAGCATCTGCAGTTCCTTCTTTAACACATACCATATACAGTATTTTGTTCCTGTATGTGTGTACTGGTGCCAAAAAGGTTAAGAACCACTGATCTACATCATTGGTGACCCTCGGACTATCCTTGATCGGACTTTCTTGCACTTTCTTGCACTAAACATTATCCCCTGATCATGTAATGGCTCGATTGTAATCATGTGTTGTCTTTCTGCTGACTGGTTAGCAGGCAACAAAAGCTTTTCACCGCACCTCGGTACACGTGACACTAAACTAAACTGGAACTGAAACGTGCAGAGTTTCAGAATCATGGCTTCCTGATTCTTATACTCAAAGTCTTGGCCAATGAGGGCAAGCACACCATATGCCTTCGTTACCACTCTATCTACTTGTGTTCCCACTTTCAGGGAGTTTTTAGTTTTAGTTTAGAGATACAGCGCAGAAACCGGTCCTCCCGCACACCGGCTCCGCGCCGACCAGCGATCCCCGCGCATTAACACCATCCTACACCCAATGGGGACAGGTTTATTTTACATTTACCAAGCCAATTAAGCTGCAAACCTGTTCGTCTTTGGAGTGTGGTAGGAAACCGAACATCTCGGAGAAAACCCACGCAGGTCACGGGGGGGGGGCCGGGAACGTACAAACTCCGTATAGACAGCACCCGTAGTTGGGATCGAACCAGGGTCTCCGGCATTGCATTCGCTGCAAGGCAGCAACTCTACCGCTGCGCCAGCGTGACCGCCCTTGGACTTGGACCCCAAGATCCCTCTACACATCATGATCATGGCTGATCTGCAACCAGGCCTCAGGTCCACATCTGTCCTGGTTCCCCAGAGCCATCAATGTCTTGGCCTTTCTCTACTTACTTATTAACACCCCCAAACATTTAGCCTCCACAGCACTCCAGACCAGCACGTTCCAGAGATTCGCCACAGTGTGCAAGAGGAGTTCTGATGCCTCTCAGTTTTAAAGACTACTCTCTAATCTTCTATCAACGTCCCCTTGTTTGAGATTAGATACATAGAAACATAGGAAATAGGTGCAGGAGGAGGCCATTCGGCCCTTCGAGCCAGCACCGCCACTCATTGTGATCATGGCTAATCGTCCCCTATCAATAACCCGTGCCTGCCTTCTCCCCATATCCCTTGACTCCACTAGCCCCTAGAGCTCTATCTAACTCTCTCTTAAATCCATCCAGTGACTTGGCCTCCACTGCCCTCTGTGGCAGGGAATTCCATAAGTTCACAACTCTCTGGGTGAAAAAGATTTTTCTCACCTCAGTCTCAAATGACCTCCCCTTTATTCTAAGACTGTGGCCCCTGGTTCTGGATTTCGCCCAAGATTCTGGTGGAAACATCTTGATATATACCTTGCAGTCGCCCTCAGGATCTCACGCGTTTCCTTGAGAACAACTGTCACAAGTTCACAAGTTCACACACGTTCAAGTTCACAAGGACATGGATAGGACAAGTTTGAAGGGATATGGACCAAGAGCAGGCAGGTGGGACTAGTGTAGCTGGGCCATTGTTGGCCGGTGTGGGCAAGTTGGGCTGAAGGGTCTGTTTCCACACTGTATCACTCTTTGACTCTATAACTGGCATTCTCTTAAACTCCAATGAATCCAGATCTCATTTATTTCGCAACTTGTGAAAGGATAACCCTCTGATTCCCAGGAATGAGACATAGAAAAACACAGTGTGTAGGAAGGTGCTGAAAATGCTGGTTTCAGCTGCCTGGTTGGAGCGCAACAAAAGCTTTTTACTGTACCTCGGGACATGCCACAATAAACAAAGCTGCTTGTAGGGATCTGTAGGGATCGCTCCCTCGCAGCTCAGCAGAACAGGAATTACAGGCTGCAAGGGGGAACCACACTGTGTGTTGGGCTCATCACAAACACCAGCTACTTGGTGCCGTGTCTAAAAAGTCTAAAATAACCTGTCCAAAATTACCCAAGAATGGAAAAAATAATCAACTTCATAAATCCAACACAAAAGCAGTCTGAAGAAGGGTCTCGACCCGAAACGCTCCTTAGATGCTGCTGCACCCGCTGAGTTTCTCCAGCCTTTTGTGTGCCCAGCAGAGAATATTTATTTGGTTATGGAAATACCGCTGTGAGATTTATTTTCGGAGTGTTTCATCGCACGGAGAGAGGTGGGAGGAAAAGCTTTTGTGTCGTCTCAGCCCAGACCCAGGGTGGGAGTGGAACCACGCTGCTTCCCAATTAACCCCTCGTGGTGCTCGGATGTGGTGGTCCTGGATATCTCCTGCTCTCCAGCCAGGGAATATCTTGCAGTGAATTGCACCCACAAACAAAGAGAAGATTTACGAGGATGTTGCCAGAACTCGAGGGACTGAACTCAAGGGAGCGGTTGTTCCCATGGATGTCTGACAGTTCCGGGGTTACGTCCGTGCCCGCGTGTCCCTAGAGAGGGAAACACGCGGTGTCCACGGGGACGGTGGAGGCTTTCCGTGAACGCTGGTCACCGCAGGAGGTCGACTGTATTATTGATAAAAATGTTAATATTTTAATTTGAGAACTTTCTTTGTAAAATGCCAATCTAGGCATTCTCTGATCGTGTTACTACTTTGTATTTGTTTGTTCTGAATAAAAGCATTTTGTAAAAATAAAAAAAAAATGGATGTCTGACAGACCGGTTTCAAAACGTCTGGAAGAGCTAGTTTCAACTTGTATGGAAGAATCATCTGGGCGGCATGGTGGCGCAGCGGTAGAGTTGCTGCCTTACGGAGCCAGAGACCCGGGTTCGATCCTGACTACGGGTGCAGTCTTTGTGGAGACTGTACGTTCTCCCGCAGGTGCTCCGGTTTCTGCCCACACTCCGAAGACATGCAGGTTTGTAGGTTAATTGGCTTCAATAATTTGTTCAACAGTGTGTAGGATGGAACTGGTGTACGGGTGATCATTATTCGGCGCGGAATCGGTGGGCCAAAGGGTCTGTTTCTACGCTGTATCTATAATCTAAATTAAAATCTTATTAAATGATGGACCAGGCTTGAGAAGCTTTATGACCTACTGTTCAAGTTCAAGTTCAAGTGAGTTTATTGTCACGTGTCCCTGCTAGGACAATGACATTCCTGCTTTGCTTCAGCACACACAACATAGTAGGCATTGACTACAAAACAGATCAGTGTGTCCATATACCATTATATATGTAAATACACACATGAATAAATAAACTGATAAAGTGCAAATAACAGACAATGGATTATTAATGTTCAGAGTTTTGTCCGAGCCAGGTTTAATAGCCTGATGGCTGTGGGGAAGTAGCTATTCCTGAACCTGGTCGTTGCAGTCTTCAGGCTCCTGTACCTTCTACCCGAAGGTAGCAGGGAGATGAGTGTGTGGCCAGGGTGGTGTGGGTCCTTGATGATGCTGCCAGCCTTTTTGAGGCAGCGACTGTGGTAGATCCCCTCGATGGAAGGAAGGTCAGAGCCGATGATGGACTGGGCAGTGTTTACTACTTTTTGTAGTCTTTTCCTCTCCAGGGCGTTCAAGTTGCCGAACCAAGCCACGATGCAACCGGTCAGCAAGCTCTCTACTGTGCACCTGTAGAAGTTAGAGAGAGTCCTCCTTGACAAACCGACTCTCCGTAATCTTCTCAGGGAGTAGAGGCGCTGATGTGCTTTCTTGATAATTGCATCTGTGTTCTCGGACCAGGACTGATGCTTCTATATCTTATCTCAATTTCTTGCTTTAGTGATGGTCGTGAGAGGAAATATTTGGCCAAATACAATATTTTCGGTGTTTCCACAGGTTGTGCCATGACGTTGTGCCAGCTTTGTCTCTGTGTTTATCTGGAAAGTGTTATCCCCACTCATCCATAATATCATAGGTTCATTGGAGATAGGAGCAGAATTTGCCCAATCGGCCTAAGATGAGAAGAGAAAGATTGAATAGGAACCTTTTCACACAGAGGGTGATGAGTATATGGAATGAGCTGATAGAGGAAGTGGTTGAGGTAGGTACAATGACAACATTTAATATACCTTTGGACAAGTGCATGGATAGGAAAGGTTTAGAGGAATGTAAGGCCAAATAAGAGCAAATGAACCAAAGGGCATGACCTATGACGCTATGTCTCTATATCCCTCTCTCCTTGGAGTGTAGGATGCTGAGGGGTGAACTTATAGAGGTATATAAAGTCAAGAGAGGATGAGATAGGACAAATGCAGTCTTTTTGCCAGAGTGGATGGAGCATCATGTGATCAGCATGGATGTTGGTCCAAAGGGCCTGTTTCTGTATAGTGTGAGGAAAAGAACCAGTTCATGCTCTGTACTTTTCTACGTACTATGTTCTCTCATTCCTGGGATGAGAGGGTTATCCTATCGCAAGTGGTGAAAACAATTAGATCTGTGTGAATTGGAGTTTACAAGAATGCTAGTTGAAATATGGCCCGTTCCTGTACTGTACTTTTCTATGTCCTACGTTCTATTTTATTCTCTGAAGGGCATGAGGTGAACCAGATTAACATCTACATAGATGTATTACATCCATGAAAGGACACAAAGTGCTGTAGTAACTCAGCGGGTCAGGCAGCATCTCTGTAGAACATGGATAGGTGACGTTTCCATTCTTCAGACTCTGACGGGACTCAACCTGAAAGATCACCTATCTATGTTCTTCAGCCATGTGTCGGAAAGAACTGCAGATGCTGGTTTAAATCGAAGGTAAGCACAAAATGTGACCCTTCTTCAGACTGAAGACTGAAGTCTGAAGAAGGGTTTCGACCCGAAACGTCACCCATTCCTTCTCTCCAGAGATGCTGCCTGACCCCCGGCGTTACTCCAGCACTGTGTCCTTTTGTGTATTAATCAGCGACTGTTGTTCGTTGTTTCTATTATATCCATGTCTGAGGTTACTATAAAACCCTCCTTTATTTCCCTGCAATCCTCCCTTCTTCCCCTGCCCTTCCCCAGTGCCCTACCTAGACTCACACATATTTCTCCCCATCCCGGCCCCTTCCGCCTACATTGCTTCCTCTAGCTTAACGCAACGCTTCAATCCTTTTGTCTCGCACCTTCTCTCTTTTCATGTTTTCCCAACCATCTGCCTATTAATACCCTCCCCCTCACCTGTATCAACCTATTAACTGAAAATAGAAACAAAATGCTGGTGTAACTCAGTGGGACAGGCAGCATCCCTGGAGAGAAGGAATGGGTGACATGTTGGGTCGAGACCCTTCTTCAGACTCAACCTATTACTTGTCAGGCTTAGTCCTTCACCCCCCCCCCAGCGGCCCCCAACCTGACATGTCGCCTATCCATGTTCTCCAGAGATGCAGTCTGACCCATTGGATTACTCCGGCAATTTGTGTCTTTTGCTGTTACTGGTAAATGCCTTTCCTTTAAATTCCAGATTTATTCAATAACTCGAAGTTAATTTCCCCAACGCCCAGACTGGGATATGAGCTGCTTTTTTTGGATTAATATTGCAGACACTCTGGCTGCTAGGTCCTGTAATTGCTAGCCATTCTGGAATTGGTTTATGCTAAACAAAACCAAGGTAAGCGAAGGTTAGACACTTAAAGAAAGCAGCATACAGCATCAAAACAGGCGGCTTAAAAGGGTCAAGGTGTACCTATCAAGGTTGAATGGATATAGTTCTTCATGAGATTTGATGTTGGGCCAAATATCCATCTTGGCTCAAGAATTTAGTGAAGACTATTGAGCATAGAGGTTGGGAGGTCATGTTGCAGTTGTATAAGATGTTGGTGAGGCCTCATTTAGAATATTGTGTTCAGTTCTGGGCACCGTGTTATAGGAAAGATGTCGTCAAGCGGGAAAGGGTACAGAGAAGATTTACAAGGATGATGCCAGAGCTAGGTGGTCTGAGCTACAAGGAGAGGCTGAGTAGGCTGGGACATGCAGCGCAGGAGGTGGAGGGGAGATTTTATTGTGGTGTATAAAATCATGAGAGGAATAGATCAGTTCGATGAACAGAGTCTCTTGCCCAGAGTAGGTAAATCATGGACCAGAGGATATTGGTTTAAGGTGAGGGGATAAAGATTTAATAGGAAACTGAGGGGTAACATTTGCAGACAAAGGGTGGTGGGCGGATGCTGCCGGAGGAGGTAGTTGAGGCTGGGACTATCTCACGATTTAAGAAATAGTTAGGCAGGTACATGGATAGGACAGGTTTGGAGGGATATGGACCAAACGCGGGCAGGTGAGACTAGTGTAGCTGGGATATTGTTGGTTGGTGTGGGCAAGTTGGGCCGAAGGGCCTGTTTCCACACTGTATCACTCTATGACTCTATGGCCATTTTCTTATACAGTACATAATTCAAGTAATCTCTTTCCGGTCCAGTGGCCACATTGTGTCATTAACCCCCTCTCCGGGCTATAGTATTGCATTGAGTCTATTTAAGAAGAATTGGAGGGCAAGTTGGTTGAACAACAGCAAGGGTGAATGAGATGCCACTCCATCACACTGACTGTGTAACCTTTTTTTTTCATTATTTTCTGTTTCCGTTATTTGCAAAAGATTCGTGCTTTGGGCAGTGGCATTTACAAAATAAAGATTTTAATTATTCTCCAGGGACGAGCCTGGGAGCAATTTGGCGTGATTGATGAGATGCTTGCTGTAGATGGAGCTCTGATCTTAGCAGCATCAGGCTTGCAGAGCATGAGCCACCTACTGTAAATCACTACTGGAGCTGTCCTACGCTCTGTTGCAAAGGCAATATTGTAAAATGATAACTGGTTCTTGACTTACTACACTTCAAATGTGTAACAATCCTAATAAAATTTCAGTGGGGGTTTCACGCGGGTGAATGTTCACAAAGCACATAATCCTTTCCTTACTGTGTACTGAAGAGCTCATCCGCCAGCAATCTGCGTCCAAAACTCAAACTCCTCTCATTTTACTGTATAAAACCCGTTCAGAACCCGCACGGCAGCTCTTTCTGTCTTTGGCTCGCTAGTCCAGAACGTCATCCACATACACATCTACAGCTCCCAACTCACAATCAGATTGAATATAACTTCATCTCAGTGTTAGTCACACTTACTGTGCCAGTCGTATTTTATGTGTTTGCAACAAACTAATGGGCCTGAGCCACTTAGGCGTCTATTTAGGCACCTGCAGGAGACTCTGCAGTCGCCACATGGTCGCCACGTGTTCGCGGGAGTTGCCTTCATGGCCGTGAAGAGATCCCGCATTCTGGGAACTAGTCGCGGCCTGTTGAAAAATTAGCGCCGACCAGTATGAAGTCGCCATGGAGAATAGCGAGGATTCACGTGCCGTAGGTGGGTCGCCAGGAGGTCACAGTGGGTCGCCAGGAGGTCGAAGGTTCTCGTAGGTTGTAGCCGGTGCTGACCGGTGAATTTCATTGGCTCATTGGGGAAAAATAAAACGTAAGCAGAACCAAGGAATCGACCGGTAATGTTAAATGTCCGCCGAGCTTCACAGCCGTGTATCTCTGGCTTCTTGAAAGTTGTCTCCTCTCCTTCTCCCTCCTTCTCTGCCCTCTCCCCCCAACACCCCCCCCCCCCCCTTTAAAGGACTTACCGTAGACTTTGCTTTAGCTGTCTTAATTACAGCGCAAACCTTCCTGTTCATCGCTGTGTGTGTCTGTATCACAGTGGCTTTGCACCGTGTGAATTTCACTCGGACAGCGCTCCCCCACTTGCCCTGTCCCCTGCCTGCATAACGGGCTGGTGAAGGAAGCGATGTGTGTGTGTGTGTGTGTTCCACTCTGACAGTCGCCATTCCAGTTGCCGGTTTTTCAGGCGACTGCCAGCAACTTGACAGTCGCTGGGAGTCGCCTGAAAAATCGCCTAAGTGGGACAGGCCCATTAAGTAGGCCTATCTTAAGCGGTATTCAGTTTACTTCTGTAGTTATATGTTCAAAACATCTGCTCTGTGTTAGTTTGGGAATCTGTATAAGACACGAGATGGGTGTTCTTCAAACTGTCTGCCAAACAAGACTGCAACATTCCTCCACTGGCCTGATGTGGGCTATGTAAGGCGCTCAAGTTGCCCATGGTTAAAGGCAGAGCTCCAATTTTATTTTTGCTTGTTGGGAAGTTGCAGTCTCTTCCTGGTATTGTCACTATTTGGCCCAGCAAAGCTTATATGTGACAATCATACACAAGAACGTTTGAATCTGAGGGAGATTGATGTCCCTTTGAAAAGTGAGGATGGGTGGCATAGGAGTTTTTTTTTCTCATTTGATTTATGGATCTGGTCTTCTATGAAATTCTCTGTAATGTTAACTCTATTGATTTTGGTCGCTGCTTGACCTTCAGATAGGGACTTCACTATTAAAAGCCTATTATAAGGGCAGAATGGTGGTGCAACGGAAACGTTGCTGCCTTACAGCACCCGATCTTTGTGTTTATCTAAATCAAGGGGTATCGCAGAATCCGTAGAGAGTTTACAGCGGGGAAACAGCCCCTTCAGCCCACAGAGTCTGTGCCGATCAACGATCCCCATACACTAGCACTATCCTACACACTAGGGACATTTTTCAATTTTACCGAAGCCAATTGACCTACAAGCTGGCACATGTTTGTAGTGTGGGTGGGGGGGTGGGGGGGTGGGGGGGGGGGGGCGAAACCAAAGCGGCCAGAGAAAACACACTCGCTCACAGGGATCACGTATAAACTCCGTACAGACAGCACCCGTGGTCAGGATCGAACCAGGGTGCCTGGTTCTCTACGGCAGCAGCTCCACCATTGTGCCACTGTGTCATAGAGTCATGGAGTCATATAGCACAGAAACAGGGCCTTGGGCCTAACTCATCCAGGCTGATCAAGTCGCCCATCCTAGCTAGTCCCATGTGCCCGTGTTTGACACATATCTCGGTGAATCGTTCCTATCCATGTACCTGTCTAGAGTGTTTGAAATGTTGTTATCTTGACCGCTTCAAATCACTTCTTCTGGTAGCTCTTTTTATGTATGTAAAACCCACTGTGTGATAAAGCTGCTCCTCAGGTTCCAACCAAATCTTTCCCCTCTCACCTTAAACTTATGCCCCTGAGTCCTTTATTCTCCCACACAGGGAGAAAAGACTGTGCATTCACACTATCAATGCCCCCTCATGATTTTATACACCTCTGTAAATTCAACTCGGTCTCCCGTGCTCCAAGGAATAGAATCTTATGCCCCTGTCCCACTTAAGGGAAACCTCTGGAGACTTTGCGCCCCTCCCAAGTTTTCCGTGCAGATCCCGGAGGTTTTTGTCCTCCGCCAACCACCTTCAACTGGCATCGCAACCGGCTTTGATTAAAAATTACCGATTTTTAAAGCGGAAACCACTTTCGACCATTAGGGAGACTGACAAAAACCTCCGGGAGCCTCCGGCTATGAACGACAGTGATCGCGACTTCTACTGAAGTGTGGATGGCCGTTGGCTCGCTAGAAGCTCATCCGCCCTTTGACAGGTCTTGTTTATGGTCTGCTGGGAGTCCACAGCCCCCTCCTCACCTGGCAATGGATAATGTCCAGCTGCAATCCCTACAAATCCGACTTCATCTCATCACTGAATAAACTAAATAACAGGATTGGGATAAAAAAGGAAAATTTACATTCAGAAACATAACGACAAAAAAAGCAATGAAAGCAAAACGTGCACCAGCCTAAGTGTCTAAACCAAAATATTAAAGTGTGGGAAAGGGCAAGGAATGTGACTGAGTGGATCAGTTCATCATTCAGAGATCCTGTAGTCTGACTGCTCTTTGTTTGCCCTGTAAAATTATTCAACTCCATGATTTATTTGACTAAATAAACTTGTTTCATTCCGGGCCACAGATCAGGGGTCAAATTGGGACCAGCACTACTCACAGTTCAATAACTTTCTACCCGAATGAAGGAAATTATGTTCAATATTGGCCAAAGGCCCTTTTCTGCGCTGTATGGTCCATCTATCTATATATCTGTCTATCTTTTTATTATCAGGCACGTGAACCATCCCACCAACAACTAGAGAGCAGTCCTGAACTACGAACTACGACGTACCTCCTGGAGACCCTCGGATTATCTTTGATCAGATTATACTGGCTTTATCGTGCACAAAACGTTATTCACCTTGTACCCCTTATCCTCTACCTTTACACAATGCTTGGCTTGACCGCAATCATGTTTTGTTTTATCCGCTGGCGGATTAGCACGCAACGAAAGCTTTTCACTGTACCTTGGTACACGTGCCAATAAACTAAACTAAACTACCTATCTGATATTTTATCTTAGCTTAGCTTTCAGCTCAGTTTACTCTAGTTTAGAGATACAGCATGGAAACAGGCCCTTTGGCCCACCGTTTCCGCGACGACCAGCCAGCCCCATTAACTAACGCTATCCTACCCACTAGGGACAATTTACAATTTTACCAAAGCCAATTGGTGAATTGTACGTCATTGGAGCGTGGGAGGAAACCGGAGCACCCGGAGAAACCCACACAGTTCACAGGGAGAACGCACAAACTCTGTGCCACTGTATGGCAGCAGGTCTACCGCTGCGCCACCGTTTCCAACCGGATTCCGGACACGCGGTTCCAGACAACAGCAGATAATATGTGCAGCGAGAGGCCACCTAGATCAAGACTGTCGTTCACTAAAAACACTTTACCAATGTAAACTTGCTTTCTTTTTTACTAAATCTCAGAGCGTCAGCATGGTGGTCGGCATGCTTGAACAAATTAATACATTTTATTAGCCCAGTATGTATACATACAAGGAATTTGCTTTGGTGCTTTGCTGGCAAGCAACAACTCGATATACAGTAAACAATTTAAAAAAAATTGAAGACACAGTGCGTTACTGTCAAGTTGTCCGACAACTTTAGGCTGTGCACACCATACGCAAGAAGAAGTTCCTCTGTAACTGAAACCTCCCTGGGGGCAGGCAGGTCCCCCAACACTGGCAGCATCTACACTCTTTACACTCTTGCTCACCAGGCCTCAATTAGACGTTTATTTACTTACCCTCTTGCCCTTTGCCCTTAACTTGGGGTTTCCCTTTCCATGGTCAGAAGCAAGTTGCTTCGCCCCGTGTCATAAACAAACAAACCTTGTTTAATTGTTTTGTTTCTGTTGAACATGGTGTGTCTAGAAGTCACACAGTCATTCAGCACAAACAGACCCTTCAGTCTAACCCGTCCATGCCAAGCAAGATGTCCCACCTAAGCTATTCCTATTTGTCCGCCTTTAGCCCATATCCCTCCAAACCTTTCCTGTCTGTGTAGCAGTCCAAGTGCATTTTAAATGCTGTTTATGATTTCTGCCTCAACTACCTCCTCTGGCAGCTCGTTCCATATACCCACCGCCCTCTGAGTGAAGAGTACAGAAAGAAGCGTGCAGGAAGGAACTGCAAAAAGCTGGCGTAACTCAGCGGAACAGGCAGCATCCCTGGATAGAAGGAATGGGTGATGTTTCGGATCGAGACCTTTCTTCAGACCGAGAGTCAGGGGAGAGGGAGACACAGAGGTAATCAAGGGCAAGGTGTGAAAAGGAGACATCAAAAGAGAAGAAACGTAGAATAGATCATTGTTAGCTGGGAGAAGGTGACAAACAGTGATAAAATGTAACTGGGGACAGTCAGACTGGTCAGACAACTGGGAAGGGGGAGGGATGAAGAGAAAGGTGAAACATAAAACATAGAAACATGGAAAAGTAGGTGCAGGAGTAGGCCATGCGGCCCTTCGAGTCAGCACCGCCATTCAATATGATCGTGGCTGATCATCTAAAATTCATTCTGAAGGGTCTCGACCAGAAAAGTCACCTATTCCTTTGCTCCATAGATGCTGCCTCACCCGCTGAGTTTCTCCAGCATTTTTATCTACCTTCGATTTTTCCAGCATCTGCAGTTCCTTCTTAAACATCCAAAATCAGTATCTCATTCCTTTTTTGTTCCCCATATACCTTGATTCCTTTAGCCCTAAGAGCTAAATCTGACTCCCGCTTCAAAACATCCAGTGAATTGGCCTCCACTGCCTTCTGTGGCAGAGAATTCCACAGATTCACAACTCTCTGGGTGAAAAAGCTTTTCCTCATCTCAGTCCTAAATGGCCTATCCCTTATTCTTAAACTGTGACCCCTGGTTCTGGACTCCCCCAACATGGGGAACATTTTTCCTGCATCTAGCATGTCCAATCCTTTAAGAGTTTTATATGGTTCTAAAAGATCTCCTCTCATTCTTCTAAATTCCAGTGAATACAAGCCCAGTTGACCCATTCTTTCAATATATATCAGTCCCACCATCCTGGGAATTAACCTGGTGAACCTGTGCTGTACTCCCTCAATAATCAATAGCAAACATTGTACGCAATACTCCAGATGTGATCTCACCAGGGCCCTGTACAAGTTAGAAAAGTTAGATAAGTAAATGTTCATACCGCTGGGGTCGGTGTAAGCTGCCCAAGTGAAAAATGTTCCTTGGTGCTGTTCCTCCTATTTGAGCTGGGCCTCACCCTGACAATGGAGGAGGCCCAGGACAGAAAGGTTCAAGGTCAAGGTCAAGTTACATTTATTGTCACATGCACCAATTGGTACAGTGAGATTTGAGTTACCATACAGCCATACGAATAAAAAAGAACATAATATATGATAGAGTTTAACATGAACAGCCCCCCACAGCGGAATCAACGTTTCCCAGTGTGAGGGAAGGCAATAAAGTTCAGTCATCTTCCTCTCTGTTCACCCGTGGTCGGGGCCTTGAGCACTCTGCAGTCGCCGCTATGGACGGCCCGATGTTTCAGGCCCTCTCGCTGGGAAGATCGGAGCACCGCCCTCGGAACGGAAGAACACACTCAACGGCTTGGAGTTTCCGAATCGGCCACTTCCTACCGGAGACCGTGGCTCCCGAAACCCACAGGTCAAGCTGGGTGGAGATTCAACGCTGGTGACCCCCGGCAAGAGGTCCCAAGACTCCGTTAAAGTCCCAAGACTCGATGTTAAATTCAGCGGCGCTCGCGGCTGGAAGCTGCGCAGACCACAGCTCCACGATGCTAAACAGCTGGCCCAACACTCCGGAGCTTCACGCGGCGATCCCCGGTAAGGTATCGCCCGCTCCGCGGTGGAATTCAGTGCTGCGCCGCTGCTGAAGCTCTGGACGGTCTCCGGCAGGAGAGGCCGCATCAATCGGGATGGTAGGCCACGAGGTGGGGGGGGGGGGGGTGCAAAAATGCGGCTCCGAGAATAGACACATCATCAACCAGGTAGTGACTGGGAAACAGTTTCCCCTCTTCCCCCTCCCACCCATCCACGTAAAAAAGACTAGAAGACCTCCAGAAACATACTTTTAGACAGACTAAAAATAAGAAAAAGGATGAAAGAACAAACAGCTGCTGGCGAGGCTGCTGCATGCAGCGTCACCCGATGACCCGTGCGGAAGGTCAGTACGGGAATGGGAGGGGGCGTGAAAGTGTTTAGCAACCAGCTTAGCAAAGGGTATAGAAGTTGGAACATTACAGTTGCACAAAACACTGGTGAGGCCACACTTGGAGTACTGTGTTCAGTTTTGCTCATCCTGCTATAGAATGGATGCCATTAAGCTGGAAAGGGTGCAGAGAAGATTTACAAGGATGTTGCCAGGACTCAAGAGCCTGAACTGTAGGGAGAGCTTGTGTAGGCTAGGACTTCTTAGAGCACAGGAAGCTGAGGGGGTGATCTTATATATGTAGAATTATATATTATTTAGTGTAAACAGGGTGAATGCTTTTAATCAGGGTAGATATTTCAAAAGCAAGAGGAAATATGTTTCAGGGGGCAACTTTTTCTCTCACAGGATGGTGGGTATATGGAACGAGCTGCCAGAGAAAATCGTTGAGGAAGAAACAACATTTATAAGGTACTTGGACAGGTACATGGATAGGAAAGGGTTAGAGGGATATGGGCCAAATATGGGCAAATGAGACTTGCTTAGATGGTGTACCTTGGTCGGAATGGATGAGTTTCCATGTCGTATGACTCTATGTGGGGGCAATTTATTTACACAGAGGGTGATGAGTGCCCGGAATATGCTGTTTGTGGTGGTGGTTGAGCCAGATACATTGGTGGCATTAAAGAGATGTTTGGATAGGTACATGGATATGCAGGGGTATGGATTATATGCTGGTAGATAAGAGATGGCCTTGGCATCATGTTTGGCAGAGACATGGGCCAAAAGGCATGTTGATGTGCCCTACTGTTCCGTGTCCTATGTTCTATGTTCTATGTTCCATATTCCATGTTCCATGTTCCATGTTCTATGTTCTATGTTCCATGTTCCATATTCTATGTTCCATGTTCTATGTTCTACATCCCATGTTCCATGTTATATGTTCTGTTCCATGTTCCATGTTCCATATTCTATGTTCTATGTCCCATGTTCCATGTTAGATGTTCTATGTCCCATGTTCCATGTTAGATGTTCTATGTCCCATGTTCCATGTTATATGTTCTATGTCCCATGTTCCATGTTATATGTTCTATGTTCCATGTTCATAAGGTCATAAGTGATAGGAGCAGAATTAGGTCATTTGGCCCATCAAGGCCCAGCAGAATTAGGTCATTTGGCCATTCCATCATAGCTGATCTATCTCTTCCTCTTAACCCCATTCTCCTGCCTTCTCCCCATAGCCCCTGACACCCGTACTAATCAAGAATCTAACTATCTCTGCCTTAAAAATATCCATTGACAGCCTCCATAGCCTTCTGTGGCATTGGATTTCACCGATTCACCACCCTCTGATTAAAGAAATTCTTCCTTGCCCCCTTCCTAAAGGAACGTCCTTTAATTCAGAGACTATGACCTCTGGTCCTAAACTCTCCCACTAGTGGAAACATCCTCTCCACATCCACTCTATCCGTGTTCCTATGTTCCCAGGTTCTATGTTCTATGATTCTGACTATGACAGCCATAAATACTGGTCCTTTCTAGTTCTGTAAGCAGATAGTGTAATAGTCCTGTTTCATTCAGTTCAGTTCAGTTTATTGTCACATGTACCGAGCTACAGTGAAAAACCTTTGTTGCGAGCTAACCAGCCAGCGGAAAGAAAATACACGATTGCAATGAAGCCATTCACAATGTGCAGATACACGATAAGGGAACAATGGTTAGTGCAAGGTAAAGCCAGCAAAGTCAGATATGATAGTAGTTCAGGACTGCTCTCTGGTTGCGGTAGGATGGTTCAGTTGCCTGATAACAGCTGGGAACAAACTATCCCTGAATATGGAGGTGTGTGTTTTCACACTTCGATACATTTTGCCTGTTGGGAGAGGGGAGAGGAGGGATTGGCCAGGGTGCGACTCCTCCTTGATTATGCTGCTGGCCTTGCCGAGGCAGCACGAGGTATAAATGGGACCAGTGGAAGGATCTGAAGAAGGGTCTCGGCTCGAAACATCACCCATTCCTTTTTCTCCAGAGATGCTGTCCGACCTGCTGAGTTACTCCAGCTCTTTGTGTCTATCAGTGGGAGAGATGTTGGTTTGTGTGATGGCCTGGGAAGCGTCCTATTCCCGACTTGCAGCATAGCACTTATTCAGCGCCCCTTCCTCAAACAGGTGTTGATATTAAACAATGAAGGTTGGTTCAGAAGGTTCAATCTTTGGGTGTTAATGGCGGAGTAGCAAGATGGATTCAACAGTGGCTGAATGGGAGATGTCAGAGAGTAATGGTGGATGGCTGTTTGTCAGGTTGGAAGCCGGTGACCAGTGGGGTGCCTCAGGGATCTGTGTTGGGTCCACTGTTCTTTGTCATGTACATCAATGATCTGGATGATGGGGTGGAAAATTGGATAAGTAAGTATGCAGATGATACTAAGATAGGTGGTATTGTGGATAATGAAGTAGATTCTCAAAGTCTACAGAGAGATTTGGGCCATTTGGAAAAGTGGGCTGAAAGATGGCAGATGGAGTTTAATGCTGATAAGTGTGAAGTGCTACATCTTGGCAGGACAAATCAAAATAGGACGTACATGGTCAATGGTAGGGAATTGAGGAATGCTGTGGAACAGAGGGATCTAGGAATAACTGTGCATAGTTCCCTGAAGGTGGAATCGCATGTAGATAGGGTGGTAAAGAAAGCCTTTGGTGTGCTGGCCTTTATAAATCAGAGCATTGAATATAGGAGTAGGGAAGTAATGTTAAAAATTGTACAAGGCATTGGTAAGACCAATTCTGGAGTATGGTGTACAATTTTGGTCGCCTAGTTATAGGAAGGATGTCAACAAAATAGAGAGAGTACAGAGGAGATTTACTAGAATGTTGCCAGGGTTCCAGCAACTATGTTACAGAGAAAGGTTGAACAAGTTAGGTCTTTATTCTTTGGAGCGCAGAAGGTTAAGGGGGGACTTGATTGAGGTCTTTAAAATGATGAAAGGGATAGACGTGGATACGTTTTTCCCATTGAGGGTAGGGAAGATTCAAACAAGAGGGCATGACATGAGAATTAAGGGACTGAAGTTTAGGGTAACGTGAGGGGGAACTTCTTTACTCAGAGGGTGGTGGCTGTGTGGAATGAGCTTCCAGCAGAGGTGGTGGAGGCAGGATCGATTTTAACATTTAAAAGTAAAGTGGATAGGTATATGGACGTGAAGGGAATGGAGGGGTATGGTCTGAGTGCAGGTAGATGGGACTAGGGGAAAACAAATGGTCGGCACGGACTGGAAGGGCCGAGAGGGCCTGTCTCCGTGCTGTAATTGTTATATGGTTATATGGTTATATAATGTTGATATCTGTACTGGTCCCTGATCCCGAGAGATGAATACGACAAACCACGGCAATTGGCGGCGCCAGTGTTTAAGAGATGTTTATGGCTGCAGTGCTTACACAAGATCGGAGGAGGTGCTGCATTTGCACCTCAGTGTCATTGTCGGTGTCAGAAAACCAAACTTAACACTCACGCTCACAAGGATCACTTCCACCTCTTCACCATCTCCCCCAGGGTGAGACCCCTCATGTAAGGGAAGGAACTGCAGATGCTGGTTTAAACCGAAGATAGACACAAAAAGCTGGAGTAACTCAGGGGGACAGGCAGCATCTCTGTAGAGAAGGTATGGGTGACGCTTCGGGTCGAGACCCTTCTTCAGACTGGTTAGGGATAAGGGAAACGAGAGGTTCAGGCGATGATGTAGAGATATAAAGGACAATGAATGAAAGATATGCAAAAAATGACAGGTGAAATATCAGACACAATTTAACTCTGATCCATAGATGGGCAGCACAGGGGTGCAGTGGTAGTGTTGCTGCCTGACAGCACCACAGACCCGGGCTCAATCCTGACTACAGGCTTCAGTTTAGTTTAGTGTCACGTGTACCGAGGTACAGTGAAAAGCTTTTTGTTGCGTGCTAACCAGTCAGCGGAAAGACAGTACATGATTACAATCGATCATTTCCACGCTGTATTTCTAAGCTAAACTAAAAAAAGATGCTGTAAATCTGAAATGATAGAAACCGCTGGAAATGCTCAGCAGATCAGGTAGCCTCTGTGAAAATAGGAACAGAGTTAATATTTCAACTGAAAAGACCCTTCATCCACTGTGGGAAAGAGGGAAAAAAGCAAATTAAATTTAGGGGGCAGGTGGATAGGAAAATGGGAAAACCTGTCATGTCTAGGACAGTTTTTAGATATATCTTCTTCACCCCTCCCCACTCCTCTGTGCGTTTCAAATGAACTGTTTCTATCGCAATTCCTTAGTTCACTTTACTGCCTCCACTGACCTTTCACTGTCTTACAGCATTTTGCAACAAAGTCATAGGGGATGCAAATCATCTTTTCACCCCGTTCCCTCGAACCAACAGAAGCCTGAAAACATGCACCCCCAGAGTAGGGTGGAGCTTCTTCCCTTGTTATCAGGCTTCTGAAGTTAGGGTACTGTTTAATTGGCCTCATAGCAGCAGCGTCCACGTCGCGGGGCTGGAAACTGGAAGTATCCCGAGCTAATTCTGCTCCCACCATCATCCATTGCAACAAGTGATGGCTTCCACTGATTGTCGCCGGAAGCTTGTGTCCTTTTCAGGACAGAAGATGACAGCAAGATCAACGTTTGAAACGTGGAAGATGGACACCAAAGAAGAAGACTGTTCCATTCACCTCTATCCCTTTGCGAACATCGGACTTCCTCTAAGGAACAGATGCATTACTATGCGTTATAATGCTGAGCACTATATTCTGCACTCTGTATCTTCCCCTTTGCCCTATATATTGTACTGGCTTTTGAACTGATTGTATCTATGTGGTGTATCTCATCGGTTTGGATAGCATGCAAAGCAAAGCTTTTCACTGTGCCTTGGCACATGTGACAATAATAAACCTAAACCATCAATGTCAAATTCTCCAACTTCCAAGGACACATCTTTTCTCTCTCTATGTCAGAAATGGCATAGTCTATCCAAATTCCCCTCCAACACCAAGCCAGCCATTCCAGAAACGATTCCAGCCCAGTCTCTCTGTGCCAAGTGCATCTTTTTTTAGGGAAAGGAGAGCATAGCTGTGCAAGGGACCCCAGATGCTGTGCAGCCAAGGCGCTGGATAATTGCTTTGAGATATTTTTACTCTCATGCTCAAATCCTTGAATAATAAAGGTCAACATGCCGTTTCTAATTGTTTTCTGTGTTGTTCCAGTGAACAAAGGCACCGGAATAAATCTGGGAGGCAGACTGGCCACTGGGTGAAAGATGGGGAAAGATAGGGTAAGGGGTGTGAAGTGAGGGCTTGGGATGGACTGGGACCAGACCAGGTTAGTCACTGGGTGAAAGATAGGGTTTGGATGAGGTGGGAAGTGAGGGGCGGGAAGCCGGGAACAGGGAGGTGATAATGACCGTGGCTGTTTAAGTTGGCTTTCATGTCGCTACCTAGACAGAAGGATGCGAGTGTGTAAGAAGGAACTGCAGATGACCGGATAGAGCCAAAAAGCTGGAGTAACTCAGCGGGACAGGCAACATCTCTGGAGAGAAGGTATGGCTAACGTTTCGGGTCTGAAGAAGGGTCTCAACCCGAAACGCCACCCATTCCTTCTCACCAGAGATGCTGCCTGTCCCGCTGAGTTACTCCAGCTTTTTGTGTCCAGTGTGAATGGTGGTACAGAGTTACAGCTGGTAGAGCAGCTGCCTCACAATATAAGAGGCCTGTGTTGATCCTGACTTCGGGTGTTGTCTGCAACCAGTTTGCACGGTCTCCTTGTAACAACGTGAGTTACTTCTGACTTCCCCAGTTTTCTCCCAAATCCCAAAGTCGTGCAGGTTTGTAGGTTAATTGGCATCTGTAAATTGCCCCTTGTGTGTCGGGAGTGGATACTGATGAGGGTTAACATGGAATGAGTGTGTACGGGTGATCGATGGTCGGTGTGGGCTGAAGGGCCTGTGTCCACGTTGTATCGTTCAATCAATAACAAAGGTTCATATTTCAACAAGGTTAGTAAATAAGGCCACGGTGAGGGGTGCCAGAGGTCAGTTGCTGTGGAAGAGGGTCAGAAGCTTTGCCAGACTCAATTGTACACCAATGTTACAGCAGGGTGTAAGGCAGCAACCAGAGCAGAGGAGTATATCAGCAGCAAGGGATCGGAGCCTGTGTGGGGGAAGGTGTAGACAATTTTGTCCATCTTTCCATTATTAAGCCAAAGAAACCAACGGCTTGTGCAAGGTTCTGAGTTGGACAAGGACCCGCATCACAGAGTTGTTCAGGGGAGGTGGAAGGTGCAGAAGGCTGAAAGCACGCACCACCAGTTGAGCTTGAGTTTAGTTTAGTGTCACGTGTACTGAGGAGCAGTGAAAAGCTTTTGTTGCACGCTAACCAGTCAGCAGAAAGACAGTACATGATTACATGGAGTCATAGTCACGCCGTGGAAGCAGGCCCTTCGGCCCAACTTTCCCACACATGTCCCAGCTACTAGCCCCATCTGCATGCATTTAGTCCATATCCCTCCAAACCTGTCCTATCCATGTACCTGCCTAACTGTTTCTTAAATCGTGAGATAGTCCCAGCCTCAACTACCTCCTCTGGCAGCTTGTTCCATACATCCACCACCCTTTGTGTAAAAAAGGTACCCCTCAGATTCCTATTAAATCTTTTCCCCGTCACCTTAGACCTATGTCCACTGGTCCTCGATTCGCCTACTCTGGGCCAGAGACACTGCCTTACAATCAAACCATTCACAACCACATCATAAAGGGAATAACGTGAATAACATTTAATATAAGTCCAAACAAAGATAGTCGGAGGGTCTCCAATGGGGTAGATAGCAGCGCAGGACTGCTCTCTAGTTGTTGGTAGGATGGTTCAGTCGCCTAATAACAGCTGGGAAGAAAGTCAGGAACAGCTGCTTTCCCTCTGTTATCAGGCTTTTCAATCTTCGTTCCATAAGCTAGGTTATACTGTCCAACTCGCCTCTTCCCCACTGCAGATCTTGGGCTTTCTCTATGGAACTGATGCCCTACATTGCTGTAACTATATTCTGTATGGTTGAGAGGGAAAAATAGATCAGCAATGATTGAATGAGACTCGATGGGCTGAATGGCCTACTGCACCTGTGTCTTATGGTCTTATAGTCACTGTATTTTCCCCTTTGCTCTACATATTGTATTTGAGTTTGAATTGATTATACATTAATACAATCAAGAACGTCCGATCTAATTGGAAATTATGCAAAGCAAGACTAAAATCTAACCTAAGCCTAACCTTGAAGCAAAGCTAATTGTTGATTGGTAGACAATGACTGCATCACTGTAGAGATCGTTAGCACAAGGCCATGTGGAAAGGGGGATGAGGAAGGAGGTAAGGATAAAAACTTGAAAAACTTTTCAACAACTTGAAAATGTCCATGTTAATGATATAAAGAGAAAGAAGATGCCATTGCTGGGTATGTATGACCTGGACACCTACTCATATAACCTGCCCACACTGATCCATCTACACTAGCCCCACCTGCCTGCGTTTTTGGCCCATATCCTATCCTTGTACCTGTCTAAATGTTCCTTAAACTGTGCGATAGAAGCTGCCTCAACTGCCTCCTCCGTCAGCTCGTTCCATACGGCCCAACTTTCCCACACCAGCCAACATGTCCCAGCTACACTAGTCCCACCTGCCCGCGTTTGGTCCATATCCCTCCAAACCTGTCCTATCCATGTACCTGCCTAACTGTTTCTTAAATCGTGAGATAGTCCCAGCCTCAACTACCTCCTCTGGCAGCGTGTTCCATACACCCACCACCCTTTGTGTGTTAATGTTACCTCACAGGTTCCTATTAAATCTTTGCCCCCCTCACCCTAAACTTAAGGGCGTCACAGTGGCGCAGCGATAGAGTTGCTGCTTAGTTTAAGATCCCAACCACGGCCGCTGTCTGTACAGAGTTTGTACGTTCTCCCCGGGACTGCGTGGGTTTTCTCCGAGATCTTTGGTTTCCTCCCACGCTCCAAAGGCGTGCAGGTTTGTCAGTTAATTGGCTTGGTGTAAGTGTAAATTGGCCCTAGTGTGCGCCGGATAGTGTTAACGCGTGGGGATCGCTGGTTGGTGTGGCGAAGGGCCTGTTTCCATGCTGTATCTCTAAACTAAACTAAACTAACTTAAAATGATGACTGATTTTTGGCCCCGTCCATAACCTAGAGGTGAGTTTATTTCATTTCCGTCGAAATTCCATAGGACACCTGTTGATGCAGCAAAGAGACCAATGCCTAAAAAATATAAAACTCTCACCCACGTTCTGCCTGCAACTTGGCATGAACGCTACTAAATTCTTGGACACAACTTGTGGCACATCATTGTTACATTGCCAAACTTCCCATTTGTAATTGGCGAACCAGACTCGTGAATGATAGATCACTTGATTGTTAACAGATAAGTGATCGGCAAGCAGTTAAAATAATTATTAGTCTTCCAAGTACATGTCAGTGCCGAGGCCACATCATCCATCAGCTGCATGGTTTGATAATAACAGTTAATCATTGCTGACTGCTACTCCCACGGTTGAGCTGCCGTCCAATATTGGAGTCCATTATGGTGAGGCAGCTTCGCTCAGTCACACAGTCGCCCACAGTTCATAAACATGTTTGCAATGGCAATAATTATACTTGCACAAAGCTTGAAAAGAAAAGAAAATGACTTCCTGCATCGTTAGCCTGGTAAACAATGAATTATTAATATGCACGGCACAACATAATGGAATGTCGTGATTCCAGATAATGAGTGGCTGGAAGGCAGGCATTTCCAGAATCCAGTCTGTGATTGGCAAAAATGATATTATTGGTGCGAGTTTAATGTGTTGACTCTGAAATCATTCCAACTTTTCAAGTTTTAAAGTCTGTTCTGAACTCTTCAGTGCTTTTCGCCCTGCTCTGTACATTTCGACACACCGATCCCACATAAAACAGGGCCGCCTTGAATCAGATTATGTCCAGCATTGCCTGAGGATGACTCGTGTATGTGGAGATTATTATTAGCCAACATTTGTTTGTTGTCCTTGAGTGCAACATGGATGGCCTTCCTTTCGTTTGAATTACAACAAACCTTGGACTCTGAGCCATCATTTGCCGGGTTTGCTTATAGGTGGAACGCCATCATCCGATTTTGTGATTTGAATGGAAGAGCTTGCCAGGTAGTGATCTGCGTCAGAGCGCAGGGCATGAAGACTAAATAAACCTCCTTTAAGGCGGCAAAGTGGATAGAGCTGCTGCTTCGATCCCGACTCCGGTTGCTGTCTGGGCAGAGTTTGCACGATCTCCCCCCCCCTGACCATGTGAGTTTCCTTCAGGTGCTCCAGTTTCATCCCATACCCAAAGGCATGCAGGTTTGTATGTTAATTGGCTGTTGTAAAATTGATCCTAATGGGACTGGGGCTCCATAATTTAACTGGGGGGGGGGGGAATAAAATAAATATTTCCAAGATCCATAGAGAGATACAACACAACAGAAACAGGCCCACCGAGTCCACACAAACCATCAGTCGCTCCTTCACATAGAAGCTGGTGGATGTATGGAATGAGCTGCCGGAAGAAGTGGTGGAGGCAGATGCAATTAGAACATTTGAAATAAACTTCAAAGGTGCAGTAATAGGAAAGGTTGGGAGGAATGTGGACCATGTGTGGGCTAGTGCGACTAACTAACTCTGTTACACTACAAGGATGAGTTGGGCTGAAGGGTTTTGGTGCTGTACAACTCTATGACTCTGAACTTTGTGGCTCCACTAGGGTAAATGCCAGGCAGTTCCAACCAAGATAGGCCAAGAAGTGCTGGAGTAACTCAGTGGGCCAGGCAGCATTTCTGAAGAAAAAGGATGGGTGATGTATCTGATCAGAACCCTTCTTCAGACTGAAAGATGCTGCCTGACCTGCCGAGGTGCTCCAGCACCTTTTGTCTATCTTTGGTATGCACCAGCATCTGCAGTTCCTTTCTATGCACTCCACTCTGGATCGCTTTGCCCATAAGAACACCTATGCCAGGACTTGTTTTCATTAGACGTAGAAACATAGAAATATAGAAAATAGCTGCAGGAGTAGGCCATTCGGCCCTTCGAGCCAGCACCACCATTCAATATGATCATGGCTGATTATCCACAATCAGGACCCCGTTACTGCTTTCTCCACATATCCCTTGATTCCATTAGCCCTAAGAGCTAAATCTAACTCTCTCCTGAATACATCCGGTGAATTGGCCTCTACTGCCTTCTGTGGCAGAGAATTCCCCAGATTCACAGCTCTCTGGGTGGTTCCACTAATTAACAACTCTCTGGGTGAATGTAGCTCAACCATCGACACCGTAACGCCAAATCTTCGGTATGAAGCAGCATCTGCAGTTTCTTCCGACACACAGTTCTAACCAGGATGTGCTCTGAACCTGGTCTCTCCAGCGTGGTCCAGGGCCTCGGAGAAATTAAGAGGTTGTTGATGCACTCTGGTTATGATGTAGGGTGACGTATTGATGGAGCAGGCTGATGACGATAGGGGAAATGGAGGGTCGGAAGGAAGCAGCTCTCGTCAGGTCCATGCGGAAAGATTGGACGAAACTAGAAGCAGGATGGGGAAGGATTAAAGTGGAAGTGGGAGGGTCGAGGTTGAAATGCGTTGGGGATATGAGCTGGTTCCCAGGTGGTAACGTATTTATCCAAAACGGACGTGCATGGTGGCTGCCATTTATTTCTTTAAACCCGTTATGTATCCTGGCTGAAACTGTTTATCCTACAATGGCTCCCCACTGTTGAGTTCCAGTGCCACAGTGCGGTGAGGCAGAGATTCTGGTCGAAAGGACTTTTTCTTTATTTTTAGCCTGGCATTTTTGGCTTGTTGTTGTTTCCAGGTGCTACCTCAGTCAGATGCCCCATAAATAGTGTGAATGTTGAGCTCACGTTACAGCTAGCTCACTGACAGGTCTGCTGTGCAGGATCTGCAACTGTATCGCTGTTTAGAGCCAGGAAAGAGAAGCAGAGGGAAAATATTATGAAGGAACGGCAGCCAAACACAACCTGACAGAAAGCCAGGAGAAAGCATTGAAAGTCCCAATACCTCTCCTTTCCCAGCGATCCCCACACATGGATGCCCCGCACGCACACACACATGGACACAGGCACTTGGCAATGTTTGGGAAGCAGGGAGAAAATGTTTTATAGGTCTAACAAGATTCTTTGGTAGCACAGCAGGTTTTTATTCAGTGCAATTCATTGTAAATCCGCTGATTGGCAACAAGAGTAGCATAAATGACAGCTTTAATGAACAGTTAACAAAAGTAACATTGCAGTTAACAGAGCAAATGTGCACAGCGGTAGTATTATCATTGAGACTACTTCCGGTAACCTTTGCATGTTCCAAGATAGTCTAACATTTGCAATATCATCCCTGAGCTTCCACCCTTGTTTTATCTAGCATGTGTTTTCCAACTATACTGAGGAACACCATTAATCATGAACCCTTGATGCTGGCTCAGGGTTTGGTAAGTAGCAGAGCAGCTCCTTGGCAGCTATATACTGAGAGTCATCCCTTGAGCCAAGCCTTTGTTTTGTTTTAACCAGAATGCTGCCTGGATGAAGGGTGTTAGCTACACGAAGAGGTTGGACAAACTTGGATTGTTTTCTCTGGAACACGAGAGGTTGAGGGGAGACCTGATAAAAACATAGAAAATAGGTGCAGGAGTAGGCCATTCGGCCCTTCGAGCCCGCACCGCCATTCAATATGATCATGGCTGATAATCCACAATCAGTGCCCCGTTCCTGCCTTCTCCCCATATCTCTTGATTCCTTTAGCCCTAAGAGCTAAATCTAACTTCCTCTTGAATACATCCAGTGAATTGGCCTCCACTGCCTTCTGTGGCAGAGAATTCCACATATTCACAACTTTCTGGGTGAAAAGAATAGAAGCGTATAAAATCACGAGGCATAGATAGGGCTGACAGTCAAAAGCTTGGTGTCACTTGAAGCTTTGGTTTACTCAGAGAATTTCCCGAGGCAGGATCGTAACATTTAAGAGTAGTGGATAGGTATATAGACTTGAAGGGGAATGGATGGGTCAAAGACTCGGCACGATGGAAGGCCGAGATTGCTGTAATTGTTATTTGTTATATGGTTTAAGAGGGACAAAGTTTAAAGAGCAAGTTTTTTTTACGCAGAGAGTCGAGGGTAGCTGGAACGTGCTTGCCATGAGTGGTGGTGGAGGCAATACAATACAATGCAATTATTTATTGTCATTTATTGTAATTTGAATGTCAAAATTTGGTTTCTGCAGTCATACAACAAGAAAAGAACCAAGACACACAACCAACACAATTGACACAAACATCCTTCACAGTGAATCTCCTCCTCACTGTGATGGAAGGCAAAGTCTTATCTCTCCCTTGTGTTCCATTCTTCTCCCGATGTTAAAGCCCCCGGCGGGCGATGGCAAGTCCCGTGGCCGTTAAAACCGCGCGGGGCGATGTAAGGACCCGCTCCGGGTCATTTTCAACCCCGCAACTCGGGCGGGAGAAGTTGCCGTTGAGGGAGCTCCGAAAAGGGGTCTCCCACCAGTGACCCATGTGGTCCCGATGACACCGGCCACCGGACCTGCGGCTGGAGCCTCCGAGCTCCGGAGTCGGGTCGCAGCAGCACGCCACCACAGCTCTCCACGCTCCGAAGCCGGCCAGCCCCACGATGGTAAGTCCGCAGGCTCCACTTCTTCAGGCGCCTAAAAATAGCCTAAGTAGGACAGGCCCTTAAAGGAATCAAGTGATATGGGAAGAAAGCGGAATGATTCTGGATGATCAGCCATGATCACATTGAATGGCGGTGCTGGCTCGAAGGGCTGAATGGCCTCCTCCTGCACCTATTTTTTATGTTTCTATGTTTCTATTGGGCAAGCTAGGACTTCATTCCTTGGAACACTTGAGGCTAAGAGATAGTCTTATAGACATGTATAATATCATGAGGGGAATTGATAAAGTGAAAGCACAAAGTCATTTACCCAGCGTAGGGGAATCAGGAACCACAGGACATGGGTTTAACGTTAGAAGGGAAAGATTTAATAGGAACTTGAGGGGCATTTTTTTCACTGGTGGGTATATGGAATGAGCAGCCAGAGGAGGTGGTTGAGATAGGTACAATTTAAAAGACACTTGGACAGGTACATGGATAGGAAAGGTTTAGAGGGAAATGGACCTAATACAGGCAAGAGAGACTATCTTAGATGGGGCATCTTGGTTGGCATGGGCAAGTTGGGCCAAAGGGCGTGTTTCCATGCTCCATGCCTCTATGACTCTGTCCTATTGCCAAATCATAGTAGCCTTATCACAACTTGGCTTCCTCCCATTTTTTGTTTCATCAGCAAATTGGAGACATTGTGTACTGTTCCTTCCTCCAGGTATTCATTGTAAGAGGTGGTCAATTGCAGGCCAAGAACTGAGCCCTGGGTCACCCTATTGGTGGCCTCCTTCCTGTCTGAAAAGGACCCATTCACTCCAACTCTGTTTTTTGAGGCAGCCAGTTTTCAACCCATTCTAACACACTTCCTCTGATGCCAGGGATTTGTAATACAGGTATATGCTCCAGCCTCCCATTTGGAGGCTTGTCAAACACCTAAATTCTCTACATCTATAGGATTTCCCCCCCCCCCGCCAACTCTCCCTGTTAATGGCAGAATAGACTTGATGGGCCGAATGGCCTAATTCTCCTATCCCTCGTGACCTTATGATCTTAATTAGGGCAAGGCAGAATACAATGCCATTAGGTAGGAGCTGAGGAGGGCAGATTTGGAGCAGTTGCTATTGGCTAATTCCACAAATGAATGTGGGAGTCATTTATAGATCAAAGTGCAGGATCAGCATATTCCAGTAAGGAGGAGGGGCAGAGACGGCAAGGGAAGGGAATCAAGGATGTTGTAAGCTTGATCAGGAAGTAAAATGAAGCCAATGTCAGGTTTAAGAAGGTGGCACCAGATGGGGCTTATGAGGAACATAAAGCGAGTAGGAAAGAACTCAAGCAGGTCGATAGAATGGCCAAGAGGGGCCATGAAATGTAACTGGTGAGTCAGATTAAGGGTAATCTTTTTTTACAGGCTTTTTATATATATGTTAAAAAATAAGGTGGTGACCAGGGAGAATGTAGGACCGCTCAAAAATTATTTTTGAGGGAATCTATGCTTGTGAGTTGGAGGTAGGTGAGGTCCTAAATGAGTTCTTTGCATCGGTATCTACCATGGAGAAGGATTTGGAGGACAGCAAGATTAATGTAGCGAGTAAGGCCATAAGGAATAGTAGAATTGGGCCATTCGGACCATCAAGTCCACTCCGCCATTCAATCATGGCTGATCTATCTCTCCCTCCTAACCCCAATCTCCTGCCTTCTCCCCATAACCTCTGACACCTGTGCTAATCAAGAATCTATCTATCTCTGCCTTAAAAATATGCAAGTACCAATATGCTAGGGCAGTGTGAGCTCGAGAAGGAGATGGTGCTGAGGCCCTTGCAGAACATTAAGGTGGATGGGTCCCCAGGGCATGATTGGATCTATCCCAAGTTATTGACGGGAGGCAAGAGAGAAGAATGCAGAAGCCTTGACGAGGATCTTTGTTTCTTCTCTAGCCGCGGGCGAGGTCCCGGAGGACTGGAGAGTGGCCACTGTTGTTCCTTTGTTTCAGAAAAGAAGTAGGGAAAATCTAGGAAAGTATATGCTGGAATCACATCGGTGGAGGGAAACTATTGGAGAGAATTCTTCAAGGTAGGATTTAATCCCATTTGGAAGGATAGTGGGCTAATTAGAGTCTGCCAGCATGGTTTTGTAAATGTGAGGTCATGTCTCACTAACTTATATAACCATATAACCATATAACAATTACAGCACGGAAACAGGCCATCTCGGCCCTTCTAGTCCGTGCCGAACACTTACTCTCACCTAGTCCCATCTACCTGCACTCAGACCATAACCATCCATTCCTTTCCCGTCCATATACCCATCCAATTTATTTTTAAATGATAAAATCGATCCTGCCTCCACCACTTCCACTGGAAGCTCATTCCACACAGCTACCACTCTCTGAGTAAAGAAGTTCCCCCTCATGTTACCCCTAAATTTTTGTCCCTTAATTCCTAAATCAACTTGATTTAGTTTTTTGAGAAGGTGATGAAGGAAATTGATGAAGATTGGGCAGTAGATGTTGTATACAGGGATTTCAGGAAGGCTTTTGATAAGGTCCCTCATGTTAGGCTGATCCAGAAGATTAAGATGTCTGGGATTCACAATGACTTGATCATATGGATTCAGAACTGGTTTATTCATAGCAGACAGAGGGTTCTGGTGGAAGGTAGATATTCTGGCTGGAGGTCTGTGAACTGTGGAATTCAACGGGAATATTTGCTGGGACCTCTGCTGTTTATAATTCATATAAGCAACCTGGACATCAATGTAGGTGAGATGCTGCCTGACCCGCTGAGTTACTCCAGCATGTTGTGTCTAAAATGTAGACGGGTTGGCGAGCAACTCTGCTGACAACATCAAAATTGGAGGAGCTGCAGACAGTGCTATCAAAAGATACAGCGGAATACATAGACCAGCTGCAGAAATGGGCGAAGAAATGACAGATGGAGTTTAACCCAAGCAAGTTTGAGGTGACACCATTGGGAGGTTGAATGTAAAGAGGAAATATACAGTTAACAGCATTGATGTGCAGTGGGATCTTAGCCTCCAAGTTCACAACTCAGTGAAGGTGGCAGCGCAGGTAGATAGGATAGTAAAAAAGGCATAGGGTATGCTTGCCTTCATTGCTATGTGTATTGAATATAAGAGTCAGGAAGTCAAGATGCAGCTCGAGAGGAATTTGGTGAGGCTGCATTTGGAGTATTGCATGCAGTTCTGGTCGCCCCTTACAGGAATGGTGTGGGGGCTTTGGAGATGGTGCAGAGGAGATTTATCCGAAGGCTGCCTGGATTAGAGGGTTTCAGCTACAGGGAGAGGTTGGATCGTTTTCTCTGGAACGTCTAAGGTTGAGCGGAGACTTGATGAAAACCATCTAAAAATTATGAGAGGTAGAGATGGACAGTCTGAACCATCTACCCAGCGTGGAAATGTCCAATACTCGAGGGCGTAGCTATAAAGTGGGAGAGGGAAAGTTCAATGGAGGTGTGCAGGGCAGGTTTTTACACAGAGGTTAGTGGGGCCTGGAACGCACTGCCAGGGGTGGCCGTGGGCGCACATACGGGTGGTGGCATTTTAGAGGCTTTTGGATAAGCATTTGGAAGTGCAGGGAATATCGGGATATGGATCAAGTACAGGCGGGTGAGGTCAGTTTAACTTGGCATCATGTGCGGTACAAACATTGTGGACCCAAGGGCCTGTTCCTGTGATACACAGTGTTCTTATGATCAATGTTGTATTTCCGCTTTGATTACTGATTTTGGCATCCTTCCACTAATGGCTGATAAGCTAACTGTCCTGTAGTTCCTAGCCTCCTGCCTTTCTTTGTTTTTTGAAAAATTAAGTCATGTTTATTCTTGGAGTTTAGGAAGTCATGAAAAAAATCAACCAATGTGCCAACTCCCTCCGCAACCTCTTTCTTTAAAACCCTAGCGTCCAATCCATCAGTTCCTGGTGACTTGTCCCATTCCGCCCCCTGAGTTTCTCCCGTACTAGTGGTTTAGTTTAGTTCAGTTTATTGTCACGTGTACCGAGGTACAGTAGATAGCTATTTTGTTGCGTGCTAACCAGTCAGCAGAAAGACAATACATGATTACAATCGTGCCGTCCACAGTGTACAGACAGATACATGATAAAGGGAATTGCATTTAGTGCAAGATAAATAAATCCAATAAAGTCCAATTAAAGATGGACTCTAGATTGAGTTAGGCTGTAGGATTGTAGGTTGTCGATAAAATGGTTCATTTGCTTGATAACAGCAAGGAAGAAACTGTCTCTGAATGTGGAGGAGTGCGCTTTCACACTTCTATGCTTCCTGCCTAATGGGAGGGGGGGGAAGAGGGAGTGACCAGGATGAGACTCATCCTAGATTATGTTGGTCTCCTTGCCAAGGCAGCGTGGCAAGGTGTGATGGTCTAGGCTGCATCCACAATTCTCTGCCACTTCTAGCGGTCTTTGACGGAGTTGTACCCAAACCACGCTGTGATGCATCCGGATGAAATATATTCCACGGCGCATCTGTAGAAGTTGGTGAGTTGGGACATGCCGAACTTCCTAAACCTAAGGAAGTAGAGGCGTTGGTAAGCTTTCTAAACCATTGCTTCGATGAGCCTTGTCCAGGACAAATTGTAGGTGATATTTACTCCTAGGAACATGAAGCTTTCAACCATCTCAACTTCGGCACATCAATGCATGTGTGCTGCATCTGTATCTGTATCCCCTGTAATTGGAATCTGTGTAAGTTCTACCATTTTATTAGAAATTAGCCTGCCTGATACTTCAGGGATATTAGCAAAGAGACTGATGAAAAGCATTTATTCAATGGCGCAGCTGTAGAGTTGCTGCCTTACAGCACCAGAGACCCGGGTTCGATCCTGACGACAGGTGCTTGTCCGTACGGAATTTGCATGTTCTCCCCACGACCTACGTGGATTTTTACCCGGGAGCTCCGGTTTCCTCCCCCACTCTAAAGAGTACAATTGCCCCGAGAGCGTGCAGGACGGCCCCAGTGTGCGGGGATCAATGGCCGGTCAAGTGGACCGAAGGGCCTGTTTCTGCGCTGCATCTCTAAACTAAACCATATCTGCCACTTCTGTTCTCCCACCTATTAATTAACCATCCTCGTTCTCTAACCTTATCTGTCCTCTTCCTACTTAAGGTCACAATTCATATTTAAACATAAGGGAAAAAGTGCTTTATAAAGTTATTGAAACAATCAGTTATGCTGGGGTATATTTTAGTAACATTTAAACTTCCTAAAAGACTTCCAGAAAATACTTTTGGTTCACTTTAGGCACTTTAAGGGCCTCTTGAAAGGCTGCCAAACAGACATAGCTAGTAACTCACCTGAGTAATTTATTTGATCTGAGGTGTGGTTGGTTTAATGGGCCAGACCAATTTGGTAAGCGAGGTCATGTAAAATTAATCTCCAGTTGAAGTTGCTTCCATCCAAATTTATCCAATCTCATTGACCATGTTTGAGCAAAACTCTGTGAAACTGCCAACATAATCTCCAGGACACAGTGCCAGACGCGCTGGTGTGAGGGTTTGATGTTTTCAAAAATGAATTTCAATAATATTAGTAAGTTGAAGTAGGATTTAAGGAAGGAAAATATTGTGTGTTCTATTCAAGCCCCATTAGTTTCTATGGGTTTCCACGTGGGTTGTGCTCAATTTAAATTTGCGGTGTTTGCTAATACAACTGTCAGCAAATTTCAGTCTAAATCCATTCCAGCAAACATTGTGCAGAAACAAAAATACATTTTCCGCACAATTTCTATACCAGTACAGTCTGATTTTTCTCAGCTGTTGCTGAAATAACTTTTTTTTTGCGGGTAGGAGGTACAGATGGCTGGAACCTCACATTACAAGGATCGGGAACAAGTATTTTCATGAAGTTATGCAGTGTGGGAACAGGCCCTTCGACCCGACATGCCCCCATCTACACTAGTTCTTTGGCAAGGCCAGCAGCATAATCAAGAACCAGTCTCAACTGTCTCGCCAGTCACTTCCTCGTCTCCCCTCTTCCATCAGGCAGAAGATACATGATTCTGACACGCACACCTCCAAATTCAGGGGCAGTTTCTTCCCAGCTGTTATCAGGCAACTGAACCGTCCTTTCACCAGCTGGAGTGTGGTCCTGACCTAACATCTACCCCATTGGACACCATTGAACTATCTTTAATCAGGCTTTATCCTGCACTACATAATACACCCTTTATCCTGTAGCTGCACACTGTGGATGGTTTGATTGTAATCACGTCTAGACACAAAGTGCTGGAGTAACTCAGTGGGACAGGCAGCATCTCTGGGGAAAAACGATGGGTGGCGTTTTAGGTTGGAACCCTTCTTCAGGCTATTTGTAATAGTGTATCGTCTTTATGTAGACTGGATGGCATGTAACCAAAAAGCTTTTCACAGGACCTCGGTACACATGACAATCATAAGCTAAACCAAACAAAACTAAACTAACTCTTACGACCTTCGGAGGACCTAAGGTGCATAAATCAGCTATAAAGTTCCTGTAAAGATCGGAGTGTCTACTTTATTGGCTGTGAAGAAACGTTTCAATGAACACATTGTGGATTCTACACCATCAGTAGTTAATTTCTATTGGAAGCACTTGGCACTGACTTTGGATGGCTGGATTGGGTATGCGTTCCAAGTCCTTGGATAATAGCTTTCACCTTGATGTGCCGTGTCTGCTATATCGTAACAACAAATTAGCAAGGCTTTCCTTCACAGCATCTTCCAAACCTGTGACCTCCACCACCTAAAATACAAGGGCAGCAGGATAATGGGAGTTTTACCACATTCCCTACTGCCGTGCAGTGCTCTGACGTTGAGATTTTACAGCCTGGAGACTGCATCACATCATGTGAATTTTATCTGAGTGGCACGGTGGCGCGGCAGTAGAGTTACCGCATTGCAGCGCCAGGGATCCGTGTTCGATCCCGACTACGGGCGCTGTCTGTACGGAGTTTGTGCGTTCTCCCCGTGACCTGCGTGGGTTTTCTCCGAGATCTTCGCTTTCCTCCCAGACGCACAGGTTTGTAGGTTATTGGCCTGGTATAAATGTAAAATGTCCCCAGTGCGGTGCTGGCTCGAAGGGCCGAATGGCCTCCTCCTGCACCTATTTTCTCTGTGTATGTAGGATAGCATTAGTGTGCGGGATGTGGCGGCGAATGGCCAAAATGTTCTCCTACTCATAAGGAATAGGAGAAGATTTTGGCCATTCGGCCCATCATGTCTACTCCACCATTCAATCATGGCTGATCTAGCTCTCACTCCTGACCCCATTCTCCTGCCTTCTCCCCATAACCTCTGACAACTGCACTAATTGAGAAGCCATCTATCTCTGCCTTAAAAAGCATGCCTTAAATTGCACGTCTGGCTCCATAGTGGCATTCCAGAGGGTAGAGAGATTCTCTGGCACCGGTGGTGATGAGAGACAGAGGGAATGCAGAAAAAGCTGGAGTGAAAAGTAGAAGCAAAGAAATGCAGATGCTGGCTTACACAAAAAAGGATACACAGTGCTGGAGTAGCTCAGCGGGTCAGGCAGCAACTCTGGAGAACGTGGATAGGTGACGTTTCCAGTCGGGACCCTTCTTAAAGGTGATCTTGAGATTCATGCTCTCAAACAACACAGTCACAGAGTGATACAGTGTGGAAACTAAACCTTCGGCCCAACCTGCCCACACTGACCAACATGTCTCAGCTACACTAGTCCCACCTGCCCTCATTTGATCCATATCCCTCCAAACCTGTCCTATCCATGTACCTGTCTAATGGTTTCTTAAACGGTGGGATGGTCCCAGCCTCAACTATCTCCTCTGGCAGCTTGTTCCATACACCCACCACCCTTTGTGTGAAAAAGTTACCCCTCGGATTCCTATTAAATCTTTTCACATTCACCTTAAACCTTTGTCCTCTGGTCCTTGATTCCCCTACTCTGGGCAAGAGACTCTGTGCATCCACCTGATCTATTCCTCTCATGATTTTATACACTGCTATAAGATCTCCCCTCATCCTCCTGCGCTCCATGCAATAGAGACCCAGCCTACTCAACCTCTCCCTAAAGCTCACACCCTCTAGTCCTGGCAACATCCTCTTAGGTTCACAGTGATGGGAGGGAATCTTCTCCCCATAACCAAACAGAGGGATCTAGGAATAACTGTGCATAGTTCCCTGAAGGTGGAATCGCATGTAGATAGGGTGGTAAAGAAAGCCTTTGGTGTGCTGGCCTTTATAAATCAGAGCATTGAATATAGGAGTAGGGAAGTAATGTTAAAATTGTACAAGGCATTGGTAAGACCAATTCTGGAGTATGGTGTACAATTTTGGTCGCCTAGTTATAGGAAGGATGTCAACAAAATAGAGACAGTACAGAGGAGATTTACTAGAATGTTGCCAGGGTTCCAGCAACTATGTTACAGAGAAAGGTTGAACAAGTTAGGTCTTTATTCTTTGGAGCGCAGAAGGTTAAGGGGGGACTTGATTGAGGTCTTTAAAATGATGAAAGGGATAGACAGAGTTGACGTGGATACGTTTTTCCCATTGAGGGTAGGGAAGTTTCAAACAAGAGGGCATGACATGAGAATTAAGGGACAGAGGTTTCGGGGTAACGTGAGGGGGAACTTCTTTACTCAGAGGGTGGTGGCTGTGTGGAATCAGCTTCCAGCAGAAGTGGTGGAGGCAGGATCGATTTTAACATTTAAGAGTAAAGTGGATAGGTATATGGACGTGAAGGGAATGGAGGGGTATGGTCTGAGTGCAGGTAGATGGGACTAGGGGAAAACAAATGGTCGGCACGGACTGGAAGGGCCGAGAGGGCCTGTTTCCGTGCTGTAATTGTTATATGGTTATATGGTTAACCTCTCCCCTCTTCTTCCCGACGGGCCGCATCTGGGGACTGGGAACACGCCCGAGGCCTTTACTGAGGTGCTGTGGTCTCGATGCCTCCCGGATTGCCGCGCTGAAGCCCGGGTCGTGGCCCACCCATGGCTTTGCGGGTAGAAGCCTGGGTCGGGCGAAGCGGCCGTCGGGCGAAGCGGCCGTCGGAGCCCGCGGCTGGAGCCCACGATGGCACCAAGGAGGCGTGAAGTGAGGGGTCGGCAGGGATGAGGCTCTGGAGGCAGCAGCGGTGAAGACTCGCGACGATGGGGCCTTGCGGCGGCGGCGAAGCCTGGCGGATCTACCAGCAGGCGATGAGAGCGTGGAGAACCACTGTGAGGGGGGAGGGGAAGAACAATGGGACCCAGCGTGGGGGAACCGCTGTGGTGGTGGTGGGGGGGGGGGGTACAAAAGGGGAGCCGGCGTGCTTTGTAACTTTGTAACTTTGTCAGCGCCGTAGGTGGCCGCTATTTGCATACTTTGTTTATGTAAGCAAATAATCTCACTGTGCCTAGTCACATGTGGCAATAAAGTATTCCTATTCCTATTACTAAATCTCTTCTGAACGCTTTCAAGCTTAATAATAAGATTAATAATAAGAATAAGTTTATTGGCCAAGTATTCACATACAAAGAATTTGCCTTGGTGCTTGACAATATCTTCCCTATAACATAGAATTGAACACAATATTCTAAATGCAGTCTCACCAACGTCTTATACAACTGCAACATGACATCCCAACTTCTACACTCAATACTCTGACTGATGAAGGCCAAAGTGTCAAAAGCATTTTTGACCACCTTATCTACCTGCGACTCGACCTTCAAGGAAGCATGCACTTGCACTCCTAGATCCCTCTACAACTCTACCCAGAGGCCTACCATTTACTGTGTGTGTCCTGCCCTTGTTCGACGTCCCAAAATGCAACGCTTCTCTGTATTAATTTCCATCAACCATTTCTCCGCCCACCTGGCCAATCGATCCAGATCCTGCTGCAATCTTTCACAACCATCTTATTATCTGCAAAACCACTCACTTTTGTATCATTAGCAAACTTGCTAATCTTGCCCTGTTTGTTCTCATCCAAATCATTGATGTAGATGACAAACAGTAACGGGCCCAACCCCAAACCCTGAGGCACACCACTAGTCACAGGCCTCCAGTCGGAGAAGCAACCTTCCACCATCACCCTCTGCTTCCTTCCCTGGAGCCAATTTGCTATCCATTCAGCTATCCCTCCTTGGATCCCATGCGATCTATCCTTGCAGAGCAGCCTACCATGCAGAACCTTGTCGAACTGAAGTCCATGTACACAACATCTACAGCTCTGCCCTCATCAACCTTTTTGGTCACGTCTTTAAAACAGATTTATGAGACACGGCCTCCCACATACAAAACCATGCTGACTATCCCTAATCAGCCCTTGCCCATCCACATGCCTGTATATCCCTCCGAATACTTTCCAGTATCTTACCAACTACAGATGTTAAGCTCACCGGCCTATAGTTCCCAGCATTTTTCCTGCAGCCCTTCTTGAAAAGAGGCACAACTTTTGCCACCCTCCAGTCTTCCGGCACCACTGTATTTAAGGATGACTTGTAAATTTCAACTTCAAAGTCTAAAGGCAGCTCTGGGTTTAATTAAGTCAGAGAAACTTTGGCATCAAACTGTAGCGTCTCTTTAAGTCAATGGAAATTTGCATCAAATTCAAAGAACTAGCACTTACTTCATTTATATTCTGCCATATGTCATTTTACAACTGCAACTAGGAAAAATCAAGTCGCATCCAAAATTGATGATCTCCTCCAATAAGTGTTTTTTGCGTTTGTCCCAAAGGTAAAGAAAGAACATCGACAGACACCAAACTTCAATGTTTTTTCCAGGTCCTCCACGTATCTTAGGTATCAAAGCCCGAAGAAAGGTCTCGACCCGAAACGTCACCCATTCCTTCTCTCCAGAGATGCTGCCTTTCCCGCTGAGTTTTGTGTCTATCTTAAGTATCAAAGGACTGGGGGCAGCTCAAATGTAGTCAAGGGCACTTGAGGATGGGCAATGCCTACCAGTGTAAATAGGTCATTCTAAGCTTCCCCCCAGTCTATTTTCAGTCAATAAAATACTGAGTCAAGCACTTGCGCAATTAAACTTTATTTTGGAAAACACAATAACAGTTCCCACTACTATACCTAACCACCGTGGGTTCCATCCTTGTATCTGCCTGGCCAAGCCCTCTTTAGCCTTGCTCAAGCAGAGACACTCCAGAAGGTCATGCAGTCCTAAGCGTTCTCCCAGAAGATCGACAGGACTTCGTGAGAGCGGCCTTTTATAGGTCCCCGAACCTTGAAGGACCGAACCACATGGGGGTGGTCTCTATACAGTCCAATAACAGATATTGATTAACACAGTACATGATAGACATTTCTCTAACCCAATAATACTGTGACTAATACAATGTCTCTGACGAAGTTTCGAGATGCAAATTAACAGAGATGAATTATGCAACATGTGCCTGGATTTTCAAGAAACCCGGACAAGGCTCAACACTTAACTCAATCAACATCTAGCAAAGCAAAGCTTTGCAACAATATTTACAATGTGTATGTCTGGTTTGCATTCACCCAATCCGTTTCATGCAATTTACACCTAATTGTAAGAATCTGCAGCTGTTCCATTCTCTTCCTGCAACTCTTATCTCGGCTCTAGACAAGCTGGCACCAATCTGCAGCGTGTCCCATTTCTGCAGAAGGCACATTTAAATTGACCAAATGGCCTAGCAGCTCAGAAGCCTTTACTCAATTTTAGCGTCCTGGCATTTCCAATTTGGCCAGAATTAACATTCCTTCCATTTATAGACAATAGACAATAGACAATAGACAATAGGTGCAGGAGTAGGCCATTTGGCACTTCGAGCCAGCACCGCCATTCAATGTGATCATGGCTGATCATCCCCTATCAGTACCCCGTTCCTGCCTTCTTCCCATATCCCCTGATTCCACTATTTTTAAGAGCCCTATCTAGCTCTCTCTCGAAAGCATCCAGAGAACCTGCCTCCACCGCCCTCTGAGGCAGAGAATTCCACACACTCACCACTCTCTGTGAGAAAAAGTGTTTCCTCATCTCTGTTCTAAATGGCTTACTCCTTATTCTTAAACTGTATCCCCTGGTTCTGGACTCCCACAACATCGGGAACATGTTTACTGCCTCTAGTTTGTCCAAGCCCTTAACAATCTTATATGTTTCAATGAGATATCCTCTCATCCTTCTAAACTCCAGAGTGTACAAGCCCAGCTGCTCCATTCTCTCAGCACATGACAGTCCCACCATCCCGGGAATGAACCTTGTAATCCTATGCTGCACTCCCTCAATAGCAAGAATATCCTTCCTCAAATTAGGGGACCAAAACTGCACACAATACTCCAGGTGTGGTCTCACTAGAGCTCTGTACAACTGCAGAAGGACCTCTTTGCTCCTATATTCGATTCCTCTTGTTATAAAGGCCAACATGCCATTCACATTTTTCACTGCCTGCTGTACCTGCATGCTTACTTTCATAGACTGATGTACAAGGACCCCCAGATCCGTTATACTTCTCCTTTTCGCAACTTGACGCCATTTAGATAGTATCTGCCTTCCTGTTTTTTGCTACCAAAGTGGATAACCTCACATTTATCCACATTAAACTTCATCTGTCATGCATCTGCCCACTCCCCCAACCTATCCAAGTCATTCCTGCATTCTCATAGCATCCTCCTCACAGTTCACACTGCCACCCAGTTTTGTGTCATCTGCAAATTGCTAATGTTACGTTGAATCCCTTCTTCCAAATCATTGATGTATATTATAAATAGCTGCGGTCGCAGCACCGAGCCGTGCGGTACCCCACTAGTCACTGCCTGCCATTCTGAAAGGGACCCGTTAATCCCTACTCTTTGTTTCCTGTCTGCAAACAACTTCTCAATCCATGTCAGCACTCTACCCCCAATACCATGTGCCTTAATTTTGCCCACTAATCTCCTATGTGGGACCTTATCAAATGCTTTCTGAAAGTCCATATATGAAAAACCATCATTTATGATAACCAAATAATCAGATAATCAGATAACCAGATATACATATGTGTGTCTATTACATTCTCCATCTATTAACGACAACAAGACGATGATGTTTCTTCCCAGAATCTTATCAAGCTTCCCGAGTTTTTGTGGGCATAGCATCACAATTTCCATCTGATGAGTCTTCACCTCCCGAGTTTTCGTGGGCGCAAATTCCTCCATCCGTGTTGTTGCCCGTTCTTCCATCCCTTTCCATAGTCGAACCTATAATGTATAATTCCTGAAAAACCTGGGACAAAGTAAGTTACCATTCATGTACTAATGCTTTCCCATACATTCCACTGTATTTCTGTTCTGTCAATACTATCCCTTTTAAATTTCACTATCTCTATCTCTATCTCTATCTCTATTATATACTGCCCTATAATATACTCTTTACTATCCTAGGATCAACACTAATCAGCCCTCTCCGTATTCACACAATGTTCCTTAATGTATATCTGATGATCTCATATAAATTTCAGCTGGGTTCAGTCCAGATTTCCCTACAGGTGTGACTCTTATTTAAAGCAAACCATGAAGAATGTTTCAATTCAACCAAATTCAGTCTCAGCCTTCAATTTAATATTTTAAGTTTCAGGGTCCATCTCACCCTTCTCATTCCACAGCTTGTGGTTGATAACAATTCTATTCCAATTACTGAGGAATTCCCAGTTGTTCAAATTTAATCAATCAATTTCCATATGTTTTCAATTTTATCATAAATCCAATTTAGAATGCCGAATCTAAGGACAATTTCTTTCCACCTTGATAATAGAAGCCGCTTTACTATCAAGGGTTAAACAATTTAGATCAACCGGTCAAATATATCGACTCTGATACCTCAACACCCATTCCTTATTTCTCCTTCTAATTCAATAGACTTCTCCTCCAGTACTTCTTCCTCAGTATGTTGGCTCGGCTCTCAGTCCATAGGGGTTGTTCCTTATAAATAGTTTCCTTTTACCACTGAGTAACTCTTTCTGGATGGTTAGTATTGACCTTCCAATGGGAACTCCTTATCTACATTTTCAGTCTACCTCATTCCATTCCACCACCGTACGTTTCCAGGGTATGTCTTAATTTCTGATATCTGCTAGGGTCTGTCCCTTTCTTGATAGCAACTAAATAGTCCCGTCCCATCTTCAATTATCCTCCTATGGGTGCGACAAGAGAAGAATGCCAAATCAACAATCAATTCTCTAATAATTTTTTAAAACTCTATCCCATAAGCTCTTTTCAAATCATTTAATTTTTATAACTAAACTTAGGCGCAAGGTAAGTATTTTTGCCCCCGAATCACAGAGGAATATCTCTTTTCAAATTGAAATTCAATTCTTCAAATCGGAGCTTTCTTTTGAAAATGTTGATGTTATTCTTTTCTTTCTCCTTCACTGGTGCCAACAGCTAGATGATGTTAAAGTTGGGCACTAGGATAGGTATCGTCCTCTTCTTCCTCGATGTTGGTTTCAAAGGAGTAGGGATACTGAGGAGCAGCCTTCTCTATCTGTCGGCCTTCTCAGATGTGTCTTAAAGGGGCAAGCTAGTATCATTCCCTCCTTGTTGTTGCTTCCTGTTTCTGGAGAGCTACTTGACCTGAGCTGTGTCTTCCGCCCGTTCTCAAGGGTCCACATGCTCTTTACCTCACTCCCCAGATAGTATGCTGTAGATCACACTGTCCTGGAGGCACAAACTTAATAACAAGTTATTGTTCTTATTCACAATCGTTTAATGACTCCAGTCTCAACTCCTGCACCTCCTGCACAATTCATCTCCTCTCTCCATAGTGCCAGTTTAGTTTCCTTTAGTTCTTAGTCTTTCTGACACTAGCTACTGGGTTCCTTTCCTTACTTTCTTTATTGTCCCTTCATTTCTCTTCCGTTCTGCTATATTATATCTTCTCGGTGGGCACTCCAATGACCTGATTGTGTACAGTTGTGACAAGCTCCTTGATTTACAATGTTCCTTACTCTAAGGGGTTTTCTTGGACAGTTATAAGATTGTTTACAATTTTCTTTTATATATTCTTTTACATTCTTTTACATAAGACATTAGTATACAAACTTAAAGAATAAGAGATTAGTATACAAACTTAAAGCACACGGTATTGGGGGTTCAGTATTGATGTGGATAGAGAACTGGCTGGCAGACAGGAAGCAAAGGGTAGGGGTAAGCGGGTCCTTTTCAGAATGGCAGGCACTGACTAGTGGGGTACCGCAAGGCTCAGTGCTGGGACCCCAGCTATTTACAATATATATTAATGATTTGGACGAGGGAATTGAATGCAACATCTCCAAGTTTGCGGATGACACTAAGCTGGGGGGTAGTGTTAGGTGTGAGGAGGATGCTATGAGGCTGCAAGGTGACTTGGATAGGCTGGGTGAGTGGGCAAATGCATGGCAGATGCAGTATAATGTGGATAAATGTGAGGTTATCCACTCTGGTGGCAAAAACAAGAGGTAGACTATTATCTTAATGGTGGCAAATTAGGAAAAGGGGAGAATGCAACGAGACCTGGGTGTCATGGTACACAATCATTGAAAGTAGGCATGCAGGTGCAGCAGGCAGTGAAGAAAGCGAAATGGTCTGTTAGCATTCATAGCAAAAGGATTTTAGTTATAGGAGCAGGGGCGATCTACTGCAGTTGTACAGGGTCTTGGGTGAGACCACAGCTGGAGTATTGCGTACAGTTTTGATCTCCAAATCTGAGAAATGACATTCTTGCCATAGAGGGGGTACAGAGAAGGTTCACCAGACTGATTCCTGGGATGTCAGGACTTTCATATGAGGAAAGACTGGATAGACTTGGCTTGTACTCGCTAGAATTTAGAAGACCGAGGGGGGATCTTATAGAAGCTTACAAAATTCTTAAGGGGTTGGATAGGCTAGATGCAGGAAGATTGTTCCCGATGTTGGGGGAGTCCAGAACAAGGGGTCAAAGTCTAAGTATAAGGGGGAAGTCTTTTAGGGCCAAGATGAGGAAAACATTTTTCACACAGAGAGTGGTGAGTCTCTGGAATTATCTGCCACAGAAGGTAGTTGAGGCCAGTTCATTGGCTATATTTAAGAGGGAGTTAGATGTGGCCCTTGTGGCTAAAGGGATCAGGGGGTATGGAGAGAAGGCAGGTACAGGATACTGAGTTAGATGATCAGCCATGATCATATTGAATGGCAGTGCAGGCTCGAAGGGCCGAAGGGCGTACTCCTGCACCTATTTTCTATGTTTCTATGTTTCTATGTTCTTCAGTTTTTACTATGATAGTACATCCAACCTGCCGCATTTTTAATGCATAACCTAGAGGTCACAGGGAAAGTCAACATTTATTTCATCATTCCCAATAGCTACAGAATTCAGGGGCTAACTCAGCCAGTGGGAGAACAGTCCAGTCAACTATACTGATATGGATGTGGGATCACATCTCGGTTAACAGATTTCCTTCCATGAAAAGCATTAATGAATCAAATGATTGTATGCAAGCAACTTGATGGTTACCATTACTGATATTCATTTCTTAATTCCAGTTTTATTTAATTGTATTGAATTCTCCAGATTCTGCTTTATGATTCAAGCTCGCGCGACAATCTCAAGCATCAGAATCTCTGGGATACCAATAATTAAACATTTTCCAATTGATAAACCATATTCAATCCTGCTTTCTGCTTAACCTCACACAAGAGCACAGCACAGGAGCATGCCCTCCAGTTCACAATGTCTATGCCAAACATGATGCCACGACCAACCCTTATCTCTCACCCAGAGACTTGTGAATCTATGGAATTCTCTGCCACTGAAGGCAGTGGAGGCCAATTCACTGGATGTTTTCAAGAGAGAGTTAGATTTAGCTCTTAGGGCTAAAGGAATCAAGGGATTTGGGGAGAAAGCAGGAACGGGGTACTATTTTAGATGATCAGCCATGATCATATTGAATGCGTGCTGGCTCGAAGGGCCGAATGGCCTACTCCTGCTCCTATTTTCTATGTTTCTATGTAATTCAGCAGGTCAGGCAGCATCAGTGGTGGGAATGGATAGGCATCGGGTCAGGACTCTTCTTCAGACAACACTGAAGTAGAGTCTCGACATGAAACCTATCCATTCCCTCCACATGAGACCTATCCATTCCCTCCACAGATGCTGCCTGGCCCATTGCTTTCGTCAATGGTCAAGTGAGCTGTCAACATTTACCAGTTTGACAAAATGCTTCATGGCCTAATGTCATTCTACCAAGCCCATTTGGTGAGATCAAATTAAATATGTTTAATAGACTTTAAGGGACTCAAAACATGAAGAAAAACCCAGCCTAAAGGTGCTCCTGATGACAAAAATTAAAACATCACAAGACAGTCCATTCAGTTCTTCGAAGGACATTGTTACGTTTTGGAACAACTGGGTGGCTTGCTAGACAACCAGATCACTGTGAATCTGGAGTTACACACTGGCCAAAGTAGTTAAGGAGGCAGATTTCTTTCCCTAAAGCACGTTAATGAATCAGAAATGTTTTTTAGTGCAATCCATTAGTTTCAGTTTGATTGCTGGTAATGGTCACCATTAACTTTTTATTAATGGAATTTAAATTCCATAGCTATCGTATTGGGATTTGAACTCATGCCAATGGATCATGAGACCATTAACATAACCACAACGTTAACATATCCTCTCCATTTACTAATTTCAGGACCTCCTTGAATTAATGTGTAAACCGTTGCATCATTTTCTCCACTCGATCCGTTCCCGAAGGTCTGGACTCCTTGCCGAGTGTGACAACAGTGAGGAACTCATTTTTCCTCCAGCTTTCAGCTCGACAGTTAATTAATAGAAGGTGATTAAAAAAAAGGTCATCACAACCAGACCTCACCCTTCCTAACACGTGCCCTGCCAGCAGCAATAACAGAAAACTCGCTAGCTTTTCCTTCCCTAACCCAGAGATCATGGAGCCTGCTTTTGAGCTCCACTTTTACCTCAGGGACCAGTCGTGTGCTTAGAAACATAGAAAATAGGGGCAGGAGTAGGCCACTCGGCCCTTCGAGCCAGCACCGCCATTCAATATGTTCATGGCTGATTGAGAGTCTTCTTGGTCTGTACCCGACTCATCGAATCATTGGCACAAATTAGGCATTAAATACAAGAGCTTGTTCTGCCCTGGGTCCAACTGACCAGCAAAAGCAAAATTCTTTACAGAGGCATGGTCATAGAGTGATAGAGTGTGGAAACAGGCCCTTTGGCCCAACTTGCCCACAATGGCCAATATGTCCCAGCTACACTCGTGTCCCAACCTGCGTTTGGTCCATATCCCTTCAAACATGATCTATCCATGTACCTGTCAAACTGCTTCTTAAATGTTGGGATAGTCCCTGCCTCAACTACCTCCTCTGGCAGCTCGGTCCATACACCCACCGCCTTTTGTGTGAAAGAATTACCCCTCAGATTCCTATTAAATCTTTTCCCCTTCACCTTGAACCTATGTTCTCTGGTCCTCGATTCCCCTACTCTGGGCAAGAGAAGCAGAAAGTGCACAAAATCTAATGGCCAATTCCAGGGTGTTGCTGGAGAGCAAGGCCTAGATGATACTGACCCACCGCAATTGCCATTCTCATCCCCAACTAGTTTTATTTTCAATTGTCTGACTGCAAGCCTAATTCCTCCATGTGCTTAAACCAATAATTGAACCATGTGCTTGAACCAATAATTCAGTATAATTTAGAGATACGTAAAACAACAGGCCACTCCCTTGGCACCGAGAGCAAGCCTTTTTGTTATATAATCCAGCCGTTGCCTTAGAGGGCTCCATTATTTACAGCAAGCAGACTTTCCCTCTGCCTATACGGTCCATCCCACACAGTCAGAGTCCCACTCCTAATGCACAGCTTGGCAGAAAACCACACAAGAAAATGCAATGGGAAATGTTGAAGCAATTATCTAATTAAAAACACATCATTTTGATTCCAAAAGTGCAAAGCAAACTTCCCAGTTCCAGTTTTTTTTTTACACACCACTTCACTTCCTTCTTTGTCTCCTGAAAGATGTTAGTACAAAAGCAAAATACTGCAGATGCTGGAAAGTCCGAAGCAATAAGAGAATCTTCTGCAGGGAGTCGGAAGGTTTTGCGGTGGGGAGCAGTGAACATTTGAGGTCCGTGGCTATTAACGAAACAGAGATCAAAGATCATTTAACTCGATAAAAGCTTTTGCTGCCCTTCAATGGTTCAAATGGATATTTATTGTCACATATGCAATTAAACATTGGACAGCAAAATTAATTTTGCATATAATAAAGCCGGCAGCGCCATTTTATCGAAGTCCGGATTCCCGCGTGTTCGTTGTACCGGAGCAGCTCCCCATCCCTGCCGTCGTCCACGACTGGCCCTTTGGGGTGCCATTGCAAAGGAAACAGATCACCAACAGGACATTTCCTCATGGATGAGTGAAAATGGTAGATGTTGGCTGTCCACTTTACCAAATATATTGTCGATATATGAGTTCTACCCAACAACACTATCCACGTCTAAATGCACACACATATTTGAGACCAATTCCAATTCCATCAGTATTTTTAGTTTAGCTTAGTTTAGTTTAAGAGATACAACGTGGAACCAGGCCCTTTGGTCCATACGGCGGCCGCACCAACCAGCGATAACCACACGTTAACGTTCTCCTACACGCACAATGGACAATTTTGAACATTTTTGGGCCGAGCCACTGAAGCATTCTATCAATAACGAAAGATCGGTCCTGAGCTGCTAGCTGGGGATACAGCGCAGAGATGGGCTCACCGACCAGCGATTTCCGCACATTAACGCTACCCTACACACACTAGGGACAATTGGTCCACATGTTTATACCAAGCCAATTAACCTACAAACCTTGATGTCTTTGGAGTATGGGAGGAAACCGAAGATCTCGGGGAAAACCCACGCAGGTCATGGGGAGAAAGTACAAACAGCGTACAGTACAGCACCTGTGGTCAGGATCCAAGCTCGGGTCTCTGGCGCTGTAAGGCAGGCACTCTACCGCTGCGCCACCGTGCCACCCTGTGAATGCGAATCAAACATTCGGATCATCACTTGACATTTTCCAGCAAGAGCAAGATGTGAATAAATTCTGCCACAAACAACAAGTTCAGCAAACCCTCATTTTAAAGGACCCTCATTACAAGAGGGAATAGTGTCCGTTATTGCCGATTGTCTGATTGAATCGAGTAAGGTATTACTGTTGTAGTTGAAACAAAGAACTGCATCAAAGGACACACAAAGTGCTGGCGTGACCCAGCGGGCCTGGCAGCATCACTGGAGAACATGGGTACTGTTGGTCACGTTCTTCAGACTGATTCCGTCACAGATTTACTACAGCATTTTGTATTGTTTCACCTTAAAACTAGATGCCGAAGCTGCTGGTCTGCACTTCTTCAATGGTTCAATGGTCCTTTATTGTCACGTGTACCGAGGTACAGTGAAATTTGGTTTACCATACAGTCATACTAACAAAGCAACAAGATATAAAACTACATATACATAAACTGCCACCACAGAGGCATGTGAGAATCCCTTGGGCTCACAGCATAAGCGGAGACCCACAGCCACCAGTCCAATGTCTGGGCCACACACACGCTCCTTCACCGCGATGTGACCTGAGTTGTACCGACCGCTGTCACTCTCCCTGCAGTCCCTGTCTGCCCGAACAGTCAGAAAGCCGTCCACACTCGCAGCAGACTCCGGGATGTCCTCATCGCGCGCTGTCCCCACAAAACACCGAGATCACTGCACTCACGGCACTCCCTCCGAGTCCTCACCAGCGCAGGCAGCATGTCCAACTTGTTTGTCAACGTGTTTCCCCAGTGTGATGGAAGGCGAATAGCTTTTACCTTCTTTCCTCCTTTTCTCCCGCAGTAAGAGCGATCGACGCTCCCGCAGTCGGCGATGGAAGCCCCCGCAATGGGGCGATCGAGGTTGTTGTGGCAGCTCACGTTGAAGCCCCTGCCATGGCACACATTATTCAGGCCTCCTCCACCGACAGAACGCACTCGCTCATCGTGGGGCTCCCTCCCCACTCACGTTTCCCACTCCATCGGTGTCTCCTTGTTCCCCACAGTCACGCACAGCTACCAAGTGGAGTATGTCGGCAACTCTGGGGGAGGAAGGAGGAGGAGATAGTGGCAGCAGTGGAGGGGAGGGGAGAGGCCGAGTGCACAGACCAATGGGCCGACTAGAAGAAGCAGCAGCAGGTGGGAGGGGTGGGAGCCCCACGGTGACCAAGCACGGCCTGTTGGTGGCAGTGGCCTGCAGAAACGCTGTCGCATAGGGCTACAACCTCAGCCGCAACATCAGCCAGGTCAAACGAACCGTGGGGTTGGTGCAGAAGGTGCCCGCTGATGCACCTTGCCACTCGGGGATGGCATCAGAAGCCCAAGCTGGTTGGGCGGTATGAGCCAGGGTAGCATGGGCAGGTCCATCCACTGTAACCTACATAGAAACATAGAAACTAGGCGCAGGAGTAGGCCATTCGCCCCCCTCAATATGATCATGGCTGATCATCCAAAATCAGTACCCCATTCCTGCTTTCTCCCCATATCCTTTGATTCCGTTAGCCCTAAGAGCTAAATCTAAATCTTGAATACATCCAGTGAATTGGCCTCCACTGCCTCCTGTGGCAGAGAATTCCACAGATTCACAACTCTCTGGGTGAAAACATTTTTCCTTATCGAAGTCGCAAATGGCCTTCCCCTTATTCTTAAACTGACATCTGACATAAAATTCATTTCCGTCACCTCCCTACCGTTTCTAGACCTGACTCTCTCCATCGCAGGTAACAGACTACTGACCGACATCCACTATAAACCCACTGACTCCCATGGCTATCTGGACTACACTTCTTCCCACCCTGCTTCTCGTAAGGACTCCATCCCCTACTCCCAATCCCTCCGTCTACGCTGCATCTGCGCCCAACATGAGGTGTTCCAAACCAGGGCATCGGAGATGTCCTCATTCTTTAGGGAACGGGGGTTCCCCTCTTCGACTATAGATGAGGCTCTCACCAGGGTCTCCTTTATATCCCGTAGCTCCACTCTCATTCCTCATTCCCCCACTCGTAACAACGGCAGAGTTCCCGCTGTCCTCACATTCCACCCTACCAGCCGACGCATACAACAAATAATCCTCCGACATTTTTGCCACCTCCAACAGGATCCCACCATTGGCCATATCTTCCCATCTCCTCCCGTTTCGGCTTTCCGCAGAGACCGCTCCCTCCGTAACACCCTGGCCAATTTGTCCCTTCCCACCCAAACCACCCCCTCCCCTGGCACTTTCCCTTGCAACCGCAGGAATTGCTACACTTGTCACTTTACCTCCCCCCTTGACTCCATCCAAGGACCTAAGCAGTCTTTCCAGGTGTGGCAGAGGTTCACCTGCACCTCCTCCAATGTTATCTACTGCATCCACTGCTCTAGGTGTCAGCTGCTCTACATCAGTGAGGCCAAGCGTAGGCTTGGCGATCGCTTCGCCCAACACCTCCGCTGCGTTCATACTAACCAACCTGATCTCCTGGTGGCCCAGCATTTCAGCTCCCCCTCCCATTCCAAATCCGATCTTTCTGTCCTGGGCCTCCTCCATGGCCTGATTGAGTCCCACCACAAATTGGAGGAGCAGCTCCTCATATTTCACTTGGGCAGTTTACACCCCAGCGGTATGAACATTGACCTCCAATTTCAGGTAGTCCTTGCATTCTCCCTCCTTCCCCTCCCTTTCCCAGCTCTCCCACAGCCTACTGTCTCCGCCTCTTCCTTTCTTCTTCCCGCCCCCCCCCCCCCCCCCCCACCACCTCCACATCAGACTGAAGAAGGGTCTCAACCCGAAACGTCACCTATTCCTTCGCTCCATAGATGCTGCCTCACCCACTGAGTTTCTCCAACATTTTTGTCTACATCTGATATAAAGGGGTCCATTAGAACAATGGTTCTCTGTACAAAAAAAACAAGCCCTACATCTAGACATATGCCCATTTGACAGCATGTGTCAGCAGATGTCATTCATATTAGGGAACCCAATGAATAGTCCCCACTAACATTCACTTTTGCTTTGCTCTTATTTTGGCTTTAACTTGTGAAGGTGCCGCAATGGTAGAGTTGCTGTCTCAGCGCCAGAGACCCGGGTTCAATCCTGACTACGATGCTGTCAGTACGGAGTTTGTACGTTCTCCCTGTGACCTGCGTGGGTTTTCTCCGAGATTTCCGGGTTCCTCCCACACTCCAAAGACATTCAGGTTTGTAGGTTCATTGGCTTGGTATAAATGTAGAATTGTCTCTAGTGTGTGTAGGATAGTGTTAATGTGTGGGGATCGCCGGTCGGCGCAGACTCGGTGGGCCGAAGGGCCTGTTTCCGCGCTGCATCTCTAAACTAAACTAAACTAAACTAAACCTTGTTCATGGGCAGCTCATCACAGCTAAAGCCAACACAAACTTTCATGGGCAAAGAGGCCCTTCTGCAGCTGCACAGGGCCCTGGTGAGACCGCATTGTGTGCCGTTTTGGTCCCCTAATTTAAGGAAGGACATTCTTGCTATTGAGGGAGTGCAGCGTAGGTTTACAAGGTTAATTCCCGGGATGGCGGGACTGTCTTATGCTGAGAGAATGGAGCGGCTGGGCTTGTATACTATGGAATTTAGAAGGATGAGAGGAGATCTTACTGAAACATTTAAGATTATTAAGGATTTGGACACACTAGAGACAGGAAACATGTTCCCAATGTTGGGGGAGTCCAGAACCAGGTGCCACAGTTTAAGGATAAGGGGTAAGCCATTTAGAATGGAGACGAGGAAACACTTTTTCTCACAGAGAGTTGTGAGTCTGTGGAATTCTCTACCTCAGAGGGGGTGGAGGCAGGTTCCATGGATACTTTAAAGAGAGAGCTAGATGGGGCTCTTAAAGATAGCGGAGTCAGGGGATATGGGGAGAAGGCAGGAACGGGGTACTGATTGGGGATGATCAGCCATGATCACATTGAATGGCGGTTCTGGCTCGGAGGGTCGGATGGCCTACTCCTGCACCTATTGTCTATTGTCTATTGAATCCCTTACACTACGCCAACAAAGACTCCAGGCCTTTTTAGAAAGTTTTCAACTGACAAATTTGACTCTAACAAGAATTCAGCTGGACTGTTTGTATGAGCACAGGAAGCATTAAACTGCAGAATGACACCAAATGCAGGAGTTACTCATTTGCAGATCCTTTCCATGCAAGTATTAGACTGCATCAGTCGTAAAGTGCTCATCGACATGGTACCAAACGCTTCTCGTTCACAGACACAAAATGCTGGAGTAATTCAGCGGAACAGGCAGCATCTCTGGAGAGAAGGAATGAGTGACGTTTTGGGTCGAGAGTCAGGGGAGAGGGAGATAGAGATATGGAAGGGTAAGGTGTGAAGACAAGAGATCAAAGGGGACGATGATCAAGGAAGATGTAGAATGGGTCATTGTTAGCTGAGTGGACGGTGAAATTTAATCAGGATGACAGTAAAACTAGTCAGAGAACTAGGATGGGGAGGGATGGAGAGAGAGGGGGCAAGGGTTACATGAAGTTAGGGAGGTCAATGTTCATACCGCTGGGGTGTAAGCTACCCAAGCAAAATACAAGGTGCTGTTCCTCCAATTTGCACTGGCCCTCACTCTGACAATGGAGGAGGCCCAGGACTGAAAGGTTAGTGTGGGAATGGGAGGGGGAGTTAAAGTGTTTAGCAACCGGGAGATCGGGTAGGTTAAGGCAGACTGAGCAGAGGTGTCCAGCGAAACGATCGCCGAGCTTGTGCTTGGTCTCGCCGATATACAGGAGACCACACCTGGAACCGCGGATACAGTAGATGAGGTTGGAGGAGGTGCAAGTGAACCTCTGCCTCACCTGAAAGGAGTGCCGTGGACCTTGGACCCCTAGCGACAGGTGTTGCATCTCCCCCCTCGCGGTTGCAGAGGAAAGTACCTGGGGAGGGGGTGACTTGGGTGTGAAGGGAAAAGTTAGCCAGGGAGCTGCCGAGGGAACGGTCTCTGTGGGAAAGCAGAAAGGGGTGGAGATGGGAAGAAGTGGCTTGTGGTGGGATCCCGTTGGAGGTGGTGAAAATGTCGGTGGATAATGTGCTGTAAGCGACGGCTGAAGATATAATGGTTGATTTAACAACATCAACAGCTGGTTAGTTTAACCCCCTCTTTGTCCCAGGTAACAAAAGACAATTGAGAAATGCAAATCTGCTCCCCCAGCTGACCCCGCATAGACCCCGCATACACCCCGCATACACCCCGCATACACCCCGCATACACCCCGCATACACCCCGCATAGACCCCGCATACACCCCGCATACACCCCACATACACCCCGCATACACCCCGCATACACCCCGCATACACCCCGCATACCACCCCGCATAGACCCCCGCATACACCCCACATACACCCCAACACACACCCGCATAGACCCCGCATACACCCCGCATAGACCCCGCATACACCCCACATAACCCCACATACACCCCACATACACCCCGCATACACCCCGCATTACACCCCGCATACACCCCACATACACACCGCATACACCCCACATACACCCCACATACACCCCGCATACACCCCACCCCGCATACACCCCGCATACACCCCGCATTACACCCCGCATAGACCCCGCATAGATCCCACATAGACCCCGCATACAACCCCACATACACCACATACACCCCGCATACACCCCACATACACCCCGCATACACCCCGCATACACCCCCACATACACCCCCCGCATAGACCCCGCATACACCCGCATACACCCCCGCATAGACCCCACCCGCATACACCCCGCATACACCCCACATACAACCCACATACACCACCCCAACATACACACCCCCACATACACCCCCGCATACACCCCACATACACCCCACATACACCCCGCATACACCCCACATCACCCCGCATACACCCCGCATACACCCCGCATACACCCCGCATAGACCCCGCATACACCCCCCCCGCATACACCCCCGCATACACCCGCATACACCCCGCATAGACCCCGCATACACCCCGCATAGACCCCGCATACACCCCGCATGACCCCAGCATACCCCACCCCATACACCCCGCATACACCCCACATACACCCCGCATACACCCCGCATAGACCCCCCCGCATAGACCCCCGCATACACCCCGCATACACCCCACAAACACCCCGCATACCGCGCATAGCCCCGAATAGACCCCCGAATAGACCCCACCCGCATAGACCCCGCATAGACCCCACATACACCCCGCATACACCCCGCATAGACCCCGCATACACCCCGCATACACCCCGCATACACCCCGCATACACCCCGCATACACCCCGCATACACCCCACATACACCCCGCATAGACCCCGCATACACCCCGCATAGACCCCGCATACACCCCACATACACCCCGCATACATAGAAACATAGAAAAAAAACATAGAAAATTAGGTGCAGGAGTGAGTAGGCCATTCAGCCCTTCGAGCCTGCACCGCCATTCAATATGATCATGGCTGATCATCCAACTCAGTATTCCCGTACCTGCCTTCTCTCCATACCCTCTGATCCCCTTAGCCACAAGGGCCACATCCAAACTCACTCTTAAAAATAGCCAATGAACTGGCCTCAACTACCCTCTGTGGCAGAGAGTTCCAGAGACTCACCACTCTCTGTGTGAAGAAAGTCTTTCTCATCTCGGTCTTAAAGGATTTCCCCCTTATCCTTAAGCTGTGACCCCTTGTCCCTGGACTTCCCCAACATCGGGAACAATCTTCCTGCATCTAGCCTGTCCAACCTTAAGAATTTTGTAAGTTTCTATAAGATCCCTCCTCTTAATCTCCTAAATTCCAGAGAGTATAAACCGAGTCTATCCAGTCTTTCTTCATAAGACAGTCCTGACATCCCAGGAATCAGTCTGGTGAACCTTCTCTGCACTCCCTCTATGGCAATAATGTCCTTCCTCAGATTTGGAGACCAAAAACTGCACGCAATACCTCCAGGTGTGGTTCTCACCAAGACCCTGTACAAACTGAAGTAGAACCTCCTGCTCCTGTACTCAAATCCTTATTGCTATGAAAGCTAACATACCATTCGCTTTTTTCACTGCCTGCTGCACCTGCATGCCTACTTTCAATGACTGGTGTACCATGACACCCAGGTCTCGCTGCATCTCCCCTTTTCCTAATCGGCCACCATTTAAATAATAGTCTGCTTTTCCTGTTTTTGCCACCAAGTGGATAACCTCACATTTATCCACATTATACTGCATCTGCCAAACATTTTGCCCACTCACCCAGCCTATCCAAGTCACCTTGCAGTCTCCTAGCATCCTCCTCACAGCGAACACTGCCCCCCAGCTTAGTGTCATCCGCAAACTTGGAGATATTGCCTTCAATTCCCTCATCCAGATCATTAATATATATTGTAAATAGCTGGGGTCCCAGCACTGAGCCCTGCGGTACCCACTAGTTACTGCCTGCCATTGTGAAAAGGACCCGTTTACTCCTACTCTTTGCTTCCTGTTTGCCAGCCAGTTCTCTATCCACATCAATACTGAACCCCTAATACCGTATGCTTTAAGTTTGTATACTAATCTCTTATGTGGGACCTTGTCGAAAGCCTTCTGGAAGTCCAGATATACCACATCCACTGGTTCTCCCTTATCCACGCTACTAGTTACATCCTCGAAAAATTCCACAAGATTCGTCAGACATGATTTACCTTTTGTAAATCCATGCTGACTTTGTCCAAATGATTTCACCACTTTCCAAATGTGCTGCTATCCCATCTTTAATAACTGACTCTAGCAGTTTCCCCACTACCGATGTTAGACTAACTGGTCTGTAATTCCCTGTTTTCTCTCTCCCTCCCTTCTTAAAAAGAGGGGTTACATTTGCTACCCCCGCCAATCCTCAGGAACTACTCCAGAATCTAAAGAGTTTTGAAAGATTATCACTAATGCATCCACTATTTCCTGAGCTACTTCCTTAAGTACTCTGGGATGCAGCCTATCTGGCCCTGGGGATTTATCGGCCTTTAATCTATTCAATTTACCCAACACCACTTCCCGACTGACCTGGATTTCACTCAATTCCTCCTTTGACCCACAGTCCCCTGCTATTTCAGGCAGATTATTTATGTCTTCCTTAGTGAAGACGGAACCAAAGTAGTTATTCAATTGGTCCGCCATATCCCTTGTTCCCCATGATCAACTCACCTGTTTCTGACTGCAAGGGACCTACATTTGTTTTAACTAACCTCTTTCTCTTCACATATCTATAAAAACTTTTGCAGTCAGTTTTTATGTTCCCTGCCAGTTTTCTTTCATAATCTATTTTTCCTTTCCTAATTAAGCCCTTTGTCCTCCTCTGCTGGTCTCTGAATTTCTCCCAGTCCTCTGGTATGCTGCTTTTTTCTGGCTACTTTGTACGCATCATCCTTTGCTTTGATACTATCCCTGATTTCCCTTGTTATCCACGGATGCACTACCTTCCCCGATTTATTCTTTTGCCAAACTGGGATGAACAATTTTTGTAGTTCATCCATGCAGTCTTTAAATGTCTTCCATTTGTATATCCACCGTCAACCCTTTTAGAATTAATTGCCAGTCAATCTTGGCCAATTCACGTCTCATACCCTCAAAGTTACCTTTCTTTAAGTTCAGAACCATTGTTTCTGAATTAACAATGTCACTCTCCATCCTAATGAAGAACTCAACCATATTATGGTCACTCTTGCCCAAGGGGGCAACGTACAACAAGACGGCTAATTACCCCCTTCCTCATTACTCAAAACCCCAGTCTAAAATAGCCTGCTCTCTCGTTGGTTCCTGTACATGTTGATTTTAGATAAACTATCCCGCATACATTCCAAAAAATCCTCTTCCTCAGCACCCCTGCCGATTTGATTAACCCAATCTATATGTAGATTGAAGTTCACCCATTATACACCCCACATACACCCCACATACACCCCGCATAGACCCCGCATACACCCCGCATACACCCCGCATACACCCCACATACACCCCACATACACCCCGCATAGACCCACATACACCCCGCATAGACCCACATACACCCCGCATACACCCCACATACACCCCGCATACACCCCACATACACCCCGCATACACCCCACATACACCCCGCATACACCCCACATACACCCCGCATACACCCACATACACCCACATACACCCCGCATACACCCCGCATAAACCCACATACACCCCGCATACACCCACATACACCCCGCATACACCCCGCATACACCCCGCATACACCCCACATACACCCCGCATACACCCCGCATACACCCCGCATAGACCCACATACACCCCACATAGACCCCACATACACCCCGCATACACCCCACATACACCCCGCATACACCCCACATACACCCCGCATAGACCCACATACACCCCGCATAGACCCACATACACCCCGCATACACCCCACATACACCCCGCATACACCCCGCATACACCCCGCATACACCCCGCATACACCCCGCATACACCCCGCATACACCCCACATACACCCCGCATACACCCCGCATACACCCCGCATAGACCCACATACACCTCAACAGATCCCACATACACCCCGCATACACCCCGCAACACCCCGCATACACCCCGCATACACCCCGCATACACCCCGCATACACCCCGCATAGACCCACATACACCCCACATAGACCCCACATACACCCCGCATACACCCACATACACCCCGCATACACCCCGCATACACCCCGCATAGACCCACATACACCCCACATACACCCCGCATACACCCCGCATACACCCCACATACACCCCGCATACACCCCGCATACACCCCGCATAGACCAAGGATCAAAACTACTTGTTCTCCATGGATAGACACAAAGAGTTGGAGTAACTCAGTGGGACAGACAGCATCTCTGGAGAGAAGGAATGGGTGATGTTTTAGGTCGAGACCCTTCTTCAGATCCGAAACGTCACCCATTCCTTCTCTCCAGTGATGCTGCCTGTCCTGCTGAGTTACTCCAGCTTTTTGTGTCTCTTCGAATTAAACCAGCATCCGCACACTTGTTCTTCATGGCTCAGTCTTAGAATTTTAACTTACGTTTTTGACAGAAACCAGTGTAAGAGTTTTTGGAAGTGAGGCCTGTAATGGTAACAGCCTGTCTCAATGCAAGCATTTATGCAACTGCAAAATAGAATCAATTGTACTCAGACTCACTGTTTAGGCTGAATGTGAAATAAGCCAGCAAGCAGAACATCTTACCTTATAAACAAACCATTTTAACCCATGAAAGCAAAGGTAGAAACAAAAAGCTGGAGTAACTCGATCAGGCAGCATCTCTGGAGAGAAGGAATGGGTGACGTTTCGGGTCGAGACCATTCTTCAGACTGGCTACGGATAAGGGAAACGAGAGATATAGACGATGATGTAGAGAGATAAAGAACAATGAATAAAAGATATGCAAAAAAATAACGATGATAAAGGAACCAGGTCACTGTTAGCTGTTTTTAAAGAAGGAACTGCAGATGCTGGAGAATCGAGGGTACACAAAAAGCTGGAGAAACTCAGCGGGTGCAGCAGCATCTAAGGAGCGAAGGAGATAGGCGACGTTTCGGGTCGAGACCCTTCTTCAGACCATTAGCTGTCAGACTGTTAGCTGTTTGTTGGGTGAAAACGAGAAGCAAGTGCGACTTGAGTGGAGGAGGGATAGAGAGAGAGGGAATGCCAATTCTACCTGAAGTTAGACACATCAATATTCATACCACTGGGTTGTAAGCTGCCCAAGTGAAATATGATGCTTTTAATCCAATTAGCGTAGGAGAACGTGTAAAATCCGTACATACAGCACCCGTAGGCAGGATCGAACCCGGGTCTCTAGTGCTGCAAATTTTGGGGGAGTCCAGAACCAGGGGCCACAGTTTAAGAATAAGGGGTAAGCCATATAGAACGGAGACGAGGAAACACTTTTGCTCACAGAGAGTGGTGAGTCTGTGGAATTCTCTGTCTCAGAGGGCGGTGGAGGCAGGTTCTCTGGAAACTTTCAAGAGAGAGCTAGATAGGGCTCTTAAAAATAGCGGAGTCAGGAGATATGGGGAGAAGGCAGGAACGGGGTACTGATTGGGGATGATCAGCCAAGATCACATTGAATGGCGATGCTGGCTGGAAGGGCCGGTTGGCCTACTCCTGCACCTATTGTCTATTGTCTAGTGTCTAACCCTACCGCAGTGTCACCGTGCGTCCTTTCCGTCTTTTTGCTGACAACAAGCTGGATAACACGCAACAAAAAAAGCTTTCCACTGTACCTTGGCACACGTGACAATAAACTAATAAAAAGCAAGCAGTAGTCATGCCCACTGGAACAATCTATTGAACTCCCCCTCCCCCCCCCTTCCCAACCACAGCTCCCCCCCCCCCCCCCCCCACCCCCAACTATTGTCTGCACAATTTCTGACTTACATCTAATTGTAGATGTGGCTACAGATATAAACTACTTGTAACTTTCACCTGGCCTCTTACTTAAAGTAATTCTGTGGAATCTAACATTAGAATAATTGTTCTGCTCCTTGCAGCTACATCCCATAAGTGCTATTTCCATCTTCTCACCAACACAGGGTCCACAGTGTTCTGCAGAGTACTTAATCAATCAATTTTACACTGGACCCTAAAAACAACAAATCTGTTTCTAACCAGATGTTTACACAAACCTTTTCTTTATTTTAAAGGACTTAATTGGTTTTGGTGCTAATCTGTTCCAAGTGCTCAGAGTCCTCGGTGGAAAATGAGTTTTTTTTCCTTCTCTCGCTTCTAAAGTTTAATCATTTTTCTCTCCTATCTTCAGTTACGCTGGCAGCATGGTTTAACGCGTAAATAATCTATTTGTATCAGTATGGTACCAAAAAACGACAGCATTTTAAGCAGCAATTAATATGGCCTTGCTTAACATTTGCCACCTGTGAGTTTGTCATTAGCTCCATTACCTGAGTTAGGAGATAGTTTAGACAAAACAATTTTACAATTTTACAATTTTACAATTTTACCTAACCATGGGCTCTGTGGGGTGACTCCCGGCCGGGCTCCTCCTGCATCTCACCAGGTTCAAGCCCTGTGCGCTGTACCTCTTTCCCCTTCTCCGAGCATTTCATTCTTGCCTGGTGGATTTTTAGGCCATGGTGGTTCATCAGGCCTTTCCGTAGCTTTGTTGGGTGTCTTTCTCACAAAAGGCACAGATTGGGGAGCTAACCCAGCCTTTCCCGGGCACTGAGTTTCCGTGCCGTCAACTGTCTCTCCAGTAGTCACCAAACTATTCTTGGTTGTCACCCAGTCTATTCCTTAGTGCCACTGGCTGAGCCAGACTCCTGAGTAGGAAGGGACTGCAGACGCTGGTTTACACCAAAGATAAACACAAAATGCTGGAGTAACTCAGCGGGAAAGGCAGCATCTCTGGAGAGAAGGAATGCGTGATGATTCAACGCCAAATTTTATCAGCCTGTATGTAATCCATATTCCTCCAATCCCTGTATCAGTTTCAGTTCAGTTCAGTTTAGTTTATTGTCACGTGTACTGAGGTACAGTGAATAGCTTTTGTTGCGTGCTAACCAGTCAGCAGAAAGGCAATACATGAGTCTTATTAATGCCACTATCATATCTGTCTCAATCACCACCCCTAGCAGCACATTCCAGTCACTCACCACCAAAACACACACCACCGGTTAGAGGGACAGTTTGCAATACGCACAACACCGGATTCAGGGACAGTTTCTTCCCAGCTGTTATCAGGCAACTGAATCATCCTACCACAACCAGAGAGCAGTGCTGAACTACTATCTACCTCATTGGTGACCCTCAGACTACCCTTGATCGGACTTTGCTGGCTTTACCTTGCACTAAACGCTATTTCCTTATCATCTATCTATCTGTACACTGTAAATGGATCGATTGTAATCATGTATTGTCTTTCCGCTGAATGGTTAGCACGCGACAAACGCTTTTGACTGAACAGATGACAGATGAACTGAACTGAAACTGAACCCTCTGTGTAAAAGTACTTGCCCGCACATCTTCTTCAAACTTTGCCCCTCTCACTTTAAAGTTATGCCCTCTAGTATTTTAATATTTCCACCTGTGAAAAAGCTTCTTACTGTTTATCCTATCTATACATCTCATCATGTTGGGGTCAAGGAATGAGCGCTTACGTCGATCGCAGCCCTGTTTCCACCAATCTTACCACCACCACACACAAGAAGCACAAGACAGACACCACTGTACGCAGATGCCAAGAGGCGTGTTCAGCTCTGGCTGAACAACTTCTGGTCTTGTTTGTGGACTCGATAAGAAGAAGGAGATCTTATAATGCGACATACTTCTATCTGGTCCCTCCTCAACCTCCGGCGTTCTGGCGAAGACAATCCAAATATGTCCCACCTCTTTCAGTGTGAGAACGAGGAGAGACCTCATTGAAACTTACCGAATAGTGAAAGGCCTGGACAGAGTGGATGTGGAGAGGATGTTTCCACTAGTGGGAGAGTCTAGGACCAGAGGGCACAGTCTCAGAATAAAAGGATCTACGTTTAGAAAGGGTATGAAGAATTTATTTAGTCAGAGGGGTGGTGAATCTGTGGAATTATTTCCCACAGCAGGCTGTGGAGGCTGTCATTGGGTATGTTTAAAGCTGAGATTGACAGATTCTTGATTAGTACAGGTGTCAAAGATTATGGGGAGAAGGCAAGCGATTTGGGTTGGGAGGAAAAGTTAGATCAGCCATGATTGAATGGCAGAATAGACTTGATGGGCCGAATGGCCTAATTCTGCTCCGATAACTAATGAACTAATAATGAGGTAAGGGAAGGGTGTATCATTAGTTTGGTAATGCGATACGGTACGATACAATATGACACAATAGACCTTTATTTATCCCAGGAGGGAGATTGATCTGCCAACCGTCATAAAAACACAGAATACATGAAACATGAAATGTTGGGAGGGGAGACAGAGAGTGAGCGGGACAGAGATAGAATGTAGGCGGAGACAGTAAGACTGGTGGGAGAGCTGGGAAGGGGGAGCGGATGGAGAGAGAGGGGAAGCAAGGGCTATGTTCATACCGCTGGGGTATAAACTACCCAAGCGAAATATGAGGTGCTGTTCCTCCAATTTGCACTGGGCCTCACTCTGACAATGGAGGAGGCCCAGGGCAGAAAGGTCAGACTGAGAATGGGAGGGCGAGTTGAAGTGCCGATACACCTGGAGCAGAGGATACAGCAGATGAGGTTGGAGGAGGTGCAAGTGAACCTCTGCCTCACCTGGAAAGACCGTTGGGGTCCTTGGACGGCCTGCTCTTACACTCTGCCCTTGGTGGGCCTATGTTTTTATTTATATATGTGGCCCGACAGCCACATTTCCCTCCGACAAACTGCTTCGTTTAGAAACAATTTTCGGGAACGGAACCCTGTTGTAACTTAGGAAGAATTCCCACTGTCGGTGCAATGAAGAGTGCAGTTTGAGAGAGTTAACAGTGTGAAGTTTAGACTTCAGACTTGACTTTAAACTTTAGACATCAGACACACAGTGCAGAAACAGGCCCTTCGGCCCACCGAGGCCACACTGACCAGCGATCACCCCGTCCGTACACATTGGGGACAATGTGCAGTTGACAGAAGCCAATGAACCGACAAACTCGCATGTCTTTGGGATGTGGGAGGAAACTAGAGCACCCGGAGAAAACCCGTGCAGCCACAGGGAGAACATGCCATTCCATCATGGCTGATCTGGTTTTCCCTCTCAATCCCATTCCCACGCTTTCTCCCTGTAACCTTTGACACCCTCACTAATCAAGAACCTATCAATCTCCGTTTTAAAAATACCTAATGACTTTGCCTCCACAGCTTTCTGTGGCAATGAATTCCACAGATTCACCACTGTCAAGCTAAAGAAATTCCTCCTCGTCTCCATTCTAAAGATATATTCTTTAATTCTGAGGCTGTGCCCTCTGGTCCTGGACTCTCCCACTACAGGAAACATCCTCTCCACATCCACTCACAAGTTTCGAAGTTCATAAGAGATAGGAGTAGAATTAGTCCATTCTGTCAATAGACAATGGACAATAGGTGCAGGAGTAGGACATTTGGCCCTTCGAGCCAGCACCGCCATTCAATGTGATCATGGCTGATCATCCCCAATCAGTACCCCGTTCCTGCCTTCTCCCCATTATACCTCTGATTCCGCTATCTTTAAGAGCCCTATCTAGCTCTCTCTTGAAAGTATCCAGAGAACCGGCTTCCACCGCCCTCTGAGGCAGAGAATTCCACAGACTTACAACTCTCTGTGTGAAAAGTGTTTCCTCATCTCCGTTCTAAATGGCTTAGCCCTTATTCTTAAACTGTGGCCCCTGCTTCTGGACTCCCCCAACATCGGGAACATATTTACTGCCTCTAGTGTGTTCCAAACCTTTAATAATCTTATATGTTTCAACAAGATCCCCTCTTATCCTCCTAAATTCCAGAGCATACAAGCCCAGCCACTCCATTCTCTCAGCATATGACAGTCCCGCCATCCCGGGAATTAACCTTGTGAACCTACGCTGCACTCCCTCAATAGCAAGAATGTCCTTCCTCAGTTTGGGGGACCAAAACTGCACACAATACTCCGGGTATGATCTCACTAGGCCCCTGTACAACTGCAGAAGGACCTCTTTGCTCCTATACTCAACTCCTCTTGTTATGAAGGCCAACAAGCCATTCGCTTTCTTCGCTGCCTGCTGCACCTGCATGCATCAAGTCTACCCCGCCATCCGATCATGGACGCAGCCATACCCTCATCTCCCCTCTACTATTAAGTGTGAAATTGCACACACCAGATTCAGGGACAGTTACTTCCCAAGAGAGCAGTCCAGAATCTCCCTTATTGGAGACACTCAGACTTTACTGGACCGGACTTTACTGGACTTAATCTTGCTCTGCTAGCATTGTCTCTTCACTGCATGCGTGACAATAAACTAACCACTCAAACTCAATGACTGTCCCACCTTTTGTGAACAAGGCAGGAATACAAGGTGGGCAGGTATTTCCCGCACTTCTGGGATTTTGCCCTGACGTCAAATACTAGCAACGTGCCTTACAGTGCGAGAGACCCGGGTTCGATCCCGGCAGCGGGTGCTGCCTGAACGGAGACTGCAAGTTCACTGCGTGACCTGCGTGGGGTTCTCCCCGGGTGCTTCAGTTCCCTCACAAACTCCAAAGACGGACAGGTTTGTAGGCTAGTTGGCTTGGTAAACTTATAAATAGGCCCTAGTTTGTGTAGGATAGTGTTAATGTGCGGGGATCGCAGGTCAGCGTGGACCGAAGGGCCTGTTTCCACGCAGTATCCCTGAACGAAACTAAGCTCAACTAAAAGTGTGATAAATAAGAACAGTGTAAGTAGATTTTAAATTGAGTGCCTTCAAAAAATATTATTAACGTTATCAATTAAATTTGCTTAAATTTGATTTCAAGGTTATAATTTATCTTGGGATAGTTTTGATGGGATGAACTTCCACTTTTATTATTGTGGCAACAATCATTGTGCGTTTAAATTCCAATGGAGTAAGAGTTAGAGGACGAGATTGTCGGCTGAATGTATAACATGAAAACAACAGGGCCTGGGATCGGGGACACCAGTTCAGGACCACCCGAGGATGGGAGCACAAGTTTCCTCCTCACATTCCCATCACCTTAGAGATGGAAGTGCTGGAAGGGAAAGTAGAAGGCTGCGGAGAGAAAAGAGATTGGATTGAGCTGTGCGGAACTGCGGAGAACAGAGATCAGCCTCAACAAGAGAGCCTATTGAGTAGCATTGAACACTGGAAGGCAGCCAACAAAAGTGCCAGGCCCGAATGATAATTAGCCTGATTTTCTCTCGAATGACAAACTGCAATGCTCAGCCTCGGAGTTTGAACTTGACTGCTGAGGTTCGAATGGTTTACTTTTTGTTTTAAAACGATTGCTCTAAATGTGAAGGTTGCACAATGTAATATCACCCTCCGGTTCACAAGAGTCAGGGTCACAGCAAACAATGATTAGTATGGCGGGATAGAGGGGCAGAGGAGGTTTCTGTGCATCGAGCCCTTCAGAAAGCAGGCAGAGTGAGCACCATTGAAATGTTCGCTTTCATGCCCAGAGTTAGCTTTTTTTTTTTCTTTTTTGATGCCTTGGGTTCACGGTTCAAGGGCATTTTCATTTTCCCTTTTACTTCCCAACTGATTTCATTCCAATTCAAACAGTGTGAGGCACACGTGATAGCCAATCTTCATCTGTCTCTCAGAGATTCAGGATGGTTTATTTTCCAAACTGAATCCTCCTAGCTTCTCTTGATCCAGCTGGGCTTCACTTCATGAAAACAAATAAATTTGCGCCTTTTTCGAATGTGCCTCATCAAATTGCTCAAATCAACGGATACGATCTTTAGACTTTACTTTAGACTTTACAGAGACACATCGCAGAATCAGGCCCTTCGGCCCACCGAATCCGTGCTGCCCCAGCGACCACTCCCTGCACGCTAGGGACAATTTACCATTTTTTTTAACCGAAGCCAATAAACTGACAAACCTGTACGTCTTTGGAGTGTGGGAGGAAACCGGAGCACCCGGAGAAAACCCACGCGGTCACAGGAAGAATGTACAAACTCCGTACAGGCAGCGCCCGTAGTCAGGATCGAACCTGAGTCTCTGGAACTGTAAGGCAGCAACTCCACCGCTACGCACCGTGCCGCCCCAGGCTTCTCTTCGGAAAAGCATTTTACTTACCTTAAAAAATCGACTACGTTTTCTATTAAGCATATGTGCACATGCACATGTACGTAAGATCCTTATCATATAGAAGGGTGAAAATGCTGCTTTTCATTTTGTTCCTTGCATTCACTGAAAAATGATTTCAACATACTGGTCAGCTCTGCCTTGAAGATCTAAAGGAAATTGCTGTGAGCTTTATTTATTGGAAACGCAGGTCAGGAAGAGGCCAGCTGCTGAGGACAGAACATGTACTGATTACATTTGGAATGAATGAAAGAAAGACCTGCATTTACACACCTTCCACAGCCTCACCATGTCCCCTAGCACTTCACAGCCAATGAAGGGATTTTGAAGGGTGGTGTTGGTGATGTCGCTGTTCCTTATGTGAGTGAACCTATGTCTCGTAAGAGGTGACATTTCATCCTCAGTTACAAAGATTTTAATGAAGCAAAGTTTCAGAAGCTGGAGCTCACTGATTCAACGATACTTTATTGTCACAGGTACCTAGCTACAGTTTTTTAGCATACATCCTGGTAAAAATCGTACATCAGACCTCACCTAGGCAATACACACAGAGTGGCCATGTTTCTGCCGTTGACTAAGTTGGGACTCGGTGGGCTTGTTTCTGCGCTGTATCTCTGGACTAAACTAAACACAAAGTGCTGGAGTGGGGATGATAAGCAAGGTGGGGGAGGATGGGTGGGGGATATGAAAGGGGGTACAGCAGATAGACAGGACGGATTGCCTTTGATCTTAATGAATGGCAGAGCAGGCTTGAGGGACTGTGAACTGAAAAACAGTTCACAGGGACGCAAGAGATGTTGGATTCAGGGGCAAAAAAAAAACAAGTTGCTGGAGTAACCCAGGCAGCATCTGTTGGGGGAAATGTTCAGAGGGACCCCAGTCCAGTTGATGGGCCTGGGCCCGATATGCCCATTGCCCTCCACAGATGCTGCCCGACCCACTGAGTTCCTCCAGCAGCTCGCTGCTGATAGATACTGCCATGTACTTCCAAAGATTTCTTCTGACAGAAAGTATCACCAACCAATCATAACACAGATTCTACCTTTGACACAAAGTGTAAAACTTTCCATTCAATATATGAATTGTAAAACTGGGATTCACTAACCCATCTGTTTTTTTGTGGAACAGATGTGTTTCCTATTAATTAAGCCTCCAGTAAGGAGGGCTGGGGGGGTGGTGGGGGAACACTACATCGTTCTGTCACTCTGCCTCCTGGGTGGCTAGGAATGGCTCTGCTGCTTTAAGCCGCGATTAATTAAACCAGGAAGGTCCTGGTACTGATTCCTAATCCATGTCAGGTTGACTGATCTCTGATCAGGTGGCAGTACTGTTGATACAGTTAGCCGAATGAACTCGGTGGATCCAAGGGGTCTCGACCCGAAACGTCACCCGTTCCTTCTCTCCTGAGACGCTGCCTGTCCCGCTGACTTACTCTAGCATTTTGTGTCTATCTTCTGAACTCAGTGTTTCTCCAGCTCCAGCAGCAACTACGGTAGGCACCAATATCAAACAGAGGTACAACCATGTGAAAAGGGATAGATGGGAGGGCAACAGCGGTAGAGTTGCCGCCTGACAGCGCCAGAGACCCGGGTTTGACCCTGGCTGCGGGTGCTGTCTGTACGGAGTTTGTACGTTCTCACCGTGAACACACGTGTTTTCCCCGGGTGCTCTGGTGGCTTCCCACGCTCCAAAGATGTACAGGCTTGTAGGTCAATTGTCTTTGGCAGCGGTTGTAAATTGTCCCTAGTGTCGAGGATAGTGTTAGTGCACGGGGTGATCGCTGGTCTGTGCGGACCTGGTGGGCCAAAGGGCCTGTTTCTGCGCTAGTATCTCTGAAGTGTAATAGGAGCAGGAGTAGACCGCTTAGCTCCTCAAGCCTGCTCCACCATTTGTTAAGATCAAGGCTCATCTGATTGTAACCTCAATGCTGCATTCCCACATATCAAGAGTAGCCTCTCACGCCTCCACCCCTCGCTTATCAGCCCGCCTACCTTTGATAACCTCTCACCTGCTTTGCTTATCAAGCATCTATCTATCAATGTCTCAAAAGTATTCCAAGACTCTGCTTTCAGCAGTCACGACCCTTTCCCCGACCCCACCACCCCTCCAGGAACAGATTTCCAGCTTCACAACTCTCTGAGACAAAACATTTCAACCTCATTTTTTTCAAACGGGCAACCCCTTATCATGACTCCTACATAGAAACATAGAAAATAGGTGCATGAATTGGCCATTCGGCCCTTCGAGCCTGCACCGCCATTCAATATGATCATGGCTGATCATCCAACTCAGTATCCTGTACATGCCTTCTCTCCATACCCCCGATCCCCTTAGCCACAAGGGCCACATCTAACTCCCACTTAAATATAGCCATTGAACTGGCCTCAACTACCTTCTGTGGCAGAGAATTCCAGAGGCTCACCACTCTCTGTGTGAAAAATCTTTTTCTCATCTCGGTCCTAAAAGACTTCCCCCTTATCCTTAAACTGTGACCCCTTGTTCTGGAATTCCCCAACATCGGGAACAATCTGGATCTTCAAGTTTCCACTGGTTAAACCATGACTCCTACTTCAAGTTTCTACCACAGTCGACGCACCTTCCCCTGTAATGGGGCGACCAAAGCAGTCCCTATAAATCTACAGCATGACGTTCTTGCCCCTGTACTCATTGCCGTGACCCGTGAAGGCAAGCGCACCATACGCCTACATGTCAGACCTGTGTGCAGCCTTCCCAGTCAGAATTAATCGGTTTCGGTGTGAGAACAGGGACAGTTGTGGGAGCTTGGGTTTCAGGCTGTTGTCCGCTCGTGGTGCAGTGTTGCCAGACCTGGGCCATTAGCTCCGTTTCGCTCTCCACAGACGTGGAATGGCCTGCTGTGTATTTCCAGCATTATTTTGCTTTTGTCTCAGATTTCCAGCATCTGCCATTTTTGGCTATTCAATCCTTGGGACCTTTAAACTGTAACTCCTAGCGTGTCTCTCCATGGATGCTGCCCAAACCTGCTGGGGTTTTCTAGCATCCATGGAGACACACAGTTATCCAATAGCTGCTTTACTGTGAGCAGTTTTGGGCCCCATATCCGAGGAAGGATGTGCTGGCATTGGAGAGAGTGCAGAGGAGGTTTATGAGAATGATCCCACGAATGAGTGGGTTAACATACGATGAGCGTTTGATGGCACTGGGCCTGTACTTGCTAGAGTTCAGAAGGATGAGGGGACACTTCATTGAAAACGTACCAAATAGTGAAAGGCCGACAAAATGGATGTGGAGAGGTTGTTTCCAGTAGTGGAGAGTCTAAGACCAGAGGCCTCAGAATAAAATAACATACCGTTAGAAAGGAGATGAGGACCAATTTATTTAGATAGATCAGCCATGATTGAAAGGCGGAGAAGACTTGATGGGCCGAATGGCCTAGTTCTGCTCCTTGAACTTATGAATGTATGAACTGGTTTATCTGCGTCTCATAGTTTCAAAGTCTTCGTTTCCCTCTCTCCTCAGACCTCACTACTCTATTTAAACTTCCCATGAACAGACTAGCTGACATGAACTATCTTTCAGCACCCTCTCCTCGTCCACAGCGGTCCACACCATCTATCATCGTCCAGTCTCCGCCCTTAACAAAGACTCCCTTTGTTCACCCCACCCCTCCCCATCTCAGGGTTTAAACATACCCCCGTGCTCTACTGTTTCCCAGTTCTGAAGAAAGCTCATCGTTTTTCAAATGTTAACTCTGTTTCTCTTTCAATGGATGCTGCCTTGACCTGCTTTGTATTTCCAACATTTGTTGTTTTCAGTTCCAAGTTGCAGCCGCACCGGTTTTTTGACTAGGAAGAAGAGTTAAGGGCCTGTCCCACTTTCATGACCTAATTCACGACTTTTTTTACTTGTGGACATTTTTCATCAGGCTAGGAAAACGCCCCGACCTACTTGACGCCACGAGTACCTACGACTAGCATCACGACCTACCTACGACCTACCTACGACCTCGCGACAACCATGCTGCGAGTACGAGTCAAGGGCAAACTCGGCAGAAGTCGTGAATGAGGTCGTGAAAGTGGCTCAGGCCCTTTAGACAATAGACAATAGGTGCAGGAGTAGGCCATTCGGCCCTTCGAGCCAGCACCAACATTACACACATAGGAAACTATGTATGTAATCCACATCCTGCATCAAACTACCAAAGCAAATTGCCGTTGTAAATAGTATATTGATAAAGCAGCTCATCAGATGCACCAATGACTTATTGCCTTACGTCAACCTGTTGACCTTCGTTGTTATTCTCACTTCTTTACATTGCGGTAAATCACCAACTGATCTTTAGATTTTAGACTTTAGAGATACAGCGCCCACCAAGTCTGCACCAACCAGCGATCACTCCAAACACTAACACTATCCTACACACACGAGGGACCAGTTACAATATTACCGTAGTCAATCTACCGACAAACCTGTATGTCTTTGGAGTGTGGGAAGAAACTGGAGCTCCCGGGGTAAAAACCCAGAGGGCCACAGAGGGAACATACAACTGGTGGCGAGGAGGACTGGTCAAGATGATCACCACGTTGCTTGGGGAAGTTGGTCTGAGTGAGCAAGAGGCTGTCGACAGCAGATAATTTAAAGGATCAAATGGCGGGCAGCGCAGTGGAGTGGCTGGTAGAGCTGCTGCCTCCCGGTGCCAGAGACCCGGGTTCGATCCTGACCTCGGGTGCTCTCTGTGTGGAGTTTGCACGTTCTCCCCGTAACGCCATGCGTTTCCTCCGGTGGATCCGGTTTCCTCCCACATCCCAAAGACTTGCAGGTTTGTAGGTTCACCGGCCTCTATAATTTGCCGCTAGTGTGTCGGAAGTGGATCTGAGAGTGGGATGACAGAGGTGAGCAGGTAATTGGTGGTCAGCATGGATTCAATAGGTCAAATGGCCTGTTTCCAGGCTGTATCTTTCAATCAATCGAACAAAAACTGAAATGTAACCCAATGCGTATGTGGGCAACAACTTCAGATCACATAGGGTCATTCTGTACATGTGAGCTCGCACTGTGAACATCACTACCATTCAGATGCAATGTGACACCAGTGCTCAAACAATTCCACATATAACAAGAGTTAACTTTCATGGTCAAATTTATTTTAATTTAGGACAAGCGTAAATGTGTGATTTTTCCATTCAATTAGCACAGGACTGTGATGTTCAACATAATATTAAAACAGAATTTGCTGGAATCAGGCATCACCAGGCAAGAGAAGCACAGTAAATATTTGGGGTCGTACACCAGTCTTTGTTGTCCTCATTCTGCTCACATCGGTGAGCGGTGAATACTCTGTCAGCTTCATCCAGTGCATCTCAAATGGTTAGACATCTCATTACTTTTACCAACAGAAGATGTGCAAACCAGGTATGAAGAAAGGCCTCGACCTCGAAATGTCACCTGCTGCTTTTCTCCAGAGATGCTGCCTGACCCTCTGAGTTACTCCAGCTTTTTGTGCCTATCATTGGATTTTTTTTAATTTGTTTTGTATTCCGACTCCTGAATCAATCTCCTCTTTCACATCCCACTCCCAGAAATGCTGCCACGTAATCTCGTTCTTAACTCAGGCAAGAGGTACAGAAGTGTGAAAATGCACACCTCTGGATTCTGGGACAGTTTCTTCCCTCATCTACTGCATCCGCTGCTCCAGATGCCAGATGATCTATATCGGTGAGACCAAGCGGAGGCTTGGCGATCGTTTCGCCGAACACCTCCGCTCGGTCCGCAATAACCAACCCGACCTCCCGGTGGCTCAGCACTTCAACTCCCCCTCCCATTCCACATCCGACCTCTCGGTCCTGGGCCTCCTCCACGGCCAGAGTGAGCAACACCGCAAGTTGGAGGAACAGCACCTCATATTCCGCTTGGGGAGTCTGCATCCTTTGGGCTTGAACGTTGAATTTTCTCAATTCTCTTAACCCTTGCTGTCTCCTCCCCTTCCCACCTCTCCCTCAGCCCTCGGGCCCTGGCATTCCCTCTATCTCTATCTCCCTCCCCCACTCTAGTCGCACTAGCTTCTCATTTTCACACCACAAACAGCTTACAATGGCTTGTTCCTTTATCATCGATACTTTTTTGCATATCTTTCATTCATTGTTCTTTATCTCTCCACATCACCGTCTATATCTCTCGTTTCCCTGATCCCTGACCAGTCCGAAGAAGGGTCTCGACCCGAAACGTCGCCTATCTCCTTCGCTCCTTAGATGCTGCTGCACCCGCTGAGTTTCTCCAGCCTTTTGTGTACCCTCTTCCCAGCTGTAATCAGGCAACTGAACCATCCCATCAACGACTAGAGAGCGGTCCTGAGCTGCCATCAATCTTATTGGAGACCCTCAGTCCATCTTTAATCAGACTTTACTGAACTTTGTCTTGCACTATATGTTATTCCCTTTATCTGTGTACTGTGGATGGCTCAATTATAGACAATAGACAACAAGTGCAGGAGTAGGCTATTTGGCCCTTCGAGCCAGTGCCGCCATTCAATGTGATCCACATTCATAACCCCGTTCCTGCCTTCTCCCCATATCCCCTGACTCCGCTATTGTTAAGTGCCCTATCTAGCTCTCTCTTGAAAGCATCCAGAGAACCTGCCTCTACCTCCCTCTGAGGCAGAGATTATAATCATGCCTAGTCTTTCCACTGACTGGATAGCACGCAACAAAAAGTGACAATAAACTAAACTAAAACACTACCTCATTGTTTATTCTGTCATTGTACCTTAAACCACTGTGTCTGAAGAAGGGTCTCAACCCGAAACGTCACCCATTCCTTCTGTCCAGAGATGCTACCTGTCCTGCTGAGTTACTCCAGCTTTTTGTGTCTATCTATTGTACCTTAATATCCTTTTGCATTACTACATTTTTGAACGACAATCTTTAACATTCTGCAGTTTGCCCTCGTTATTGTATGTATTGCTGTGTCTACCTTTGCTGTATAGTCTTTACTCCGTGAGCTTCATGTGAACAAGGCATTTCATTGTATCCTGGTATATATGGTAATAAAATAATCTGTAACCTGTAAAAATTGTCCTTGCAGTTCTGTAGCTTTGCTAGCAATCCAAGAACCTCAGTGTTCTCAATAGCATTTAATGTTTCTGCTGTTCAATCAGGTCACATTATTCGGAGACATTTGCTTTCTTTAATTAACTCATTGTGAATTGAATTTAATTGAATTTAATTTATTTGTCATTCAGACCTTTCGGTCTGAACGAAATTTCGTTCCCCTGCAGTCATACATGTAATAAAAAAATGACAGAAACACACAATAAACACAAATTTAACATCCACCACAGTGAGTTCACCAAACACCTCCTCACTGTGATGGAAGGCAAAGGCTTAAAGTCTCTGTCTCTTCCCTCTTTGTTCTCCCTCCGCGCCGAGGCGATCCAGGCCTCCGATGCCGTGACCCACCGGGTGATGGCAAGTAAGTCCCGCGGTTCAACCGAGCTCCTGCTGAGACTAGGTGGCAGCTCCCGGGTACCTCCTCACACCTACCATCTGACCATGACCTCACCGGCGAACACCAGGATATCATCTCCCAAACATCAGCTTACAGCTCTCCTGTTTGACCACCATGACCTCTGATAGGTCCCGACCCGAAACGTCACCTATTCACGTATTCTAGAGATGCTACCTGACCTGCTGAGTTACTCCATCACTGTGTCTTTGTTCACTAATAACATAGGCTCAATTTGCGGGTGGAATTGCTTCACCTTGGTTGTGCAGTTCAATGATTTAAGTTCTGATTTGTTGTTCCGTGTGGTTTTCATCACCTCTGCTTTTCAGAATCCAGCAGCACGCAAACATAGAAACGTAGAAAACTAGGTGCAGGACTGTAGTAGGCCATTCGGCCCTTCGAGCCCGCACCACCATTCAATATGATCACGGCTGATCATCCTAAATCAGTGTTAAAGAAGGAACTGCAGATGCTGGAGAATCGAGGTCCGGCAGAGGTTCACCTGCACCTCCTCCAACCTCATCTACTGCATCCGCTGCTCCAGATGCCAGATGATCTATATCGGTGAGACCAAGCGGAGGCTTGGCGATCGTTTCGCCGAACACCTCCGCTCGGTCCGCAATAACCAACCAACCTCCCGGTGGCTCAGCACTTCAACTCCCCCTCCCATTCCGTATCCGACCTCTCTGTCCTGGGCCTCCTCCACGGCCAGAGTGAGCAACACCGCAAGTTGGAGGAACAGCACCTCATATTCCGCTTGGGGAGTCTGCATCCTCTGGGCTTGAACATTGAATTTTCTCAATTCTGTTAACCTTGCTGTCTCTCCCCTTCCCACCTCTCCCTCAGCCCTCGGGCCCTGGCATTCCCTCTCTCTCTATCTCCCTCCCCCACTCTAGTCGCACCAGCTTCTCATTTTCACACCACAAACAGCTTACAATGGCTTGTTCCCTTTATCATTTATACTTTTTTGCATATCTTTCATTCATTGGTCTTTATTTATCCACATCACCGTCTATATGTCTCGTTTCCCTGATCCCTGACCAGTCTGAAGAAGGGTCTCGACCCGAAACGTCGCCTATCTCCTTCGCTCCTTAGATGCTGCTGCACCCGCTGAGTTCATCCCAAATCAGTATTGTGTTAAAGAAGGAACTGCAGATGCTGGAGAATCGAGGGTACACAAAAGGCTGGAGAAACTCGTAATCTTTCCTGGACCGAGAACACAGATGCAATTATTAAGAAAGCTTACCAGCGCCTCTACTTCCTGAGAAGATTACGGGAAAGTCGGTTTGTCAAGGAGGACTCTCTCTAACTTCTACAGGTGCACAGTAGAGAGCTTGCTGACCGGTTGCATTGTGGCTTGGTTCGGCAACTTGAACGCCCAGGAGAGGAAAAGACTACAAAAAGTAGTAAACACTGCCCAGTCCATCATCGGCTCTGACCTTCCTTCCATCGAGGGGAGTTACCGCAGTCGCTGCCTCAAAAAAGCTGGCAGTGATCAAGGACCCACACTCATCCTGGAGCTACCTTCGGGTAGGAAGGTACAGGAGCCTGAGAACTGCAACAAGAGTAGTCAGGATTAGCTGTGGGAGTCAGTAGGTTTGTAAAGGCTATTAAACCTGGCTCGGACAAAACTCTGATAACTAATAACCCATTATCTGTTATTTACACTTTATTAGTTTATTTATTCATGTGTGTATATATTTATACATGGTATATGGACACACTGATCTGTTTTGTAGTCAATGCCTTCTATGTTCTGTGTGCTGATGCCAAGCAAGAATGTCATTGTCCTATCAGGGACACAAGACAACAAACTCACTTGACTTGGGTCGAGACCCTACTTCGGAAATATTGGAAATACTGGAAATATGTGCTCAGACTTTGCCTGGGCTTGCTTGTAGCCGCTAACGGTGGACTCTTCGACTGGGCTCATTTGTAGCCGCTAAAATGTTCTCCCGTGAAATACATCTTTATTTTTATTCACTGCCGTGCATTGAAATGAAATGAGAGAAATGTGTGAAGCTCAGCAAAAACACTTACTGCTCACAGCTGGATGCTCCTTTGCTCCCTTTTGAAGTGGGAATGATTGATGCCTAATGCTTTGCAACCCTCTTCTTTTAAAGGCAAAGAGCTGATATCAATCTAATGCCTTCCTAATAGGGTCGGAGATAACTTGTTTTGAATAGCTGTGAGGCCACATCATCATCAGTAGTTCCTCATGTAGATAACACAATTGCTTGACAGAATGTCAAAGGTAATTCTTTGCAAATGTGCTGGTATTGAAGTGTTTTCACTTGAAAGCTCAAGAGGAAGACCTCTGCAGGTTTAAGGGAAAATGGTGAAGCTATGCATACTGTTCATTGCTTTATTCATGATTAGTACAGGTGTCAGAGGTTATGGGGAGAAGGCAGGAGCAGCAGTGACTTACTTACTGCAGCAAGTAAGAATTTCATTGTCCTATCTGAAACATATGACAATAAAACACTATTGACACTTGAGAATGGGGTTAGGAGGGAGAGATTGATCAGCCATGATTGAATGGTGGAGTAGACCTCATGGGTCGAACGGCCTAATTCTACTCCTATCACTTATGACCTTATTCTGATTCTGATCACCCGGATCTACAGTCATTCAAAGCTGCTGATCTAACACAGAGGACAGTTCTTTATAAGATTATTGAATGAGATCAGTGACATTATATCAGATGGATAAACTCTGTGAACAGATGTATGATAGAGCTGTTGAAGATAGCGGAGTCAGGGGGGTATGGTGATAAGGCAAGAACGGAGTACTGATTGTGGATGATCAGCCATGATCACAGTGAATGGCGGTGCTGGCCCGAAGGGCCGAATGGCCTACTCCTGCACCTATTGTCTATTTAAAGGACTTGACCAGATACCAGTGGGGTTACGGGCAGTCCATAAGCCCAGTGACCCGGGTTCAATCGTGACTACATGACTACGTCAACACGGTTTGTACGTTCTCCGTGTGACTGCGTGGAGTAAAAGGTGAGAACCAGGGGAACTCTACCCTTTTTCCGTCTGGAGGTAGGGAGAGCAGGCGCATAACTACGGAACGCAGAGGAGACCATGTTCTCCAGAGTTGCTGCCTGACCTGCTAAGTTACTCCAGCACCTCTGAAGCAAGGTGAAGCAAGTTGTGTGGTGGATTCAGAGAAGTTTTCAGATCGGATGAAAGAGGAGTTTATAGATTTCAGCCATCGTTCACTAATACCCAGCCTAGATCAGCTGGTATGCTACACAACAAAAGGGATCATGGTGGTACAGCCAGTGCAGCTGCTGCCTCACAGCACCAGTGCCCCTGGTACTATTTGAGTATATCCATTTGTTGAGTATATTTAGTTTAATTCAGTTTAGTTTAGTTTCGTTTATTGTCACGTTCATTAGTTTCTGTCATTAGTTTATATTTCTCTCCATTTTCAATCTCTTCGGCTTAAACTGTCAGCCGAAATCGCGAGTGAAACTAATGTCTTGTAAGCAACTCCAGATATTTGTTTTCCAAAGATTCAATGTGCTATTTTCCAAAGAATGTGAAGAGTACAGTCCAGAGAAACAAAAAACCTTGTGGAAGACGTGGCCATTACTTTGTGGAGGCAGTGAGTGAGCGGGAAATTGTAAATGAACTCAAGCTTTTCTCGTTCTCTTTTCTCCTTACTCTTAGTCCAATTTTAATTAGAAATAAACACAGGACTGTTTGTTTTGATGTCAGGAACAGGCTTAATCAGGAAGAACCAGCTGAGAATCTATGTAAATAACTGGGCATGTCTCAATCTGCAGATACCAGTTAGACAAACAGATAGCTCTGGCTGTCAAGTCATTTGGCCAATGTGTTTGTAATGATGGGAGAGTCCTCATGACTTTAGACAGTCAGACAGGTTTCTGCAATTAAATGGGTGCCACCCACCCCTAGATATTATTACCAGCTCTCTGCAGCAGGTGGAATGAAATGTCGAACTGCGTATTGTAGGGACAATAGATTTCTTTGATGTTGCTGCAAGAACCATGGTTTGTACTCCGCTGAGCTAATAATAGAATAGAATTTATTCATAATTTATTAAAGGCAGCCATTTTCAAGGCAAGGCAGACGTAACTGGTACAACAATGCACCAAGAACGACTCAATGATACCTTCTTGTCACATGTACCCAGGTACAGTGAAATGTGCAGATGCTGGTTTATGCCGAAGATAGACACGTCAGACTGGAGCAGTCTGAAGATGGGTCTCGACCCGAAACTACACCCGTTCCATCTCTCCAGAGATTCTGCCTGACCCACTGAGACTCATTTTGTGTTAACATTTTGTGTCTATCTACAGTGAAATGCTTGGTTTTGCATACAACCCGGTCAAACCATACAGCAGGCCTCACCTCGGCAGGACACGAGTCGTCACGATTCAGGCACCAACAAAAGGACAAAAACCACATGATATATTCAGGATATCCTCAGTTCACTCACCTACACAACACTTCATCTCCTTAAAAAGGCACAGTAACTATATCCATAATGGCCATGAACTGTTTGCTGATAGGAAATAATTAGTTGATTGTGTCATTTTCCAAAATATATATGTACACAATTTTGGATTTAGCCAAACAACTCATTCAGACACTTTGTCTTCTCAACTACAAAACTTTTCACTTCTGAGCTTGCATTTAAAATCTCCTCAAAGCTTTCTTTAAGAATGTGTGATTCTGGTAAATCATCTCTTCGTGCAGGCCTCACACATCAGGTTGGCATTACTTTCTGCAAATGGTGTCTTAACATAATCAGTCAGAGACCTGGCTGGATTTGATCCTGACTACATGGAGTTTGTATGTTCTCCCCGTGACCGTGTGGGTTTTCTCGGATGCTCTGGTTTCCTCCCACACTCCAAAGAGGTGCAGGTTTGTAGGTGAATTGACTTCTGTAAATTGCCCCTAGTGTGTTGGATGCAGAATTGGAATAACATAGAACTAGTGTAATGGGTGATCGATGATCAGCTTGGATTCAATGGGTCAAAAGGCCTGTTTCCACGCTGTATCTCTAAACAAGTCTGAACTCCATAACTATGAATACACTATGTTGGAAGCAACATCAGATGCTGGTTTCCACCAAGGATAGATACAAGATGGATACAAACAAGATTTCCTTCCCTCCCGCACCACCCCCTCCCCGGGCACTTTCCCTTGCAACCGCAAGAGATGCTACACTTGTCGCTTTACTTCCCCCCTCGACTCCATTCAAGGACCCAAGCAGTCGTTCCAGGTGCGACAGAGGTTCACCTGCACCTCCTCCAACCTCATCTATTGCATCCGCTGCTCTAGATGTCAGCTGATCTACATCGGTGAGACCAAGCGTAGGCTTGGCGATCGGTTCGCCGAACACCTCCGCTCGGTCCGCATTAACCAACCTGACCTCCCGGTGGCTCAGCACTGCAACTCTCCCTCCCAATCCGTATCCGACCTCTCTGTCCTGGTCCTCCTACATGGCCAGAGTGAGCAACACCGGAAATTGGAGGAACAGCACCTCGTATTCCGCTTGGGCAGTCTGCATCCCGGTGGTCTGAACATTGAATTCTCCCAATTCCTTGCTGTCTCCTCCCCTTCCTAGCTCTCCCTCAGCCCTCGGGCCCCTCCTCCTCCTTTTTCCTTTTTTCTCCCCCCCCCCCCCCCCCACCCCCCCCCCCCCCCACGCTCCATCAGTCTGAAGAAGGGTCTCGACCCGAAACGTTGCCTATTTCCTTCGGTCCATCGATGCTGCTGCACCCACTGAGTTTCTCTAGAACTTTTGTCTATGACAGATACAAGATAATGGAATAACTCAGCGGGACAGGCAGCGTCTCTGGATAGAAGGAGTGGGTTACTTGCTCTGAAGCACAATTTTTCAATGTCACCATTGTGCATGAGTTAATTTGCACTAATCTTAACACAAACATCGTAATATTAATTAAAAGCTCCAACAAGCACCATTATTCTCTGAAGAATGTAGGAACCTGTCCATGGTGAACATCAAGTACCCGTCTATACTAATCTCATTCACCAGCCCTTGGTCCTTAGCCTTCCATGCTGTGACAATGTAAGTGATCTACCAGATACTTTGTATATGTTGTGAGATTCTCTGCCTCTGGCAGCGCATTCCTGCTGACAACCATCCTCTGGGTGAAAAATTTCCTCAGATCCCCTCTAACTTGCCCACTCCACATTTTCAACCTATGCTCTCTGGTTCTGGAGATCTCTGTTAAGGGGGGAAGTTTCTCACTATCCACCCTGTCTAAGCCTTTCACAATTTTGTACACCCCCCAGCAAGTTCCTCCTTTAGCCGGCTTTGCTCCAAGGAACACAAATCCAGTCTACCCAGTCTCTCCTCATAACCAAAATGGTCCAATTCAACCAATGTCCCGATGAATCTTCTGGGCCTCCTCTTCAGTGCAAACAACCCTTTCCTGCATGGCAACAGAGCTTGACACAATATTCCGACTTTTGCCCCAATAACCAGCATTCCATCGCTCTCTATCCCTCCCCCACCCAAGTCGCATCATCTTTTCGATTTCACCCAACAAACAGCTAGCAATGGTCTGTTTCCTTTCTCATCATTACTTTTTTGCATAACTTTCAATAGACAATAGACAATAAGTGCAGGAGTAGGCCATTCGGCCCTTCGAGCCAGCACCACCATTCAATGTAATCATGGCTGATCCTCCACAATCAGTACACCGTTCCTGCCTTCTCCCCTTGACTCTGCTATCTTTAAGAGTTCTATCTAACTCTCTCGTGAAAGCATCCCGCGAATCGGCCTACACTGCACACAATACTCCAGGTGTGGTCTCACCAGGGCCCTGTACAACTGCACAGGGGCAGAAATCGCTATCAAAACATGGGGGGGGGGGACACAATTTCTTGGCACACGTGCATGCGCTCATGAAGCTTCGGAGCTTCAGCCGTGGGCCCTGTGGACGGCAACATCGGGAGCTGACCTGGCTGGTAAGTAAGTAAGTAATGAATTTTTATTTATATAACACATTTAAATCAACTCGCGTTGAAACCAAAGTGCTGTACATAGAAGAAATTGGGTTGCTGGGCGGAAATGGTAATTTGGATGAGATTTGTTCCTTGCGCGTGAATTGTCATTTGAGCAGGAATGGTCAGGGGCAGGGATGACCCCACTTGGATGACAATAATCATTTGCCCAAGAATGGTTGCTGGCATTGGAATGGGCTGGAATAGACAGATGGCAGGAACGGTTAAATGGGCTGGAATAGACAGATGGCAGGAACAGAAACGGAGTCCCTTACTCAACATGCTGGAGGTAACATATCAGAAACTATCTTCCGTCGACAATAACCATCTTACGGAGAAGCTGGGATAAAGCAGTTTCTGTTTCTTATCAACTAACTCACAAAATATGCAAATAACTTTTCATTTATTCCAAGAATGATAAATAATATCGAAAATAAATATATGCGCACAATTATTTCATAGAGTCACATGGTGTGGAAACAGTCCCATTGGCCCAACATGCCCACACTGCCGAACATCGAACATGTCCCATCTACACTAGTCCCACCTGCCTACCTTTGGCCCATATCCCTCTAAACCTGTGTCTAAATCTTTCTTAAATGTTGCGATAGTACTGCCTCAATTGCCTCTTTCGCAGCTCGTTCCATACCCCCACCACCTTTGTGCAAAAAAGTTACCCCTCAGGTTCCTATTAAATCTTTCCCCCCTCACCTGTGCCCTCTGGTTCTTGATTTCCCTTCTGTGGGCAAGAGACTCTGTGCATTTACCCAATCTATTCATTTTACGATTGTGTACACCTCTGTTACACCTTTTGTACACCTCATCCTCCTGCACTCCAAGGAATAGATCCTATCCTGCTCAACCTCTCCCTATAGCTCAGGCCCTCGGGTCCTGGCAAAATCTTCGCAAATTTTCTCTGCACCCTTTCCAACTTGACAACATCTTTCCTACAACATGGTGGCCAAAGCTGAACACAAAGTAGCCTCGCCAATGTCTTATATAACTGCAAAATGACCTTCCAACAGTACTCTGACTGATGAAGGCCAATGTGCCAAAAGCCTTTTTGACCACCTTCTATCCCTGCGATGCTACTTTCAAGGAACTATGTACGTGCACTCCTAGATAGATCCTAAATCATCAATCTCAACAAGAGAAGAAGCAAGGTTATAACTGTTTTAAGGTTCTTTCTTCTGTTTTTTTACTCTCAGTTTCACTGCCTGACTCTGAATCCATCTAGCGATGCATCCACATCCCATCCCAGTCCTTGGCCATCACTTAAAATCCTGTACAAGGGAGCATTGTCACTCTTTTCATGTTGGCCCACATTAGCCCCCAGCTCACCCAAGAACAGCAAATACTTTACATCATTGCCACATAAAACAAATAAACTGAGAACGTTTCTAATGTTAAGAGTTTACCCAGAAGTGAAGAAGTGCCACACTGCAATAATATATCTATATCATTGCACCGATATGGTCTTGTGGTCAATGTGTAGGAATCTTTAACTCATACCAGTCTTTAGCTCCAGCAGAATAAAATGGTGGCTTTCCCCAGACTTAATCTATCAGAGACATCCGCCCTCCTTGCAGCTTAATGAGATTCTTTTTTCTCCATCTCATTTATGATAAAAGGTCTTCAACGTGAAATGTTAAAACATTAACTTCCCATGACTGTGGCCTTACCTCTTAAGCATTGCCAGCATTTTCTGCCTCTATTTTACATTTCCACCATCGCAGTTATTTTGATTTTCAAAATGGCAGCTTTAACTGGCCTCGATTAAGCCATTGTTACTGTTGCTTACCAAGAGCTGTGAATCATACTTTAATAACTGCCTGGTCCTCCCATCTTAACGCCCTGTGGAAAGGCAGACTGTTCCAATCATTGCAGTCATGCATTTTCTCTTGGGAGGTCTCATTCTATTGATATGGTCCTGGTTGAGTTGCATTCCCACATCATTTAAAGTCATGGCACAGAGACGCCCATATTTAAATAAAACAGCTCATGTGGCTCAGTCACTGCGTCTCTCATCTGCAGCAAGTACTCTGATCCAGCCACCAACACAACTGGAATTCATTTGAGTTGTCAGCAATACCTCCTCAGCTTGAACTATGGATTTCCAAATCAAAGGTTTTTGCCTACATGCGTGTGGAAAAACATGGAATATAAAGAGCAGAAGTAGACCATTTAGCCCATCTTGTGTGTGCTGCCATTCCCGCCTCACACAAGTCTCCCCTCCATCTATCTGCCAGGACTCAGACTTCTTGTCTCATTTTCTCCCATGTATTTCTCAAATATCTTCGTGAAACCATGTAAGCTGTTTGGCTCAGCCATTTCCTTTGGCAATGCATTATAAATTCTTCCCTTCTTCTGATGAGGTCCCTTAGGGTTGAGGATGACTTCCTTCTACTCATGTTCGGGTAGGAATAGAAGATGCTTGTAAGTGAATTATTTTTAATGCGGATTGGCCATTGTCCACCAGTTACCATGTGGTCTTGATATGAGCAAAGCTTTGGTGTAAATGCAAAGGGATCTGATGACATTGGAGACGAGGTTCTGTTGTTTATATAGTCTACACTCTCGTGCATGGACACACACACTGATGCCCACACACATATATGAATGCACTCTGATGAAACTCACAAACTTTAATACTTTTGTTCTTGTCCATACCATCTTACGTTTTCGTTTAGTTTCGTTTATTATTGTCAGGCATAGGGAGGTGCAATGAAAAGCTTTTTTTGTGGCATACTATCCAGTTAATGAAAAAAACTATACATGATTTTTTTTAAAAGCTGTCCACAAGTGTGCAGATACAGATAAGTGCAAGATAAAGTCCAATAAAGTCCAATTAAAAATAGTTCAAACGTCCCCGTTGAGGTAGATGGGAGGTCAGGACTGCACAGCTGGGAAGAAATGTAGTGTTAACGAAGAAACTGCAGATGCTGGAGAATCGAGGGTACACAAAAAGCTGGAGAAACTCAGCGGGTGCAGCAGCATCTAAGGAGCGAAGGAGATAGGCGACGTTTCGGGTCAAGACCCTTCTTCAGTCTGAAGAAGGGTCTCGACCCGAAACGTCGCCTATCTCCTTCGCTCCTTAGATGCTGCTGCACCCGCTGAGTTTCTCCAGCTTTTTGTGTAACCCTGGGAAGAAATGTACCCTGAATCTGGATGAGTTGAGCCAAAGGGCTTGTTTCCATGCGGTATGAATGTATGACTGCACATAGTCCCTTGAAAGTAGTGTCACATGTCGATAGGGTGGTCAAGAAGGCTTTTTGTACATTGGCCATCATCTGAACGGTCATTGAGTATAGGGACAAGTGAAACAAAAGATATAGATGGTGATGTGGAGAGATAAAGAACAATGAATAAAGGATATGCAAAAAAGTAACAATGATAAAGGAAACAGGCCATTGTAAGTTGTTTGTAGGGTGAAAATGAGAAGCCAGTGCAACTTGGGTGGGGGAAGGATAGAGAGAGAGGCAATGCCTGAAGTGAGAGAAATCAATATTCATAACACTGGGTTGTAAGCTGCCCAAGCGAAATATAAGATGCTGTTCCTCCAATTTGCATTTAGCCTCACTCTGACAATGGAGGAGACCGAGGACAGAAAGGTCTGCGTAGGAATGGGAAGGAGAATTAAAGTGTCCAGCAACCGGGAGATCAGGTTGGTTCACGCGGGCTGAGCAAAGGTGTTCTGCGAAATGATCGCCCAGTCTGCGTTTGGTCTTGTAGATGTATAAGGTGTCGCTATACCTCCTCCCTCGACTCTGTCCAGGGACCCCGACAGCCCTTTCAGGTTAGGCAGAGTTTCACTTGTACCTCCTCCAACCTCATCTACAGTTTCCGTTGTTCAAGAAGTGGACTCTTATTTTGCTTGGGCAGCTTACAGCCCAGTGGTATGTACCTATATTGATATCTCTCACTTCAGGTAGCCCCAGCATTCCCTCTCTCTCTATCCCTCCCCCACCCATGTCGCACTGGCTTCTCATTTTCACCCTACACACAGCTTACAATGGCCTGTTTCCTTTATCATCGTTACTTTTGTGCTTTATCTCTCCACATCACCATCTATATCTTTTGTTTCCCTTCTCCCTAACCAGTCTGAAGAAGGCTCTCGACCCAAAACGACCAGAGATGCTGCCTGTCCTGCTGAGTTACTCCAGCGTTTTGTGTCTCTCTTGAGTTTAAACCAGCATCTGCAGTTCCTTCCTACATATTGAGTATGGAAGTTGGGAGGTCATGTTGCAGCTGTATAAGACCTTGGTGAGGCCGCATTTGGAGTATTGTGTTCAGTTCTGGGCACCATGTTATAGGAAAGATGTTGTCAAGCTGGAAAGGGTGCACAGAAGATTTACGAGAATAATTTACAATAGACAATAGACAATAGGTGCAGGAGTGGGCCATTCGGCCCTTCGAGTCAGCACCGCCATTCAATGTGATCATGGCTGATCATCCCCAATCAGTACCCCGTTCCTGCCTTCTCCCCATATCCCCTGACTCCGCTATCTTTAAGAGCCCTATCTAGCTCTCTCTTGAAAGCATCCAGAGAAACTGCCTCCACCGCCCTCTGAGGAAGAGAATTCCACAGACTCACAATTCTCTATGAGAAAAGGTGTTTCCTTGTCTCCGTTCTAAATGGCCTACCCCTTATTCTTAAACTGTGGCCCCTGGTTCTGGACTCCCACAAAATCGGGGATATGTTTCCTGCTTCGGGCGTGTCCAAACCCTTAATAATCATATATGTTTCAATAATATCCTCTCTCATTCTTCTAAATTCCAGAGTGTACAAGCCCAGCCACTCCATTCTCTCAGCATATGATAGTTCTGCCATCCCGGGAATTAACCTTGTAAACCTACGCTGCACTTCCTCAAATTAGGGGACCAAAATTGCACACAATGCTCCAGGTGTGGTCTCGCTAGGGCCCTACACAACTGCAGAAGGACCTCTTTGCTCCTAAACTCAACTCCTCTTGTTATAGGTTTAGAGTGAAGTGGGAAAAGATGTAAAATCTGAGGGGCAACTGTTTCACACAAAGGTTTTTTGTTAAAATAAAAAATGTATTCAATTATTAAAAAATAATATTACACTACAATAAAACAAACCAGAACCCACCACCATAATACAATACAAACAGATATCCTAAATAAACTACTATACAACTATGTTACAATCCTTATTGTGGATGCATTCAACCCTCTAAGGTGCCCAGCGGTCTTGTAAATCCCCCAGGGTGTTCGTCGACATGGCGTAGTCCCTTTCTAACCCCACCCGGGCGCGGACGTACCCCGGAAAAGAGGCAGGCAGCCGGCTCGGGCAGAGCCCTCTTCCACCTGGCGCCGTGTCTCGCAGATGGCCAGCTTGGCCACAAAGTTGGTGGGTGCATGGAACAAGCTGCCAGAGGAGGTAGTTGAGGCAGGGACTATTCCAACATATAAGAAACAGTCAGACAGGTACATGGATAGGACAGATTTGGAGGGATATGGACCAAACGCGGGCAAGTGTAACGAGCCGGTGTTGGGCCAAAGGGCCTGTTTCCACACTATGACTCTATGACTCTATACAAGTGCAAAAAAGCCCAGTCTTTAGCGCCATCAAGACAGTGCATAGTTCATACTTGAAGTTGATTTTCAGGGTGATGTTAGTGTCCACAGTGTGAAGTTAATGTGTCATCAAAGAACATCAAAGAGGAGGATGGCTGAACTTTGGGCCTTCCCTCACAGTAGGAAACTTTGATTCTGCTGTGCAGGGGATGTTTATGTTAAAATACTATCGTGTTCTGTTCTTTTTTTATTCGTATGGCTGTATGGTGACGCCAAATTTCACTGTACCAATTGGTGCATGTGACAATAAACGTCTCTTGAATCTTGAATCTCTTGAATCTTGTTCAAGAACTTGGTCTTTGGGAAGAAACTTGAACTGGGTGGCCAAGGTTTCAGACTCCAATACGTTGTTCCCGATGTTAGGAGTGAAATGAGAGTGTGGTGTGGGTCTTTGATGATGCTGGCTGTCTTTGTGAGGCAGTGCCTCCTGTGGATCCTTTCAATGGTGGGGAGATCAGTGCCATCACTTTTAGTAATCTCCTTCACTCCTGAGCATTTGAGTTGCCCAACAATGTTGTGAGGCAACGAGTCAACATAGCCATATAACCATATAACAATTACAGCACAGAAACGGGCCATCTCGGCCCTTCTAGTCTGTGCCGAACACTTACACTCACCTAGTCCCATCTACCTGCACTCAGACCATAACCCTCCATTCCTTTCCCGTCCAAATACCTATCCAATTTATTTTTAAATGATAAAATCAAACCTGCCTCCACCACTTCCACTGGAAGCTCATTCAACACAGCTACCACTCTCTGAGTAAAGAAGTTCCCCTTCATGTTACCCCTAAACTTTTGTCCATTCTCAAATCATGTCCTCTTGTTTGAATCTTCCCTACTGTCAATGGAAAAAGCTTATCCACGTCAACTCTGTCTATCCCTCTCATCATTTTAAAGACCTCTATCAATTCCCCCCTTAACCTTCTGCTCTCCAAAGAATAAAGACCTAACTTGTTCAACCTTTCTCTGTAACTTAGGTGCTGGAACCCAGGCAACATTCTAGTAAATCTCCTCTGTACTCTCTCTACCTTGTTGACATCTTTCCTATAATTTGGCGACCAAAATTGTACACCATAATCCAGAATTGGCCTCACCAATGTTTTGTTCAATTTTAACATTACATCCCAACTTCTATACTCAATGCTCTGATTTATAACATGCTCTCTACCGTACACCTGCAGAAGGTCAAGGGAGTATTTGTCGACATCTTCTAAGGAAATCGAGGCCTTGAAATGCTTTTGTTATGAATCAGTGTGCTGGTTCCAGGGTGGATCTTCAGAGATATGCAAGACCAGGAACTTGAAGTTGTTGACCCTCTCCATCGCCAACCCATCAATGAGACAGGTTGGTGGATCCTTGGCTTTCCCCTTCCAGAGTGACCAAACTCCTTGATCTTGCTGGCATCGAGAGCAAGGTTGATGTTCTAGCACCATTCAATTAGATTTTCAATCCCCCTCCGGTTCGGCGAATTAAAAAATGGCAATGGACCTGTGTCTGGATACACGGGCACAGGTGCACAGGGAGGGGAGCAGGGGATTAAGACAATCTTGCCATAGAGGGAGTACTGAGAAGGTTCACCAGCCTGATTCCTGGGATGGCAGGATTTTCATATGAAGAAAGACTGGATAGACTCGGCTTGTACTCGTTAGAATTTAGAAGATTGAGGGGGGATCTTATAGAAACTTACAAAATCCTAAGGGGTTGGACAGGTGAGATGCAGGAAGATTGTTCCCGATGTTGGGGAAGTCCAGGACAAGGGGTCACAGTTTAAGGATAAGGGGGAAATCTTTTAGGACCGAGATGAGAAAAACATTTTTCACACAGAGAGTGGTGAATCTGTGGAATTCTCTGCCACAGAAAGTAGTTGAGGCCAGTTCATTGGCCATATTTAAGAGGGAGTTAGATGTGGCCCTTGTGGCTAAAGGGATCAGGGGATATGGAGAGAAGGCAGGTACAGGATACTGAGTTGGATGATCAGCCATGATCATATTGAATGGCGGTGCAGGCTCGAAGGGCCGAATGGCCTGCTCCTGCACCTATTTGCTATGTTTCTATCTTTCTAAGTGCTGCAGTAATGCAGCAGGTCAGGCAGCATCTCTGGAGGAAAAGGGTGGGTGACGCTTTGGGTCCGAACCATTTGTCAGACTGAAAGTAGAGGGGTGAAGAATAAACATAGAAGCATAGAAACATCGAAAATAGGTGCAAGAGTAGGCTATTCGGCCCTTCGAGCTAGCACCGCCATTCAATATGATCATGGCTGATCATCCAAAATCAGTACCCCGTTCCTGCTTGCTCCCCATATCCCTTGATTCCGTTAGCCCGAAGAGCTAAATCTAACTCACTCTTGAATACATCATACGTAAATAGTGGTAGGAAGAGGCAGAACAAGCCAGGGTCGGCAGTCAGAGCCGAGCACGGGGACTGAGGACGCAGCACATTGAGAGAAGGTAGTATTAATCCGAATGGGCATTACTGTCAGCAAGAGGGAATTCTAGAACAAGTCATTTACGGAAGGAGAAAGTAAGATATATGAGCGGTGATGAAGGCTAATCCCTCCCCATCAAGCCTGAGCTGAAAACCATGATGGAAATCTTACCTTTCAATCATAGGCACATATTTGCAGTTGTTTATGTGTTGGTGCCTCATCTGTTAGAGATCTTCAAACAACTCTACAATAATAAATGCAACTTGATAAGTTGAGATAATCCATCCAGATGTGGAGTCTGCGGGTGGAGCGGGGAAGGAATGTGTCGTAACCATGAAAGCCAAGAGTGGCTCTCTGAAGGAACAGAATTATATGACTGTGCAAGCGGATTTTTCAATCAATTCTCTTCTCCCAAATATCCAGAGTTGGCATTTGTTAAAAACCACATGGAGACCTTTCAGGAAGGGGGATGAGGCCACAGATGTGGGAATGACAGCATTGATCTTTGATATGAGGGGAGGATGCAGGGTTACTGTCTCTGCTCTGTTTGCAACATGTCACGGCACCCAATAGTAAAATGAGTGGAGTAGAGGAGGGGTCACCCACTCCCTCACACACCCACCCACCCACTCACCCACCTACTCACACACCCACCCATCCACCCACCCACCTACTCACACACCCACCCACCCACCCATCCACTCACACACCCACCCACCCACCCACCCATCCATCCACTCACCCACTCACTCACCCACTCACCCACTCACACACCCACTCACCCACTCACCCACCCACTCACCCACTCACCCACTCACTCACCCACCAATCCCACTCACCCACCCACCCACCCATCCATCCACCCACTCACCCACCCACTCACCCACCCACTCACCCACTCACCCACTCACACACACCACTCACCCACTCACCCACCCACTCACCCACTCACCCACCCACTCACTCACCCACTCACTCACCCACTCACCCACTCACCCACTCACCCACTCACTCACCCACTCACACACTCACCCACCCACCCACTCACCCACCCACTCACACCCACCCACCCACTCACCCACATACACCCACTCACCACACCCACCCACCCACCCACTCACACACCCACCCACCCACCCACTCACACACCCACACACCCACTCACCCACCCACCCACCCACCACCCACACACCCACTCACACACCCACTCACCACCCACCCACCCACCCACCCACACCCACCCACTCACCACCCACTCACCCACCACACCCACCCACTCCACCCACCACCCACCCACTCACCCACTCACACACCCACCCACTCACCCACACCCACCCACCCACTCACCCACTCACCCACACCCACCCACTCACACACCCACCCACACCCACTCACCCACCCACCCACTCACCCACTCACCCACCCACCCCACCCACTCACACACCCACTCACACACCCACCCACCCCACCCACTCACCCACCCACTCACACACCCACCCACTCACCCACCACACCCACCCACCCACTCACCCACCACCCCACCCACCCACCCACTCACCCACCCACTCACACACCCACCCACTCACACACCCACACCACCCACCCACTCACCCACTCACCCACCCACCCACCCACTCACACACCCACCCACTCACACACCCACCCACCCACCCACCCACACACCCACCCACTCACCCACCCACCCACTCACACACCCACTCACACACCCACTCACACACCCACCCACCCACCCACACCACCCACCACACACACTCACCCACTCACACACCCACCCACCCACCCACCACCCACACCCACCCACCCACCACCCACACCACCCACCCACCCACCCACTCACACACCCACTCACACACCCACCCACTCACCCACCCACCCACTCACACACCCACTCACACACCCACTCACACACCCACCCACTCACCCACCCACCCACCCACCCACCCACCCACCACACACCCACCCACTCACCCACCCACCCACTCACCCACCCACCCCCACCCACCCACTCACACACCCACCCACTCACCCACCCACCCACCACCCACTCACCACCCACTCACCCACTACCACCCACTCACCCACCCACCCACCACCCACTCACCCACCCACCCACCCACCCACTCACCCACTCACCCACCCACCCACACCCACCCACCCACCCACTCACCCACCCACTCACACACCCACCCACCCACCCACTCACCCACCCACCACCCACCCACCCACTCACCCACCCACCCTCACCCACCCACCCACCCACTCACACACCCACCCACCCACCCACCCACTCACACACTCACCCACCCACCTACTCACCCACCCACCCACCCACTCACTCACCCACTCACCCACTCACCCACTCACACACCCACTCACCCACTCACCCACTCACACACCCACCCACCCACTCACACACCCACTCGCACACCCACTCACCCACTCACACACCCCGTGGCTACGTTGCACTCTCGTGCTGAGATGCACCATGCTGTCCTGCTATGTCTGATACGCAAACAATGAAAGGACAGCATCAAGCTGTGCCAACGAGCAGAATGATGTCTCCACCATCTGCGACCCATTACAGCTCGAGAGAAGTAGATTCTATTTTGCTCTGTTATTTCCCTTTTGTCAGGAAAAAAGTAACAAGGTAGAAATGTTGACTAGTTTCATAGAAACAGAGAAAATAGGTACAGGAGTAACCCATTCGACCCTTCCAGCCAGCACCAACATTCAATATGATCATGGCTGATCATCCAAAATCAGAACCCCATTCCTGCTTGCTCCCCATATCCCTTGATTCCGTTAGCTCTAAGAGCTAAATATAACTTTCTCTTGAGCAGATCCAGTGAATTGGCCTCCGCTACCTTCTGTGGCAGAGAATTCCACAGATTCACAACTCTCTGGGTGAAAAGTTTTTTCAACGTCTCAGTTCTAAATGGCCTACCCCTTATTCTTAAACTGTGACCCCTGCTTCTGGACTCCCCCAACATCGAAAACAAATCAATGTCGTCCTGGTGAGTTTCATTGCCGTTTTCACCTAGCCCACAGCTCTCTGTGGCCTGTTTCCTTTATCATTGTTATTTTTTTGCAGGTCTTTCATTCTTTTGTGCTATATCTCTCTGTATCACTGTCTATATGGTTCCTTACCCTTTCCCCAGACTCTCAGTCTGGAGTAGGGTCTCGACCCGAAAAGTCACCTATTCCTTTTCTCCACAGATGCTGTCTAACCCGCTGAGTTACTCCAGCATTTTGTGTCTAACAGGGTAGAGAGATTTATTTTAAAGTGCTGACACAAGGGACTGTAGATTCTCGAATCTTGATGCAAAAAAACAAAGTGCTGGAGGAACTCAGCGGGTCAGGCAGCATCCGTAGAGGGAATGGACAAACAACGTTTTGGGTTGGCTCTCTTCTTCAGTCTGATGTAGTAACTGTTCTTCTATGACACAACATGGGAAATGCACATATATCTGATGTATTCCCACAGGGAAAGTACCAACCGTTCTCTTGGCTATGAGATGGGAGTATTAAAATTGTATTTCTCAGAATATTATCACCACAGGGAATAGTCTACACTGTGATACCTCATTTAAAACATCGTCCCGGTGTGTTTCTATCCTATCAGTTATATTAACACATTGGTGAATAGACTACACTGTGCAATGTGATGTATTAATACCACAGGAAGTAGATCATAACTGCTCCATCTGCTAGAGGAATACTGCATAGAATATATTGGAATATATAGGAAATAAATATAGATGCTGGTTTAAACTGAAGGTAAACACAAAATGCTGGAGTAACTCAGTGGGGCAGGCATCATCTCCAGAGAGATGGAAAGGGTGACATTTCAGGTGGAGAACCTTCTTCACTCTGAAGAAAGGTCTCGACCCAAAACTGAGAAGGGGGGGAGTAAGGGGGGGGGGGGGAGGGGTGGAGAAGGGGGGGGGGGGGGAGAAGGGGGGGAAAAGGGGGGGGGGAAAAGGGGGGGGAGAAGGGAGGAGAAGGGGGGGAGGGAGAAGGAGTGGAAACACTTTTAAGAAGTTTAATAAAGTTAGCGGGCATTTTACCTACTGGTAGGTCTTCCAAGGTCGTGAAACTCCAATGAGCCAATCAAAATGGCCGGTCAGCGAAGGAGATGGCCTGCGGCTGCCCTCGACTGCCTGTAAGTAAATAGCGACCCCACTCCACTGCACTACGAGTGAAAAAGATCCATGCCGATCAAATTTTTCAACATGCTGATAAAACATCCGCGACATAGCTGAGGCCGCGAGTAGGCGGGAACCTCCCTCGAGCATGAAGGAGAGTCCCAGCCACCTCAGACGACCTCCTAGGACCACGTGTCGACCATACTGCACGTTTGAGTCCAGGGCAAACTCTTCTAAACCCAGTAAAGTCCAATTAAAGGTAGTCCGAGGGCAGCTGGTAGCTCAGTATCACTCTCTAGTTGTTGATAGGATGGTTCAGTTGCCTGTTGACAGACATTAGACAATAGGTGCAGGAGTAGGCCAATCGGCCCTTCGAGCCAGCACCGCCATTCAATATGATCATGGCTGATCATCCCCAATCAGTACCCCGTTCCTGCCTCCTCCCCATTTCCCCTGACTCCGCTACCTTTAAGAGCTCTATATAACTCTCTCTTGAAAGCATCCAGAGAACCAGCCACCACCGCCTTCTGAGGCAGAGAATTCCACAGACTCCCAACTCTTTGTGTGAAAAAGTTTTTCCTCATCTCCGTTCTAAATGGCTTACCCCTTATTCTTAAACTGTGGCCCCTGGCTCTGGACTTCCCCAACATCGGAAACATGTGTCCTGCCTCTAGCGTGTCCAAACCCTTAATAATCGTATATGTTCCCAAAAGATCCCCTCTCATCCTTCTAAATTCCAGAGTATACATGCCCAGCTGTTCCATTCTATCAACATATGACAGTCCCGACATCCCGGGAATTAACCTGGTGTACTCCCTCTATAGCAAGAATGTCCTTCCTCAAATTTGGAGACCTAAACTGCACACAATACTCCAGGTGTGGTCTCACTAGGGCACTGTACAACTGCAGAAGGACCTGTTTGCTCCTTTCTCAACTCCTCTTGTTATGAAGGCCAACATGCCATTCACTTTCTTCACTGCCTGCTGTACCTGCATGCTTACTTTCAGTGACTGATGAACAAGGACCCCCAGATCCCGTTGTACTTCCCCTTTTCACAACTTGACACCATTTAGATAATAATCTGCCTTCCTGTTTTTGTTACCAAAGTGTCCCTGAATCTGGAGGTATGCGACATAATATGTTAATAGTACAGGGAATGCAACTTGCTCTCTGATATATTAATACTACAGGGAACAAACTATGCTGTGCTATCTAATATATTAATACTAGAGATACTACCGCTCATATCTGATATATTAATACTACAGACAATAGACCCTGCCATTCCTAACTGAGATATTAATACCACAAGCAATAGACCATGCTGTGCCATCTGATATATTCATGTTACAGGGAATAGAAACATAGAAAAATAGAAAGTAAGTGCACGAGTGCTCCATTCAGCCCTTCATGCCAGCTCCGCAATTCAACATGATCATGGTTGATCATCCAAAATCAGTATCCCATTCCTGCTTTCTCCCCATATCCCTTGATTTTGTTCGCCCTAAGAACTAAATCTAACTCTCTCTGTGAATATATTCAGTGAATTGGCCTCCAGTCCCTTCTGTGGCAGAGAATTCCACAGATTCACAACTCTCTGGGTGAAAACGTTTTTCCTCATCGTAGTCTTAAATGGCCTACCCCTTATTCTTAAACTGTGACCCCTGGTTCTGCACTCCCCCAACATGGAGAACATTTTTTCCTGCCTATAGCCTGTTCAATCCCTTAAGATTAGACCCTATATCCCATGGAATAGGCCGTGCAGTTCTCTCCGATATATATTAACACTACAGTGCCTGGACCATACTGTGCTATCCACATCTATCACAGCTTGGTGTGGCAACTACTCTACCAAAGTCTGCAAGAAATTACAGAGCATAATGAACGCAGCGCACTCCATCGCACAACCCGACTGCTCCCCATCCCCACCGCCTCATCGACTCCGTCCATACTTCACACTGCCTCAGGGGAGCAGCCAACACAACCAAGGACCATTCACACCCCCATCATGCTCTTCTCTCCTCTTCTGTAGGGGAGAATATACAAAAGCTTGGAAGTACCCACCAACTAATTCAGGAACAGCTTCTTTCCCGTGTTTTCAGACGCCTCATCAGATCTCTCAAAGGCTGAGGAAGAATTCACAATCTTCCAATCTACCTTGTTGCAGCACGTGCACTTTTTTAAATCTGCATTTTCTCTGTAGCTGTAATTCTATAATCTTCACTCTGTTTAGATTCATAGAGCTATAGAGCGATACAGTGTGTAAACAGGCCCTTTGGCCCAACTTGCCAACAATGTCCCAGCTACACTAGTCCCACTTGTCTGTGCTTGGTCCATACCCCTCCAAACCTATCCTATCCATGTACCTGTCTAACTGTTTCTTAGTTCCCAGCCTCAACGCCCTCCTCTGGCAGCTTGTTCCATACACCCACCACCATCTGTGTGAAAACATTACCCGTGGATTCCTATTAAATCTTTTCAACTTCACCTTGAACCTATGTCCTCTGGTCCTTGATTTCCCGACTCTGGGCAAGAGAATCTGTGAATCTACCCGATCTATTCCTCTCATGATTTTGTACACCTCTAAAAGATCCCCCCTCAGCCTCCTGTGCTCCAAGGAATAGAGAACCAGCCTGCTCAAACTCTCCCGATAGCTCACACCTTCTAGTCCTGGCAACATCCTCGTAACTCTTGTCAGAACCCTTTGAAGCCTGACAATATCTTTCCTATAACATGGTGCCCAGAACTGAACACAATATTCTTAATACGGTCTCACCAATGTCTTATACAACTGCAACATGGCCTCCCAACCTGTATACTCAATGCTATGACTGATGAAGGCCAATGTGCCAAAAGCCTTTTGGACCACCTTATCTGCCTGCGACTCGACCTGCACCTGCACCTGCACTCCTAGATCCCACTGCTCTACAACACTCCCCATTCAATGTGTAGGTCCTGCCCTTGTTAGACTTCCCAAAATGCAACACCTCACAATTCTCTGTATTAAAATCCATCAACCATTCCTTCGCCCACCTGGACAATCGATCCAGATCCTGCTGCAATCTTTCACAACCATCTTCACTAACTGCAAAACCACTCACTTTTGTATCATCAGCAAACTTGCTAATCTTGCCCTGTATGTTCTCATCCAAATCATTGATGTGGATGACAAACAGTAATGGGCCCAGCACCGAACCCTGAGGCACACCACTAGTCACAGGCCTCCAGTCCGAGAAGCAACCTTCCACCATCACCCTCTGCTTCCTTCCATGGAGCCAATTTGCTATCCATTCAGCTATCTCTCCTGGGAGCCCATGTGATCTAACCTTCCAGAGCAGCCTACCATGTGGAACCTTGTCGAATGCCTCACTGAAATCCATGTACACAACATCTACAGCTCTGCCCTCATCGACCTTTTTGGTAACATCTTCAAAAAAATCAATCAGATTCACAACCTCCCACGTACAAAACCCCGCTGACTATCCCTAATCAGCCCTTGCCCAAATGCCTGTATAACCTATCCCTCAGAATACTTTCCAGTAACTTTCCCACTTCAGATGTTAAACTCACCGGCCTATAGTTCCCAGCATTTTCCCTGCTTATTTTCTCTTGTGCACTACCTGATATACTCATATGTGGTTTGATTTGCTGGAAGGCACACAAAACAATGTTTTTCACTATATCTCCATATACGTGACATTGTTATACCACCAAGGGCACCAGGGAGATGGCAGCCCTGCCGGCAGTCTGTTCGTTTTTTCATCGTTTTGTTATTTTTAGCGGTTGTTAAAAGTTTGTTTTAATGTACGTCGGTTTGTTTTATGTGGGGGGAGGGGGGAGGGGGGGGGAAACTTTTTTTCAATTTTCGAATCACATTCTCCGGGCTCTGCGGCCTACCATCGCTGGAGCTAGAGTCCTCAGACTGTCGTGAGCCCCACCGCGGGGGCGCGGACTTAACATCGGAGCGGATCCCTTGCCTGGGATCGCTCCCACCGCAGCCTGCGGATTTACCATCAAGGGCTCGCAGTCTCGGGAAAGGCTAGTCGGGAAGTTCCAACGCCGCAGAAGGTTCGACCAGCCCCGACGCGAGGTTTGATCGCCCGGCACGGGAGAGCTGACAACCCCCTGATGCAGGAGCTGAACGCCTCGACGCAGAGAGCCAGATCAAGATCATCCCGTCAACGGAGGGTTCGAGGCCCCCGACCGAGGAAAAACTAAGGGAAGGACTTGGAACTTTATTTTGCCTTCCATCACAGCGAGGAATGTGTAGGAGTGTAGAATGTGTAGGTGGATGTTAATGTTAAATGTTAAATGTGTTTTTGACTGTTGTTTTTAATTGCATGACTGACCTGGCCAATGAAATTCCTCGTATGTTTAGCGAACATAATTGGCGAATAAAGTGTGATTCTGATGATAATAATAATAATAATAATAATAATAATAATAATAATAATAATAATAATAACAACTTTATTACGGACTCAAGGTCCAGACAAGGGGCAACATTACATTAAAAAATGCATTGCATCTCAAATATCATAAATATATATAAAATCATGGTAAATCACATAAAAACATCATAATTTATATATTTAAAAAAAACCCACAATACTTAAGTTAAAAATCCAGAGTAAAAAATGATCAATGTCGTACAACGAGACAACGATACCAGTGTCTCCACAACTGGGATTCGTAGCGTGTAATGCTAACCCTTATGTTTGTCAAGGCCACAATAAGCACATTTTTAGAGTCATTTATCCTGCAAATGAATTTATACATGTGGTGTCTTAGGATAGCACTACACCATCTTGGTTGCCTTAGCAGTGTTCTCATGGCATCGTTATATGCCACCTTTAGTCTCTGCACACTTGTCTTTAAATAGTTCGACCACAGGTGCGCAGTGTAGAGGGGTGTGCAGTATGCTCTAAATAGTGACATCTTCACCACATCTGCACACGCACCAAATTTACGCAAGAGGATATTCGCCTGTATATACAGCATGCGTCGTTGTGTATAAATATCCTCATCATCTGTCATTTGTTCTGTAATAATATGCCCTCGATATTTTATCTTATTACAGACACTAAGATTGTTGTCAGACAATTTAAAATCAGGATATTTTAGGCTTTTATCCTCTTTGGTTCTACAGACCATAACAGCACTCTTACTAGCATTATATTTAATGTCATGTTCCAAACCATACACGGAACATGCAGTAAGGAGCTGCTGGAGACCAGCGCTAGATGGATTAAAGACCACAAGATCATCTGCATACATAATATGGTTCACTAGAATATTACCAATCACGCACCCAGTGTTACAGGCTTTCAATTGTTTAGACAGATCATCAATATATAGATTAAAAAGGACCGGGATAAAATTCCCCTTGTCTAACACCATTGCTAACCCCAAATGGGGCTGAGGACCCTATTGCCCCATTTTATTTGCATAGTCTGGTGGGCATACCAGTAGGCCAGTATTCTCACAATGTATTTAGGCACCCCTCTTTGACACATTTTACCAAACAGCTTTCTGTGATTAACACGGTCAAAGGCTTTGGAAGCATCAATAAAGCACATAAGGATTGAAGAGTTTTTGCCTCAATATTTGTTTACAATCTCCTTTAGGGCATATATGCATAAGTCAGTGCCATGTTTATCTTTAAAGCCAAACTGGTTATCTGTGGAGTTAACAAACTCATGTATTCTATCCAGCAATAAGTCAATAGCAGAACTAATGTTAATACCACAGGGAATACCATGGTGTTTTCTGTGATACATCTGATATATTATAGGCCCAATCTGATGTAGTAATACTACAGGGAAGAGACCACACTGTGCTACCCTGCATATCAATACTACAAGAAGTAGACCCCTCTACGCTATCTGTGTAAGAAGGAACTGCAGATGCCGTTTCAACCGAAGATAGACACAAAAAGCTGGAGTTACAACGGGACAGGCAGCATCTCTGGAGAGAAGGAATGGGTGACATTTCGTGTCGAGACCCATCTTCAGACTGAAAGTCACGGGAAAGGGAAAAGAGAGATATAGACGGTGATGTAGAGAGATATAGAACAAATGAATGAAAGATATGCAAAAAAGTAACTGATGAAGGAAAGAAGCCATTGTTAGCTGTGGCTAGGTGAGAACGAAAGTTAGTGCGACTTGGGTGGGAGAGGCATGGAGAGAGAGAGAGGGAATGCTGACATTACCTGAAGTGAGAGAAATCAGTATTCATACCGCTGGGCTGTAAGCTGCCCATGCAAAATATGAAATGCTGTTCCACCAGTTTGTGTTTAGCCTCACTCTGACAATGGAAGAGGCCTAGGACAGAAAGGTCAGTGTGAGAATGTGAGGGGGATTTAAAGTGTTTAGCAACCGGGAGCTCAGGTAGGTCCAGGCGGACTGAGCGAAGGTGTTCAACAAAACGATCGCCCAGTCTACGTGTGGTCTCGCCTTCTCCTGCAATTTGGTACTTTCCCCTGCAACAACTGTCCCTATACTTCCTCCCTCGACTCTTGTCAGGGGACCCCGGCAGTTCTTTCAAGTTAGGCAAAGGGTTCACTTGCACCTCCTCCAACCTCATCTACTGTACTGTTGTTCAAGATGTTGACTCTTATACATTGGCTGGAGGCCCTGCAGCAGCCTGGGGCTTGCCTGGATCAGGCACTGCTCATAAGAACTAGAGTCATAAGGACTTTGAAAATGGCACCAAAACATAGCGCCTCAAGCATGTAGTCTCAGTGGATAATTTCAGTGCACTCGGGGGGATTGTGCTTAGGTAAGGAAAACTCTATTAGACTGTTTCTAAGAAAAGAATTTCACTGTGCATTTGTACATGTGACAATAAAGCGCAATTGAACCATTGAAACATTGAACCATGCTATGCTATCTGAGATATTACTACCATAGGAAATAGACTCTATTCTCTCATTTGATGTATTAGCACCCTAAGATCTGAACAATGGTGCCCCTCTCAGACATACTAACAATATGGAGAGTACAGTGTGAAGACTTAATAATACCTCGGCTAGTACCCATGGTTCTATCATACATATATGCCGTATAGAGAATAAACCCAGCTGCCCCATCTGATATGTTAACACCACAATGAATGCAGCCAGCACTACTATCTGGTGTAATGGTGCCTTCGGGAATGCACTGTTCAGTCTTATAACAATCCACAGGATTGGACCCATCGACCTATCCTAGTGTAAGAAAGAACGTCAGATGCTGGTTTAAATCTGGTTGACCTATATACGAGATCACGGCTTGGTTTCGGAACAGCTGCATCCAAGAGCACGAAAAATTGCAGCGAATTGTGGACGCAGCCCGGACCATCACACAAACCAACCTCCCTTCCATTGACTCCATTTATACCTCACGCTGCCTCAGCAACGCCAGCAGCATAATCAAGGACCAGTCGCACCCTGGCCTCTCCTTCTTCTCCCCTCTCCCATCAGGCAAAAGTGTGAAAACGCACACCTCCAGATTCAGGGCGGGGTTCTTGCCTGCTTCCCTGCTAAATCATCTACCACAACCAGAGAGCAGTCCTGAACTACTGTCTAGCCTCCAAATAAAACCTGCTCCATCTGCTGTATTAATATTGCATAGAATAAACTGCACTTTGCTATTTGATATATTTAAATGCCAAGGAATGCCCCATACAATGCTCTCTAATATATTGCTACTATCGAGAATTTCTTCTCATACTTTCTTCTCTGATGTATTAATACAACAGGGTTTCTTCTCCGATATATTAATACCAAAAAAAAAAGAACTCGGCAGTGAACAGGTTAAACTAAATATTTAGCAATGCTGGGAACTTGGTGAAGGGAAGTTCAGTAAATTAAAGACATGGCAAATGGCAATAGATAAGTGACCTGAAGAAGAGGCAGGTAAAATGTTCATCGTTTACCTGCGGGGCAAAATGGTCGCAGGCAACTGAACCACCCTATTACAACTAGAGAGCAGTCCTAAACTACTACCTACCTCATTGGTGACCCTCGGACTATCTTTGATCGGACTTTGCTGGCTTTACCTTGCACTAAATGTTATTCCCTTATAATGTATCTATACGCTGTGAATGGCTCAATTGTAATCATGTATTGTCTCTCCGTTGACTGGTTAGTGCGCAACCTCAGTACACGTGACGACAAACTAAACTTATAGATCGATCTGGGATAGGTAGATATTGACAACGCGATTACTGCCATGACATCCTTCCATGGATATGATCCCCACAGACAACGCATGTAGTCCCATCTGAAATAACAACAGCACAAGGGCTGCGTCATACAGTCCCATATAACGTGGAGCACAGGTTGCTGTCCCATCTGATATGTTCACAAAAACAGAATGCATTGTACAGACAATCTGATATATAAATAGCACAGAATGTGCCAAAACTCGTTCTGATGAATAAACACCATGGAATGCATCATACAATGCTATCAACTAGATCGTTCCCACAGCATTAACCATATAGTCCTATCTTATAGATAAACACTGCAGGAATGTGCCAAACAACTGCATCTGATACATTAAATCCACAATGACTGCACTGTGCAACCCTATCTGATATAGTGACACCACAAGGATCGCACTCCGCTGATCTATCTACTATGTTAACGCAGGAGGGATTGTAGTAGATTAACCTGTTCAGTGCCACTCCCGAGTATATCTGGGTCATGGCCAATAGTGTGTGAAAATAAGATCGGCAGTGAACAGGTTAAACTAAATGTTTAGCAATGCTGGGAATTTGGTGAAGGGACATTTAGTCAATTAAAGAGAAGGCACATAGAAATAGATTAAGTAACCTGAAGAAGAGACAGGTAAAATGTTCATGTAACTGTACACTGTAAATGGCTCAATTGTGATCATGTGTTGTCTTTCCGCTGACTGGATTACACACAACAAAAGCCTTTCACTGTACCTTAGTACACATGACAATAAACTAATGTGTAACTGTAACTGTAAATGTTCATCATTTACCCGCAGGACAAAATGTTACCAGGCGACTAAACCATCCTACCACAACTAGTGTGCAGTCCTAAACTACTATCTGCCTCATTGGTGACCCTCGGACTATCTTTCATCCATAGTCGGGTCGAACCCGGGTCTACTGGTGCTGTAAGCACTGTAATGCCCCTGTCCCACTTAGGAAACCTCAACGGGAACCTCTGGAGACTTTGCGCCCCACCCAAGGTTTCCGTGCGGTTCCCGGAGGTTTTTGTCAGTCTCCCTAATGGTCGAAAGTGGTTTCCGCTTCTTCTATGTTCTGGCGATTATTTCAAAAAATTCAAAACTGGCCGCGACTAAAAATAGGTTGCCATTTTAAAAAATTGGTAATTTTTTAGTCGAAACCGGTTGCGATGCTAGTTGAAGGTGGTTGCCGGAGGTTGCAGGTAGTGGAAGGTAAGACCTCCCTGGTGGAATAAAACTGGGTGAAAAAAAGTCTTACCTTCCACTACCTGTGGGACAGGGGCATAAGGCAGCAACTCTACCGCTGTGCTATGGTGCCGGCCTGGAGGCCGTTATCCCAGGAGGAAAATTGATCTGCCAACAGTCATAAACAGTCATATAGTATGGAGGAAAAAGTTAGCTAGTAAATGTGATCCTTAATAAGGTAGCCCGTTGGTGCAGCGGTAGAGATGCTGCTCTTACAACGCCAGAGACACAGTTACGATCCTGACTACGAATGCTGTCCGCACGGAATTTGTACGTTCTCCCTGTGACCGCATGGGTTTTCTCCGGGTGCTCCGGTTTCCTCCCACATTCGAAAGACATACAGGTTTGTAGGTTAACTGACTGGTAAAAGTTGTAAATGGTACCTAATATGCAGGACACTGCTGGTGTACAGGCATCATTGGTTGGCGCGAACTCAGTGAGCCAAAGGGCCAGTTTCTGCGCTGTGTCTCCAAAGTCTAAACAGACTAAAACAGGAGAAATTATAATGGAGGATAAAGAAATGACAGAGGAATTAATGATCCGTCTTCTCGGAAAACAGCACGGAAAACAATTCTGGAAATAGTGGAGAACTATAGATCGAGAGAGAATGAGAAGCTCAAAGGAATTAGCTTTTTTTTAAAAAATAAATTGCTTTTAAAGTAACTAATAGAACTAAAAGGCATGAAATACACATGGCTGCAGGCATGCATCCAAGAGTTTTGAAATGGATGTAATCAGATAAAGAATGGACTGGTTGTCCTCTTCCTTGGGGTGTATGTTCCCAGTAGACAGTCCTTTCTGATACAACATGTTGGGAACATGAAGTCCAATCTGCAATAGTAGCACTGCAAGGAATACACTCTGTGTTAAAGAAGGAACTGCAGATGCTGGAGAATCGAGGGGTACACAAAAGGCTGGAGAAACTCAGCGGGTGCAGCAGCATCTAAGGAGCGAAGGAGATAGGCGACGTTTCGGGTCGAGACCCTTCTTCAGACACTCTGCTGTCTTAAGTGACATATTAACATTCTGATGGAAGCACCATTCAGTCTGACTGATAGAATTAACCACTAGAACATAACAACATAAAACATAACAGCAGGAGAAGGCAATGTGTACCTCCATGTGCTCTGCCATCTGACAAGATTAAGGTTATTTGTTTACCCTTTTTGTGCACTAAATTGAACAGCATGGAAACAGCCCCTTCGGCCCATCGAGTCCAAGCCGAGCAGCTATCACCCACTACACTAGCACTATCCTACACACTGGGGACGATTGACAATTTTACCAAAGCCAGTTAACCTGCAAACCTGTACGTCTTTGGGGTGTGGGAGGAACCTGGAGCTCCAGAAGAAAACCCACAGGGTCACAGAGAGAACGTACTAACTCGGGAACAGACAGTATCCATAGTCAGGATCCAGCCCGGGTCTCTGGCGCTGTCGGGCAGCAACTCTACCGCTGCGCCACTGTGCCGCCCTGTTAGTCTATACCGCTGCCTGATATACTTGCACCTGCAGATTTTTCCGATGTATTGACACAGCAGGGGATATGCAAAGCTTTGCAATCTGATAATACCAATGGGAATGTACCACCCTGTCCTCTCTGATATATTAACACCACAGAGACTGCATACACTATGTAGCACAGTCTGATATATTAACAGCTCCAGGAATAGTTTAGTTTATTTTGGTTTAGGTTATTATTGTCGTATACGTGTACCGATGTGCAGTGAATAGCTTTTTTGGTGCAAGCTATACAGTCAATGAAAAGTCAACACATGATAACAATCCAGCCATCCTCAGTGTACAGATACAGGACAACGGGGTATAGTAGGTATTAACACCACACAATACCTTCAGCTTCTGTTGAGAGGGAATGTCAAATGTCTTAATCGCGCAGGGCACTATAACCATGTTTATTTTACAAACTGCAGAAGCAAAAGGGCCTCACTTGTTAGTTTTAGAGATGCAGCAGAGAAACAGGCCCTTCAGCCCACCAAGCCCGAGCTCCGACTAGCGATCACCCACACACGAGACTGTAGAGGTCTGAAGAAGGGACTCGACCCGAAACGTCACCCATTCCTTCAATCCAGAGATGCTGCCTGCCCCGCTGAGTTACTCCAGCATTTTGTGTCTGTCTTCAGCGTAAACCGGCACCTGCAGTTCCCTCTTAAACACGAGTTCTATCCTACACACTGGGGGCAATTCAGTTCAGTTTTGTTTAGTTTATTGTCACGTGGTACAGTGAAAAGCTTGTGTTGCGTGCTAACCAGTCAGCTGAGAGACAAAACATAATACAATCGAGCCGTTTACCGTGTTTCGATACATGACAAGGGAACAACGTTATTGGACCGGGGCTCACTAGCACTTTTAAAGCAACAACACTACCACTCCACTGTCATGCTGCCCAGGTAGAAGAGTTATGAATGGCTTCAACATTTAAACTTGAGTATTATTCCTAGCTTGGAGATCAAAGGATAATATTTCCCTGCAATGCTATCAGCTGTGCAGAGTTTGAACCTTTGGGACATACTTTTCCCTTTGTGGCTACATAAAACCACTGCTGCCTGCCTCAGTCATTGTGTGGCTCACTTTAAAGATCACCTACTGTAAATACTGTAACACTGAATGGTAAACATAGCCAGGGTACTACAATTTTAACTGAAGTACAGGGATTGCACAGTGGCGCCTTACAGCGCCAGCCACCCTGTTTCGATCCTGACTACGTCTGTCTGTACGGAGTTTGTACGTTCTCCCCGTGACAGGGTCTTGGTGAGGCCACACCTGGAGTATTGCGTACAGTTTTGGTCTCCTAATCTGAGGAAAGACATTCTTGCCATAGAGGGAGTACAGAGAAGGTTCACCAGACTGATTCCTGGGATGGCACGACTTCCATATGAAGAAAGACTGGATAGACTCGGCTTGTCCTCGCTGGAATTTAGAAGATTGAGGGGGGATCGCATAGAGACTTACAAAATTCTGAAGGGGTTGGACAGGCTAGATGCAGGAAGATTGTTCCCGATGTTGGGGAAGTCCAGGACAAGGGGTCACAGTTTAAGGATAAGGGGGAAATCTTTTAGGACCGAGATAAGAAAATCGTTTTTCACACAGAGAGTGGTGAATCTGTGGAATTCTCTGCCACAGAAGGTAGTTGAGGCCAGTTCGTTGGCCATATTTAAGAGGGAGTTAGATGTGGCCCTTGTGGCTGAAGAGATCGGGGTTATGGAGAGAAGGCAGGTACAGGATACTGAGTTGGATGATCAGCCATGATCATATTGAATGGTGGTGCAGGCTCGAAGGGCCGAATGGCCTGCTCCTGCACCTAATTTCTATGTTTCTATGACAGCTTGGGTTTTCTCCGGCTACTCCGGTTTCCTCCCACACTCCAAATAAGTACCGGTTTGCAGGTTAATTGGTTTCTGTAAAATTGTAAGTTGCCCCTAGTGTGTGGGATGGTGCTAGTGTACGGGGCGATCGCTGGTCGGCCCATAGGGCCTATTTCCATGTCGTTTCTCTAAAGTCTAAAGTCTGGGCAGAACAGACTCTCCACCCACATTGAAACTAAATGGCCGCCACGCCCAAGGAACGAGCGAGCTCAAATTTACCTGACCACTTGTGCCCAAAGATCCTACAGCGGAGCAAGATAGACCACTCCTGCTAAATGCAATGGGCTGACGTGTAGTACGCAACGGAGCGGAACGTGGGCCTTTTTTTCATCCATTTCAGTAACCCGACCTGACCCGACTCGCAGTGTAATCACATTGCAGGGGAACAGTTTGTGTTAATAAATTATAATTCTGAAAATGAGGAGAAGATTTTTACCAAAGAACTTTTATTTTTATGAGGATGTTTCGCAACCGGCTTCCATCTCTGCACTGGTATCTTTGCTCCGCTGTGATGGGACCTTTGGTGCGGAGACGGAAGCCGGTTACGGAAATGGGGCCGGAAATTACCCACGAATCTGCCCATGACCGTACTACGTCTTTTTCGTCGAGTGGGCTATCTTGCTCGCTAAAGGATCTTTGCTTGTGCCCGGAAATAATGGCCCTAGAAGTATAAAGATGTTTGTGTGGCTGGAGAGAGTGTGTAGGCTAAAGCCCAGTGGACATTTTCATTCATTCTATTCAGGGGCAGTAACTGGTGGAAAGTAGTTCACCTCAAATACCTTGTCACTGGCCATGTTACGCTAATGCCCCAACACAAAGAGCTAAGAGACTCTTGGCTTGATTCAACGACTTTGAAAACAATGGGAGTTATTTTTGTCTTAGTCCATTGTGGCTGGAGCTAAATACAAGTGGTCAGCTGGGAAAATGGAGCCCAACCAGAGTCGCTGGCTTCCAATAGATTAGGTGTTCACTGTTTTCCCTTTAAGAAAAACATTAACAATTGCAAGGAGAGTTCAGTCCTGATTAGTCACCACTTTCTGCCCCTTCATAGACTCTGCACGCCCATTCACTCAACAACTGAATCAAAGAGCTTGAACCTCAATCTTCACATTAATGGTGTCAGTCGTGTGTCTGGGCGGCACGGTGGCGCAGCGGTAGAGTTGCTGCCTTGCAGCGCCAGAGACCCGGGTTCGATCCTGACTACGGGTGCTGTCTGTACGGAGTTTGTACGTTCTCCCAGTGACTGCCTGGGTTTTCTCCGGGTGCTCCAGTTTCCTCCCACACTCCCAGGATATGCAATTTGTACTTGTTGATTTAAATAAAAGCAGGATATGCAGATTTGTAGGATAATTGGCTTCTGTAAATTTTTCCGACTGTGTAGAATAGAATTTATGTACAGGTTATTGCTGGTCAGCACAGACTCGGCGGGCCGAAGGGCCTGTTTCTACGCTGTATCTCTAAACTAAACTAAACCAAAATCTTGATTCTGAGTTAGCAGGCTATGGATCATGTTCCATTCTAGTTTATTTAGCTCAGTTTAGAGGGTTGTTATATGTTAATGCAGGAACAGGCCCTTCGCTAACACCGTCCTACACACACTAGGGCCAATTTACAATTTTTACCAAAGCCAATAACCAGGTCACGGGGAGAACGTACAAACTCCGTACAGACTGCATCCATAGTCAGGATCGAACCTGGGTCTCTGGCGATGTAAGGCAGCAAATATATCGCTGCTCCACCCTGCCGATATGGAACTCAAAGGTCTAAGCTGAAGCTCCATTGCACCACTGGTAGAATGATGTGCTTTTGTTGAGATAAATGCCAAATCTCTCTCCCTTCTATAGCCTGACCTTCTGTGCGTGTCCCACAGCCCTGCTATTCCAAATACAGTACCCTGACAAAGAGATGTAAGCTTTTCTATGTTTCTATGGGATATGGGGGGAGGGCAGGCACAGGTTATTGCTTGGAGATGATCAGCCATGATCACAATGAATGGCAGTGCTGGGTCGAAGGGCCGAATGGCCTCCTCCTGCACCTATTTTCTATGTTTTTATTCAAATTGCAACCTCTGCCAACCTCTGTGATCTCACCCTATCAAAGATATTTCCTTTGTTCCGCTTATCCAACCTTTTCTGCATCAGGATACTAACGATTTTTTTCCCTTTTCCAGTTCACAAGTGATAGGAACAGAATTAGGCCATTCGGCCCATCAAGTGCCCTCCGCCATTCAATCATGGCTGATCTATCTTTCCCTCTCAAACCCATTCTCCTGCCTTCTCCCCATAACGCCTGACACCCGCACGTGTAGTGTTCTGGTGGAAAGGGTCACAAACGTGAAACACTACCTCTGGCTTTCATTCCACAGATGCTACCTGACCTGCTCATTATTTCCAATATGTTCTGCTTTTATTTGCGGTGTTAAATCTGTCCAATCTCATAAGGTCATAAGTGATAAGATCAGAATTAGGCCATCGGCCCATTAAGTCTACACAACCATGGCTGATCAATCTCTCCCTCCTAACGCCATTTTCCTGCCTTCTCCCCATAACCCCTGACACCTGCACTAGTCAGCACAGGGATTGAGTTAAGGAAGGAATGGAACTTGTCCCATTGTGCTGACCATTATTCAACACTGACAAATTACCTGATTATTATCACATTGTTGCTCGCAAATTGGCTGCTGCGTTTCAAAGACTGTCTATATTTCAAAAACTGTTAACAGGCGGTGAAGCAATTTGCGACACCTGAAATCAACATGAAAGATGCTGCGTAGATTGACACAAAAAGCAGGAGTTACTCAGCGGGTCAGGCAGAATCTCTGGAAAAAAAGGAGCTGGTGACTTTTCAGGGAAAGAAGCTGTACTTTTGCCGGTCGGTGAAAAAAAATCACAGCAGCTGTGTTTCTAGATCATCCCTTTGAGAGTCTCTAACCATAGAGTTTGGATCTGTGCCAGAAAAAAATATCTTACTAAGTTGGCCCGCAGGCAGGGTAGAAACCAAACTTTGTTCTGTACATCTTATACAGGTGTAATCAGTTTTTCCAGATTCTCCTGAATTGGTTTTGAAAATCATAGGTGGCTGGAGTAATGTGAGCTGACTGCAATGTTCTCCTGAACAACAGCGCTATTTTTAGACAGGCTTCTTCTCCAGAGGCAACTGTGGCAAGGACATCGTTACTCACCCAAATTATCCTAGCGTCAGCGATACACGCTACAGGTATCTGCAAGGTCTCCACCAGGTTTGCAACTGAATCAAATTAATTTTATTAATCCATGAAATGAATGCCTTTTCTGATTTCTCACATTTTCTACAAAGGAGCACCTGGTTTTTACAGGAAGCACAAAGGGGAAAAAAAGCCTAGAGTACATTTGGGAAGGATAAAGGAACTTTTCTAAGTGTGATGGGCATCAAGGGGCATGAGGTGAGGACAGGAATATGACATTGAGATGGACGACAGCCTCTGTAGAGGTAGAGGCATCAGTGTGTAGGAAGGAACTGCAGATGCTGATTTACACTGAAGATAGACACAAAATGCTGGAGTAACTCAGCGGGTCAGGCAGCATCTCTGGAGTAAAAAAATAGATAATGTTTCGGGTCGAGACCCTTCTCAGACCCACCAAAGATATAAACCAATACGGCAGTGGATTAATATATCAAACCAAAAAAAGACTCAAAGTGCTGGAGTAATTGAACGGGTCTGGCAGCATCTCTGGAGAAAAGGAATAGGTGATGTTTCGGGCCGATACCTTTTTTCAGACAATTGAGGCATCAGTGTGCTTTCTTGACCGTCGCATCATTGTGGCTGGACCAGGTTAAATTGTTGGAGTTACTAACACTCAGGAACTTGAAGTTCTTAACCATCGACAGAGCACCTTATCTGATTGTTCTTCTCATGCAGTCTCGCAGTGCCAAGAATGTCTTAAATGTTTACCTTCCAGCCTGGCTCTGTCCTTTCAGAGTCATAGAGCCATGCAGCACAGTAACTGGCCCTTCTGACTGCCACGTTCCTCCTGACCATCAGGCAATTATCAACCCTAAGCCTATTTACCAGCACTTGGCCCATGGCCTTCTGTGCCTTGAATAGGCTCCACATGCTGGAGTAACTCAGCAGGTCAGGCTGTCTGAAGAAAGATCCCAGTCCAAAACGTCACCCATCCTTTTTCTCCTGACCCACTGAGTTACTCCAGCGTTTTGTGTCTATCTTCAGTATATATCAGCATCTGCAGAACCTTTCTACACCTTCTGTGCCTTAACAAATCAAGTGATGCTTTCAAGAAAGAGTTAGATACTATTAAAGATTGCCGAGTTAGGGGATATGGGGAGAAGGCAGGAAGGGAGTACTGATTGTGGATGATCAGCCATGATCACATTGAATGGCGGTGCTGGCTCGAAGGCCTGAATGGCCTACTCCTGCACTTATTGTCTATTGATGTCCAGATATTTCCTAAATATTGTGAGATTCCTTCCCCCCATCACCAACTCAGACAATGCATTCCAGATTCCAAACACTCTCTGGATGATAAAGTTCTTCCACAGATCCCCTTACTCTGAACCACTGCCCTCTAGCTTTCGATAGCCCTGTTATGGGTAAACATCTCCTACTATCGACAATATTACAAAACCTACCTTCAGCGGCACTGCTGTCACTGCCCGTGTGCGCGACTTTGGCGCCTTTGAGGGGGGGGCGGGGTTAACATGCGGTTTTCCCTTGCCGTCCAGAGTTATATTTTCTCGGAGTGCGAGCTTTTGCTGGAGATTCGTTCCGACTGCCGGTATGTGAATTTTTTTATTTTTTTTTAATTGCCCGACTATTTCAGCGCTGCAGTAAAATAAAAATTAGCTCCTAATGCCGTGAGCGCCGACAACGTGAACGGATTTTACGTAGGGGACAGGTAAAGGAAATCCGTTTATTTTTATATATAAACTTGCTTGTTTAGATGACCTTAATCCAAATTTCATGTTGCGAAACAGTGATTTATTCCCCATACGAACCGGCAGTATTTTTCCTGCTGATATGGGGTTTAAATTCACCGCAACCACAACGTTCCAATCCATCCCATTCCATAAAATCACACTCTCAAGCTGATTTAAATGGCCATTAATTTACGGGCATTAAACACTAAATTCCTTCAATTTGGCCTATAAATTCATAACAATGAGATTTAAAAATCATTTTATATTGTGAATTCTTGTGTGAATGTTATTTGGACAATTAGGCTTTTTAAAAAATGTTAATATTTTCTTAAGAAATGGATAGATGTTTAACATAGAAACATAGAAAATAGGTGCAGGAGTAGGACATTCGGCCCTTCGAGCTTGCACCGCCATTCAATATGATCATGGCTGATCATCCAACAGTATCCCTTACCTGCCTGCTCTCCATACCCCCTGATCCCTTTAGCCACAAGGGCCACATCTAACTCCCTCTTAAATAAAGCCAATGAACTGGCCTCAACTACCTTCTGTGGCAGAGAATTCCACAGATTCACCACTCTCTGTGTGAAAAAATGTTTTTCTCATCTCGGTCCTAAAAGATTTCCCCCTTATCCTTAAACTGTGACCCCTTGTCCTGGACTTCCCCAACATCGGGAACAATCGTCCTGCATCTAGCCTGTCCAACCCCTTAAGAATTTTATACGTTTCTATAAGATCCCCCCCCATCTTATAAATTCTAAATTCTTTAGATCTAGTAATTGAATTTTGTAATTAGCTACAATTGGGTAACTAACTAATTATATGCTTTAATTTCAGGTCATCCAAGTAAGATTGTTTCATATTTGTTTCAGAATGCTTCAAACTATAATAACTGAACATTTCTTTCAGCTCTTAATGTTTAAGAAAGTTATGGGCTTGTGACTGTCCTCGATCACAACTTTTGTGTTAAGTCAATGGAAAAGCAACAGGGAACAAGATGCTAATTTCCAAGTATGAAAATGGCCATAACCTTTTTTTTTGTAAAATATTTTTATTAGAAGTAAATACATATTAAGAAGAAATAATATAAAATCGAAAAAAAGAAAATATTATTCGTCACATACATTCTTAATATTTTTAAAATTTACAGTCAATCTTATTTATACTTCTATATTTTATTTTATTATTTTATAACAGTAGGAAATAAAGATAAGTAATAAAAAGAAAAAGAAATAAGAACGAGATAAAAAATCAATAAAATGAGTGGAGTATTAAGCAAGATATTCTTCATTGGCAATATATTCATGATCTATTGTATATAATTCTTCATCTATTCCTTCATTCAGGCTTCAGTCATGGCCTCGAACCGGACCACCTTAACCCTTTAAGTATTCAATAAATGGAGACCATATTCCTCAGAATTGATCTAACCTGTCCATTAGGACAAGTCTTAATCGTTCCAGGTGAAGTGGCTCCGACATTTCTGTAATCCACATTTTGATTGTGGGGGATATGGGACCTTTCCAAAATCTTAGTATTAATTTTTTACCAATTATTAAACTATAACCAATAAAAATTATTTGTTATGTTGGCCATAACCTTTTTAATACTGAAGATATGAAAGTGAATTATGTGTCAAATTAAACTTCTTTTTATGCTTTATCTGATGAGATAAATTGCAGACTTGATTTTTTAAATCTCAACATTTTGTAACATTGCTACGTTATCCCACATTCAAAGCCCCTCCCTACCCACTGGGGTCAATTTTCAGAGGCCAATGAACCTACAAATGCACACATCTATGGGATGGGGGGGGTGGGGGAATGTAGCACCCGGAGAAAACCCACGCGGTCACAGGGAAAACGTGCAAACTCCTCACAGACAGCACCCGCGGTCAGGATAGAACCCGGATCTCTGGGCCACTGTACTGCCCACTAAATGTCCCCTAAACAAATGTATAAATTCTTCTGTTTATCTCACCGGTACTCCTGAAGGTGCCAGACACTTAGTGGTGGTCTTATACCTGCAGAAGGCATTTAAAATTCTTACACACAAGGAGCAGAGTTCTGGATAAGATGGAGCAGGACACTAAATAGACAATAGACAATAGGTGCAGGAGTAGGCCATTCGGCCCTTCGAGCCAGCACCACCAATCAACGAGATCATGGCTGATCATCCACAATCAGTACCCCGTTCCTTCCTTCTCCCCATATCCCCTGACTCCGCTATCTTTAAGAGCCCTATCTAGCTATCTCTTGAAAGTATCCAGAGAAACGGCCTCCATCGCCCTCTGAGGCAGAGAATTCCACAGCCTCACAACTCTCTGCATGAAAAAGTGTTTCCTCATCTCCGTTCCAAATGGCTTACCCCTTATTCTTAAACTGTGGCCCCTGGTTCTGGACTCCCCAACATCGGGAACATGTTTCCTGCCTCTAGCCTGTCCAAACCCTTAATAATCTTATATGTTTCAATAAGATAGCCTCTCATCTACATTCCAGAGTGTACAAGCCCAGCCGCTTCATTCTCTCAGCATATGACAGTCCCGCCATCCCGGGAATTAACTTTGTAAACCTATGCTGCATCCCTCAATAGCAAGAATGTCCTTCCTCAAATTAGGGGAACAAAACTGCACATAATACTCCAGGTGTGGTCTCATTATAAATCAAATGTGATGGGATAGAGTGGTGAATAGTGAAAGGCCTGGATGGAGTGGATGTGGAGAGGATGTTTCCACTAGTGGGAGAGTCCAGGACTAGAGGTCACAGCCTCAGAATTAAAGGATGTTCCTTTAGGAAGGAGATGAGGAGGAACTTCTAGAGTCAGAGGGTGGTGAATCTGTGGAATTCATTGCCACAGAAGGCCGTGGAGGCCAAGTCAGTGGATATTCTTCAGGCAGATATAGATATATTCTTGACTTGTGTCAGGGGTTATGGGGAGAAGGTTGGAGAATGGGATTGGGGGGAGTGATAGGTCAGCCATGATTGAATGGTGGAGTAGACTTAATGGGCCGAATGGCCTAATTTGCTCCTATCACTTATGACCTATAACTATTGTTATTGTATGTGCCTCAACCACTTCTGGCAGCTAGTTTCACATACATACCACTTTCTGAGTGACTGTTGCCCTCGAGTTCCTAGTAAATCTTTCCGCTCTCGCCTTAAACCCAAGCCCCCCAATTCTTGAGCTTTTCATGCTATCTAGTCAGATCAGATAATACTAGACATAAATACAATCGTCAAACTCAAGTATAATAGATAGAACAAAGGGGAAGATACAGAGTGCAGAATATGGTCTCCAGCATTGTAGCGCACCAGTTACATAAATGATGTTCAATGTCCGCAATGGGGTCAAGGTGAATCTTCTCCGACCACTTATGAACTTATAAAGTTATCCATTTGAGCTGCATGCAAGCATTGTAACCCAGAGCGAAGTCTGGAGGTGACGCTACCTTTGCAACAGCTCCAGAGTTGCTCACATAAACATGAAGCCCTGGATGGAGCTCCGGGCTGTCATGTAACGCTGCTGCTTGTGGTGTTTATTTTTCTGCGACGTTTGCTGTTGCTTTTGTGAGGTTGGGGGTATTCCAACAGCATCAGGCTGTGTGCTGTTTCACACCGCCTGCAGCTGAGGAATGTTTCCTGGTTTCATGTAACCTGGGCTTGCATATTCACCAAGCCCCAAGGTCAGGGTTGAGGTACATAAACAGCAGTTTTAAAATGTGGGAACCACAACTATATATTTAGCCCAATACCATACTTTACCCAACCCTTGTGCAATCGGCAGAGGCATAATTGGTATAATCTCAAACTATAATCTCAAGCTATCTCAACCTTTCTTTCCCATAATCGCTCATTAAGTTTATCGTGCTGTTAATGTTATTAATGGTTTAATAGTTTCAATGGTTCTTTATTATCACATGTACCGAGCTACGGTGAAATTCTTTTTTGCGTACAGTTCAGTCAATTATCACCTCACATAAACACAACCCCAGACTAAGTATATAGTATAGAAATGCATAGAAGTGTAGAGTGGATAGCAGTATAGAGTGGGAGGCACGGTACAGGAGCGGTAGAGTTGCTGCCTTACAGCGCCAGAGACCTGGGTTCGATCCAGACCTCGGGTGCTGTCTGTACAGAGTTTGTACGTTAATTGGCTTGTGATTGCCATGACCTGCGTAGGTTGTCTCCAGTATCTCCGGTTTCCTCCCACACTCGAAAGACGTACAGGTTTGTAGGTTAATTGGCTTGGTAAAATTGTGAATTGTCCCTAGTGTGTGTAGGATAGTGCGAGTGTACTGGTCGGGGATTGCTGGTCGGTACGGACTCGGTGGGCCAAAGGGCCTGTTTCCACGCTGTATCTCTAAACTAAACTAAACTGAACCTAAGTTGTCCACTGAGACAATACAGACGAGTCGCCAGGTTTTGGTGCCATTTTCAAAAGCCAGGTTGCTTTAAGTGCAGCCTGCCATGAAGGCCTGTTGTCCTGGCGGCGTTTCAGGGTCGGCCTAGCCTGTTAATCTTGATAATTGAGGATGCAAGGGAAGGAGTCTTACTGCAATTATATCGACGGCAGCTGGAGTATTGTCTTAAACTTTGACTCATTAAAAAATATATACATATTTGCCTTAGAGAAAGTGCAGCATGGGTTTCTGGAATAGCAGGTTTGCTGTGTGACAAGTGATCACGTATGTCACGGCTACATTCTCCAGAGTTTAGAACAACAAGGGGTTTTCTTGAAACATACAAAATTCTTTCAATGCTAAAGAAGGTGAAAGCAACAAGTAGTTTCCCCAGGCTGAATAGTCTGGTTTAGAGATACAGCGTGGAAACAGGCCCTTCGGCCCACCGAGTCCGCGCCGACCAGCGATCATCTGTACACTAGTTCTATCCAACAGACTAGGGACAAGTTGCAGAAGACAATTAACCAACAAACCTGCAGGTCTTTGGAATGTTTGAGGAAACCGGAGCACCCGGAGAAAATCCACGCGGTCACACGGGAACGTACGAACTCCATACAGAGAGCACCCATGGTCAGGATATAACCCAGGTGTCGGACGCTGTAAGGCAGCAACTCTGTTGTAGCGCCACAATGCCGCTCAATATGCTGGAACCACAAGCAGTTGGGTGATGGAGGCATGGTCATAGAGTGGTACAGTGTGGATACAGGCCTTTTGGCCCCATTGCCCACACCGACCAACGTACCCCAGATCCACGTACCACCTGCCGGCGTTTGGTCCGTATCCCTCCAAACTTGTCCTATCCATGTGCCCGTCTAACTGTTTCTTAAACGTTAGGATAGTCCCTGCCTCTGTGCATCCAGATCGATATCCCACTCGGCCGTCATTTCCGCCTCATTTACGCGTCATATGTAAAATATGTCGACGCGTCATGATGCGCGACGTCGCGTGCAAATCACGCGTCAGCAAATCATGCGCCTGGTGCGCGTGACGTCATTAGAATACCCCGCTGTGCGCGGCGACACGTGGTTACGGACGTCGACACACGATGACGTGACCATGCGTCACCACGCGAACCGCATGCGATACCGCACGCCACCGCATGCGATACCGCACGCCACCGCATGCGATTCCACGCCTCACCATACGCAATGAGTGCGTCACCCACGCGAACGCCACGCGTCACGACGCATCGACCTATTTTACATATGACACGTAAATGAGGGGCAAATGATGGCCAAGTGGGACAGGCCCTTTAATCTGGTCTGACTCCAAAGTTACAGCAATTAATTTAACTCTTAACTACTTTGAAATGGCTTCTCAAGCAATTCTGTTTGCAAGCAATTACAGATAATTGCTGAACTTGTTTATTGACTTCCACGCCCCACGAATAAACAAATAAAGAACAGATCTCTGAGCTGTCACGATGATCACAGAGGTCATGAATTAGTAAATGCCGAAGATAGACACAAAATGCTGGAGTAACTCAGCGGGACAGGCAGTATTTCTGGATAGAAGGATTGGGTAAGGTTTCGGGAGAGACCCTTCTTCAGTCTGAGAGTCACTGAGACACAGAGATAAGGAAGTGTAAGGTGTGAAAATGAGAGATCAAAGGGGATGAGAGTTCAAGGATCTTGTGTCACCCTCTCCCCTGATTCTCAGTCCGAAGAAGGGTCACGACCCGGAACGTCATCCATTCCTTCTGTCCAGAGATGCTGCCTGTTCTGCTGAGTTACTCCAGCATTTTGTGTCTATCTTCGGTGTAAACCGGCATCTGCAGTTCCTTCCTACACAACTAGTAAACGCTATTGACTGATCTGATGGTAATTAACTTCGTAAAATGGATTCAAAATTAGCTTGGGGCAAAGGTGGATGTTCTAATTGATGGAAAGCTGAATAAAGTGGGGTATCAAAGAGCTCAGTAATAAATATCACTGAGTCAGACTTACGTAGGAGGTAAGATTAAGAAATGTGCAGATGATACCAAAATTCCAATGTGGTTTAAAAGGAAAGTGAAAAAGAAAGTTGTAGACTGCTTTAACAAGGGAGAGTAATAAGAAAGCATAAAGCTAGCCTAATATCTAATGTTAGAAGTTGTCATTAAATTGTTTATAACAGGACAGAAACAAATCAAGATAATCAGTAAAGTTAATGTGGCTTTGTGAAAGGGAAGATGGACACAAAATTCTGGAGTAACTCAGCGGGTCAGGCAGCATCTCTGGATAGAAGGAATGGGTGACATTTTGGGTTGAGACCCTTCTTCAGACTGAGAGTCAGGGGAGAGGGAGACACAGAGATATGGAAGGGTAAGTTGTGAAAATGAGAGATCAAAGGGAACGAAGTACATGGAAAATGCAGAATAGATTATTGTTAACTGAGGGAAGGTGGCAAGGAGGCATACAAAGATAACATTTAATCAGGAGGACAGTCAGACTGGTCGGAGAACTAGGAAGGGAGAAGGACAGAAAGGGAGGGAAAGCAAGGGTTACTTGAAGCTATAGAAGTCAATATTCATACTGCTGGGTTGTAAGATGCCTAATGGGCCTGTCCCACTTAGGCGATTTTTCAGGCGACTGTCAAGTTGGAACGGCGACTGTCAGAGTGGAACACACACACACATCGCTTCCTTCACCAGCCCATTAGGCAGGCGGGGGATAGGGCAAGCGCGGGGAGCGCTGTCTAAATTAAATTCACACGGTGCAAATCCAAGGTGAAACAGACACACACCACGATGAACTGGAAGGTTGACGCTGTAATTAAGACGGCTAAAGCACAGTGTACGGGGAGGGAGGAGGAGGGAGAAGGAGGGAGAAGGGGGGAGAAGGAGGGAGAAGGAGGGAGAAGGGGGAGAAGGGGGAGAAGGAGGGAGAGGAGGGAGAAGGGGGAGAAGGAGGGAGAAGGGGGGGGGAGAAGGAGGGAGAAGAGTGGAGTCAACTTTTAAGAAGCCAGAGATACATGGCTGTGAGGCTAGGCGGACATTTAATATTACCAGTCAGTTATCCTTGATTCTGAAAACTACTGCTTACGTTTTCTTTGTCCCAAAGAGCCAATGAAATTCAACCGGTAATCACCGGCTACAACCTACGAGAACCTTCGATCTCCTGGCAACCCACTAGGAGACCCACCTACGGCACGAGAATTCTCGCTACTCTCCATGGCGGATTCATTCTGGTCGCCGCTAATTTTTCAACAAGTTGAAAAATTTGCGGCAACCATAATGAGGCGGCGACTAGTTCCCAGAATGCGGGAACTCCTCACGACCATGAAGGCGACTCCCCGGCTACCACCCGCGAACATGTGGCGACCGCAAAGTCTCCTGCAGTCGCCTAAAAAAAGTCGCCTAAGTGGGACAGCCCATAAGTGAAATATTTTGTGTCTATCTTCGATGTTAACCAGCATCTGCAGTTCCCTGTGAAAGGGAATTTGTGTTTGACCACTTTATTGAAGTTTGTAGAAGGAGCACCAAGCATCACGTGATATGGATACAGGGGAACTGGTAGATGTAAAACATTTACAATAGACAATAGACAATAGACAATAGATGCAGGAGTAGGCCATTCAGCCCTTCGAGCTAGCACCGCCAGTCAATGTGATCATGGCTGATCATCCCCAATCAGTACCCCGTTCCTGCCTTCTCCCCATATCCCCTGACTCCGCTATTTTTAAGAGCCCTATCTAGCTCTCTCTTGAAAGCATCCAGAGAACCTGCCTCCACCGCCCTCTGAGGCAGAGAATTCCACATACTCACAACTCTCTGTGAGAAAAAGTGTTTCCTCATCTCCGTTCTAAATGGCTTATTCCTTATTCTTAAACTGTGGCCCATGGTTCTGAACTCCCCCAACATCGGGAACATGTTTCCTGCCTCTAGTGTGCCCAAGCCCTTAACAATCTTATATGTTTCAATGAATGCCCTCTCATCCTTCTAAACTCCAGAGTGTACAAGCCCAGCTGCTCCATTCTCTCAGCATATGATAGTTCCACCATCCCGGGAATTAACCTTGCAAACCTACGCTGCACTCCCTCAATAGCAAGAATGTCCTTCCTCAAATTAGGGGACCAAAACTGCACAAATCCTCCAGGTGTGGTCTCACTAGGGCTCTGTACAACTGCAGAAGGACCTCTTTGCTCCGATATTCGATTCCTCGTGTTATAAAGGACAACATGCCATTTGCTTTATTCACTGCCTGCTGTACCTGCATGCTTACTTTCATAGACTGATGTACAAGGACCCCCAGATCCCGTTATACTTCCCCTTTTCGCAACTTGACGCCATTTAGATAGTAATCTGCCTTCCTGTTTTTGCTACCAAAGTGGATAACCTCAGATTTATCCGCATTAAACTTCATCTGCCCACTCCCCCAACCTGTCCAAGTCACCCTGCATTCTTATAGCATCTTCCTCACAGTTCACACTGCCACCCAGCTTTGTGTCATCTGCAAATTTGCTAATGTTACTTTGAATCCCTTCATCCAAATCATTGATGTATATTGTAAATAGCTGCAGTCCCAGCACCGAGCCTTGCGGTACCCCACTAACCACTGCCTACAAGAAAGACCCCCCGATCTTTGAACAATCGTCAGCTGACCAACGACCTGAATGAGTTTTACTGCAGGTTTGAAAATCAGAAACATAACCATGGTACCCCCTCCCCCCCTGCCCCCCCCTGCCCCCCCCCCCCTCAATCAACACAGCCGGACCCTAGTCTACAAAGAATGGACCCTGCACCCTCTCCTTCCCATTCACCGCTTCACACCTACTTAAGGCAAGACTCCAGTATGAAAAGACTGGACCATTTCTCACCTCAACCAACACTCACACGAACTCACAGCCTGACCTCATCCTGCAAAGACTGGGCCCTTCTACACCCACCCCCCTCCAATCACCATTTCACACCCAATCACCCACACCCTCCGAGCTGCACAAACTTATTATATTAATGTTTAGTGTTTTCTGAGTCATTCGTAACTGTCACTGTATGTCATGTTGTTACTTGTGGGCGGAGCACCAAGGCAAATTCCTTGTATGTGAATACTTGGCCAATAAACATACTTACTTACTTACTATGCTTAAACCCATGTCCTCTGGTACTCGATTCCCCAACTCTGGGCAAGAGACTGTGCATTTACCTGATCTATTCCTCGCTTCATTTTCTACACCTCTATAAGATCAACCCTCATCCTCCTGCGCTCCAAGGAATAAAGTCCTAGCCTGCTCTACGTCTCCCTATAGCTCACACCCTCGAGTCCAGATTGTGCTTCCATTACATTTCCAGGCAGTGAATTCCAGATCCTAACCCCACTGTGCATACAAAAGCTTTTCCTTGTCACTCTCTACTTTTGCCCAAATTTGCCTCGTCTAAATCAGGCGTGAACTTGTAGATGTCAATAAAAAGTGCTATCAGCCTGATTAGTCTGGAGAGCCAAAACTCAGCTTCCCCACTCTTAAGGCCCTGTCCCACTTTCCCGAGTTACTCATGAACTCTCCCGAGTTTTCCCCTTGAGTCGAACTCTGAGAATTATGGTAATGGCCGTTCAAAGGTACTCGGGGCTATTTCTTGAACTCCTGGACATTTTACCTGATGCCCCGAGTTACCTGATGCCCCGAGTTCCTATGGCTGGCATTACGAGCCGCTACGAAACATCTACGGACTCCTACGGGCTCGCTACCGACATTACCCGACATTCCCCGAGTTCGAATCAAGGGGGAAACTCGGGAGAGTTTGTGAATAACTCGGGAAAGTGGGGCAGGGCCTTTACCTTGCTGCTGAATGCCTTCATCCCTGGAACCATTCTTTCCCCACTGGCCTGCCAGCTCCCCCACTATGGGCAGCACAGTGGCGCAGCTGGTGGAGTTGCCGCCTCGCAGCGCCAAGGACCCGAGTTTGATCCTGACCTCAGGGTGTTGTCCGTATGGAATCCGCGCGTTCTCTCTGTGACCGCGTGGGCTTTCTCCGGGTGCTCCGCTTTCCTCCCACACTGCAAAAATGTGCGGGTTTATGGGTTAATTGACCCTCTATAAATTGCCCCTTGTCTGTAGGGAGCGGATGTGAAAGTGGTCGATGGTCAGCGTGGACAGGATGGGCCGAAGGGCCTGTTTCCATGCTGTATCTCCAACCTAAACTAACCTAAACCATTCTAGTAAATGTTCACTACACCTTCAGCTCCTTCCTAAAGAACTGGAGGTAATATTCCATTTGTGGCCCAACCAGTCTTTTGCCTGGTATTGGATTATTACTGTCGTGTGCACCAAGCTACCGTGGGAAATGATTGGTCCGCATGGTATCCAGGCAAATCATGCCAGGTGTGAGTAATAATCAAACCGTACACAGGTACATCAGGTAGTGCAAAGAGAAAATAAACAGAGTGCAGAATGTCATGTTGTAACGTCGCAGTGTTACAGCTGCAGAGAACCAACAGATATAAAGATATATTGATTGGATAAACTCATTGGGCAGGATAGGATAGGTTTAGAGGGTTATTGCTAAACATGGGCAGGTGGGACTAGTGTAGCTGGGACATGTAGGCCGGGATGGGTAAGTTACTATAAGCCAGAGGGCCTGTTTCCACGCTGTATGACTCTATGACTCTTTTACTACAAGGTCCACAACGATTGGGAGATCTTGCCTGCATCCATAGCTTGTGAGATGCCTGTTCAATAGGCTGATACCAGCGAGAAATCCTGGATCTGGTGGTACATCCTTTCAAGCGTATCTATCTTTAACAGAGCTAATATAAAAACTGAACAGGCTGCATCAGGGCACCATCCATGAAAAGAGAAACTGAGAAAACGATTCGGGTCAAAGTCCCTTCTTCATATTCTGCCTGACCTACAGAGTGTTTCCAGCACCTCCTGTTTGAATTTTTCACTTCCACTGTCGGGATTTTGGTTTCCAACTGAATTTCCTTTTCAACTGTGTCTCTATTTATGATCCTGAGGATCTGCTGTGTTCAGTGTCATAGAGTCATACAGCGTAGAACTAGGCCCCTCGGCCCAACACGCCGACCAACATGTCCCATCTACACTAGCCCCTGCCTGTGTTTGGTCCATATTCCTCCAAACCTGTCCTATCCATCCTAAATGTTTCTTAAACATTGCGATAGTCTCTGTCTCAACTGCCTCCTCCGGCAGCTCATTCTACACACCCACCACCCTTTGTGTGAAAACGTTACCACTCAGATTCCTCTTTAAGTTTTTCCCCTTCACCTTAAATCTATATGCTCTGCCATTCCTCAGCCCACCACGCCGTTTTAAGCACCATTCTCTCCTAGTGCTCTTTCACTTTCAAGGACGTCCCTCTGGTTTAACTTTAGATAGCTCAATCGCTCTGACTGTAGTGACCAGGAGCCGCAGATGTTAATTTACAAAAGACCCAAAGTGCTGGTGCAACTCAGCAGGTCAGGCAGCATCTCTGGAGGACACGAATAGGTGACGTTTCTGGACGGAAGGGTCCTTCCAGCGCATTGTGTCTTCACTCTGCCTGTATCAGTAACATAGAAACATAGAAACATAGAAAATAGGAGCAGGAGCAGGCCATTCTGCCCTTCGAGCCTGCACCGCCATTCAATATGATCATGGCTGATCATCCAACTCAGTATCCCGTACCTGCCTTCTCTCCATACCCCCTGATCCCTCTAGCCACAAGGGCCACATCTAACTCCCTCTTAAATATAGCCAATGAACTGACCTCAACTACCTTCTGTGGCAGAGAATTCCACAGATTCACCACGCTCTGTGTGAAAAATGTTTTTCTCATCTCGGTCCTAAAAGATTTCCCCCTTATCCTTAAACTGTGACCCCTTGTTCTGGACTTCCCCAACATCGGGAACAATCTTCCTGTATCTAGCCTGTCCAACCCTTTAAGAATTTTGTACGTTTCTATAAGCTCCCCCCTCAATCTTCTAAATTCTAGCGAATGGCAATACTGGCCATTTCTGGTTTCGTTATTTTGCTCAGTTTTCCTGACTCATGTAGTCTGGCCCATTGGGCATGCTCCACGCCCTCACCATTTACCAAAACATTACACAAAGAAGTTTAATACGCTTGTAACCACCCCTATTAATCCATCTGGACGCACCTAGCTCCTTTCTTCTCCGCATCTCTCCTCCCATCTTCTGCCCCACTGAAAACCAACTTGTTTTTTTCTCAAAGATTAACAATAAATGCTGGAGAACTCTCGTCGGAAAGGGGAGGAAGTGGGTCTGAAGAAGTGTCTCGACCCGAAACGTCACCCATTCCTTCTCTCCAGAGATGCTGCCTGACCCGCTGAGTTACTCCAGCATTTTGTGTCTACCTTCGATTTAAACCAGCATCTGCAGTTCTTTCTTACACATTCTTCAAAGTGGGCATTTTGAGTGAGGAGATTTACCAATCTTCCCCAGTTCTGAATTGAATTGAATCCCGGGCCTGAACCTGTGGACTGTATCCCTTTCCACAGAAGCTGCCTGACCTACTGAATGTTTCAGTATTTTCTGTTTTTATTCCAACCATGTCCCTGCATGCTCTTTAGAATTGTACATTGAAGTTGAATGATTTTCTCACCTCTCTGTAGTTTATCAGCTCTCTGTTTGAAAATACACCCAAATGGGCGACATGGTGGCGCAGCGGGAGAGTTGCTGCCTTACAGCGCCAGAGACCCAGGATCAATCCTGCCTTGCGGGTGCAGTCTGTATGGAGTTTGTACATTCTCCCTGTGGCTGCGTGGGCTTTCTCCGGATGTTCCGGTTTCCCCCCACATTCCAAAGACGTCCAGGTTTGTAGGTTAATTGGCTTCTGTAAATTGTTCCCAGCATTGTGGTACTAGAACTAGTGGAAGGGTGATCGCTAGTCCGCACAGTCTCGGTGGGCCCAAGTGTCTGTTTCCACTCTGTATCTCTAAACTAAACTATTTTACTTCGGAGTCACGTGAGTGACTACGTGAAGAAGGCCCGCCTGGCGCTGGAACGGCATTACGTCGACGCTGACGGCAGAAGCAGGAGTTGCAGAGCGCAGCTCCCCGCAGCGGTCGGAACGGACCCGCAGGTAAGTGTAGGGAAAGTGGGGACGTTCTAAAAAAGACGTTACGCTGGTAAAAACCAGCAGAAAAGTGAAAGTAAAAGTAAAAATCAGAGTCACGCTGGCGTACTGATTTAGCCAGATAAATGGAAAAGAAAATGGAGAAATCGCAAAGGAAAATTTCGCGGGTAAAAAGATCATCCCGGGGTGAAGCTAAAAATACGGGACAAGAGATTAGTGCGGATCCGGTTCCGATACCGGTGGCCGCTGATTCACCCGTTAGTGAGATTATAATTTCTCCAGAAATACTAACCACGGAGGGAAATGCTCCTAAAAAATGTAAAAAGAAATCCGTGAGGCCCGTGGTTTCTGATAATGACTCTGATAATGAAAGTCCTCCGGATAATAAGACTATGTGGCTAAAAATGGAGCATATGGAGAAAGTACTCCAAAATATTATGAGACAAGGGTCACAGTACCCAGAAGTTTCCAAAAAAAACCCCGAGGGGGTTGAATATACAGAATATGGCTATGTGCCAAATTGGGAATTTGGAACTCCGGACCCAGGATTCAGGGCGGAGGAAGTCTCATTGGATATAATTCCAAGTGGATCAGGGCTGCAAAAGACAGACCCTGCAAGTGGTGATGTGGATTATGAGTGCACACCACAAATAAAAAAGAAAAGGCCAGATGTGCCTGGGATAGCAAAAGATTTTGCTATACCTGAAGGAAGTGGTGAGGCTATGGAAGAAAACCTAGCTGCCAACATTAATTATATGGTATCTCACCAACTTCAAGATTCTGTGATGATTGAAACAGCAGAATTATATAAAACACCGGATAATTGTGCCTCATTGGAGGTACCTATGGTTAATCCGTCTATATGGACATCTATGACCCAAGTATGAGAGGACATAGAAACATAGAAACATAGAAACATAGAAATTAGGTGCAGGATAGGCCATTCAGCCCTTCGAGCCTATTCAATATGATCATGGCTGATCATCCAACTCAGTATCCCGTACCTGCCTTCTCTCCATACCCTCTGATCCCCTTAGCCACAAGGGCCACATCCAACTCACTCTTAAATATAGGACAAGAAATTAGATTTCAAAGAATCCTCAAATTAATTTATGCTGCCATTACGGCTTATGGAAGACAAATGGAGGGGTTGGAGATGGATAAGATTCAAAAAGATACTTTGGGCTTATTATGCAATTCCTTCTATGAAATTAATTGTATGAGAAAGATTGCGATTCGGCCCATATTTCACCCAAGGTTTGCAAGTCTGTGTCGAGCAAGTGGTGTTCAAGCTCCTAGTTATCTGTTTGGAGAAAACCTGCCTAAAGAAATAAAAGATATGGATGAAGAAGCTAAATCTATTAGCCACATGAGACCTTTCGTCTTTGGACAAAAAAGGTATTTTTCGCCAAGAAGGGGATTTGATTTTGGAAACAGAGGCAGGAGATATGTCAAGGAAATATTATCATCCGACACAGCCTAATGTTTACCCGTATACGGGGAGAAGGAGACCACCACGTTCATATGGAGAGGTACTAAAGATTTATTCTATGCTTAAAGAAACTGTGGACAAATCTCCAGTTGGAGGGAGATTACAAATGTTTTATGATGAATGGCTTGCCATCACATCTGATCGGTTTATTTTACAAACAGTTTCAGGAGCTACTATTACATTTAAAGAAGGTGTTAACTCTCCAGTACAGAATAAACCTGCTTATGCTTTCGTGGTTCCTGCAAAGGAAAAAGCAGAAATAAATGGGGAAATTGACAAATGGTTTAAAAAAGGTGTTTTTGAAAAAACTGTTGAACATGAGCATCAATTTGTGTCAAATATATTTCCAAGAGATAAAAAAGATGGTGGTTGCAGAATTATTCTGGACCTTACAAATCTTAATAAATTTGTTGAATACAAACATTTTAAAATGGAAACGTTTAATACTGCAAGACATTTGATATCAGCAGGTTGTTATATGGCTACAATTGATTTAAAGGACGCTTATTATTCTGTATCAATACATCAGGTTTTTCGAAGGTATTTAAAGTTTAATTGGCTGGGACAGCTGTGGCAATTCAGAGCTTTACCAAATGGGTTAAGTTCAGCTCCCAGGCTCTTTACTAAGCTGTTGAAACCAGTTTTAGCTCAATTAAGAGCACAAAAACACATCGTTATGGCTTATCTTGATGACATTTTAATCATCAATGACAATCAGGAATCAGCTGAGAAATCAGTTTCAGCAACTAAAGCTTTGTTTGAAAAGTTAGGGTTCTTGATTCATCCAATTAAATCCCAGCTGCAGCCAGCACAGTCAATTAACTATTTGGGGTTTGTAATTAACTCAGTTACTATGTTAGTAACTTTACCAACAGATAAAATTGATGATATTTTGGTGACTTGTAGGGGTTTCATTCACAAACCTTATCCCTCCATCCGAGAAGTAGCAAAGATTATTGGTAAGCTAGTAGCAGCATTTCCTGCAGTGGAATTTGGTCCATTACATTACCAAAACCTTCAAAGGGACAAAATAAGAGCTCTAAAAAAGAGAGCAGGCCATTTTGATAGGCCTATGCAATTAACAAAAGAAGCTTTGTTGGAATTACAATGGTGGATTGAAAATGTCCCACAAGCTGCTAAAAACATTCTGATACAACAGCCTGAAGTGATTTTACAAACAGATGCTAGCGCTCTCGGATGGGGGGCAACAGATTCATTCTCCAGTTGTGGAGGTAGATGGACTGTCCAAGAGGAAATGTTTCTCCAAACATATGGTATTAACTATTTAGAATTATTGGGTGCTTTTTATGGACTAAAGGCATATTGTTCTACAAAAAAGAATCTACATGTATTAATACAATTAGACAATAAAACAGCTGTTGCATATATTAATCACATGGGCGGAGTCAGATCGGTATCATGTGATTGTTTGGTTAATCAGATATGGCAATGGTGTATTAATCACCAAATTTGGATCTCGGCAAACTACATTCCAGGTAAAGACAATGTGGTGGCAGATAATAGATCAAGGATATTTAAAGATAACACAGAATGAATGCTTAACCCAGTAATTTTCAGTAAAATTGTGACTCGATATGGGTTACCAGACATTGATCTGTTTGCATCAAGACTAAATCATCAATTGCCTAAATATGTGTCTTGGGAACCAGACCCAGATGCAGTAGCAGTAGATGCTTTTTCATTACACTGGGGGAATATGTTCTTTTATGCTTTTCCACCATTTGCTCTGGTTCAGCAATGTCTGAAGAAAATAGGACAAGACTCTGCCACAGGATTGTTGGTAATCCCAAATTGGCCGACAACCTTGGTTCCCATTGATGTTAAACATGATTAAAGAACCATATATGTCAATTCCTAACAGCAGTGATTTATTGATAAAACCAGTAACCAAAGAAATTCATCCATTACATGCTTATATGAATTTGTTAATCTGCAGGTTTTGACCAGACCACTACAGGAGCTTGGATTGTCGGATAGAACTATGGAAGTTATAGCCGCATCATGGCGAGATAGCACACAGAGACAATATATGACACATGTAAAGAAATGGGAAGGATGTTGCAGACAGTCAAATATATCTTATCATACTGTGAACATTGCAAACGTATTGGAGTTCCTTGCCGAATTGCATTTTGAACAACACTTAAGTTACAGTGCCATTAATACTGCACGTAGTGCCTTATCATCTTATTTAGGACAAATATCTGACCAGAAATCAATTGGATCACATCCATTAATATCCAGATTTATGAAAGGAATCTTTAACAAAAATCCACCCAAACCAAGATATACAGAGATTTGGGATGTTAGCATTGTACTTACTTTATTTAGGCAATGGACTCCAATCGAAGGTTTGTCATTGGAAAGATTAACATTCAAATTAATAATGTTAATGTCATTGGTTTCAGCTCAAAGGGTGCAAACATTACAAATGTTGCGTTTAGACTGTATGCATGTGACTACAGATAACATTGTGTTCTATGTTTACGATCTGATCAAACAAAGCAGACCAGGAAGAACTGGAGCAAAGGTAACCTTTCAAGCTTATCTTATTGATCCAACATTGTGTGTGGTTAGACATTTGAACCAATATATAAAAATTACCAAAACTCTTCGAGGTAATGAAAAAACTTTAATGATTACCCATAAGAAACCACACACAAAAGCTTCAGTACAAACAATCTCAAGGTGGTTAAAACAGGTGTTACTTTTAGCAGGAGTAGACACTGATGTGTTCAAATCTCACTCCACCAGGGCAGCAGCTACATCCGCAGCGAAGGTGCAGGACGTACCGCTCGAGCACATTTTAGAAACCGCAGGGTGGAGTAAAGAAGAAACTTTTTCAAAGTTCTACAATAAACCTGTTCACACAATGACAAGCTTTGGCCACGTGGTGTTGGGTTCACTATAGTCACCTGCTTTGTTTCACTATTGATTAATATGATCAATTATGTTATCACTTATATCTTTTATCACTTTGTAATGGTTCCCTCGGGTATAAAGAGGGTTATTATATGTTCTTTTATCATTAAAAATTTATTATGGAAAGAACTAAAACTAGTCTGGTTTTCTCATGTATGTGTTGACCTAGCCGGACTGTCGTATGGAAGAATTCTACGACATGAAAAACACAGAAAGCTTCAAACTCTTCACGTAGTCACTCACGTGACTCCGAAGTAAAATAGTAAGATTAAACGAGAACTTACCTGTTCGAAGTTTGATCTTTATTTTATGAGGAGTAACGATGAGGGATTACGTGCCCTCCACTCCACACCCTCATAAAATGAATAATCATCTGGTAGTTCTAAATCTATAATGAGCCTTACTATCTTACTCCGGCTATTGTGTTCTGTGTTTTTCATGCCGCTGCTTTGAAGTATGCCGTTCCAGCGCCAGGCGGGCCTTCTTCACGTAACCCCTCATCGTTACTCCTCATAAAATAAAGATCAAACTTCAAACAGGTAAGTTCTCGTTTAATCTTACTAATTTATTGCAGTCGTGGTGACTATCCTCCTCACTGCTCACCACACTTTCCAATCAATAAATTTGAGGATTTATTTACCTCCACGCCAGTGACTTAGATCATGGACACATCACATAAAACTCAGTGATTCCAACACTGGTAATTGGGGCATACCGTTGTCTACAGTTCTACAATGTGAAAAGCCATCATTTGCTACTGGCATCAGCTTTCTAACTTTTGGCAAAGTTTCTATTCATATTGTTAGTGCTCTTTTAATTCCATAAGCAGTAATTCCACTATCCAAGCCTTGTCGGACTATATCAAACACTCTTTGAATATCATTCATCGACCTTCTCTCTTGACTCATCAAAAACTTACTCCGCCTACCCAGAAGCCTCTGAGCAAAAATGTTGCCCCTATAAATTCTATTGAATCCTATTAATTCTTTCCCCTCTCACCTTAAATCGATGTCCTCTAGTTCTTGATTTTCCCCACTCTGTAAAAGACTGTGCATTCACCCCTTCATGACTTTCACCCCTTAGCCTCCTGCGCCCCAAGAAGTAGAGTCCTGGCCCTACCCAGCAGTTCCCTGTAGCTCAAGCCCTCGAGTCCTGGCAACATCGAGGGCTTGAGCTACATCGAGTCCTGGCAACAGATAAACAAGAAACTCAGACACACCCGCAGAAATAAATTACACATGCATCATACATAAATTACATACACATTTCTAAAAGAAAGAAGATAACAAAAACATAATGAAATAAAAGTCCAGTATACTGCAGAAGGTGGACTAGAGTGTTCTGTGGTTGAGGTAGGATTTGGGTTGTGCAGGTTGGTTCAAGAACCTAATAGTTGTAGGAAAGTAGAGTTCCTCAACCTGGTGGTATGGGGCTTCAGGCCTCTGTACCTCCTATCTGATGGTAGCAATGTGAAGAGGGCATGGCCTGGATGGTGTGGCCATTCGGGTCATGTTTTTGGGAGCTCGAAGAAAACCAGAAAAGTCCGCCTTGGCCTACGTGACGTCCCGGTTGCCAAACATTTTAACTCCCCTTCCCATTCCTGTGCTGATCTTTCTGTCCTGGGCCTCCCTCCTCCATTGTCAGACTGAGGCCCAGTGCAAATTGGAGGAGCAGCACCTCATATTTGGCTTGGGCAGCTTACACCCCAGCGGTGTGAACATTGATTTCTCTAACTTCAAGTAACCCCTGCACCCCCCTCTCTCTCCGTCCCTCCCCCACCCTAGGCGTCCTGCTAGTTTCACTGTTCATATCCCTTCGTTATCATCTCTTCCACAGCCAACAATCGACCATTGTGGGCGGCATCTGAAGAAATCGGTAGTAAAGAAAACAAAACTCAATGCTAGCATTTATTTCAAAAGCGCTTGTATACAACTGTGCCACTGTGCTGTCCATTATATCGGATTAGTACTCCAGCTCTGTCTTCTGCCCCCAGGTATGCATCAACATATTTAGACCTCATTGGCCACAACCCTCTTCTTGATGTAGTCATTCCTTTCATCGTGTTATTTTAGAGAAATGCTTCCTTCAACGTGGTTCAGTGAGAAACACAAATCATTCAGTGGAAAATGAGGCAGACCCAGACTAGGCCGGTGGAGTGCGGGACAGTATGCCAGGTACATACCTCCCCAGTACAGGGAGCGTTGGGGCGACACAGTGGCACAGCAGCAGAGTTGCTGCCTTACAGCACCAGAGACCCGGGTTCGATCCTGACTACGGGTGATGTCTGTACGGAGTTTGACCGCTCTCCCCGTGACCACCTGGTTTTTCTCCGGGATCTCCAGTTTCCTCCCACACTCCAAATAAGTAAAGGTTTGTAGGTTAATTGGCTTGTGTAAGTTGTAAATTGTCCCGAGTGTGTGTAGGATAGCGTTGGTGTGCGGGGATCGCTGGTCGGTGCGGACTCAGTGGGCTGAAGGGCCTGTTTCCACTCTGTTTCCCTAAATCAAACTAAACTAAGCTAAACGTGCGTGCGATGCATGGGTGGCCTGAGTGTGTTGAACAGTCTCCCACATTGGTATGTATCTTGCCAATTGACCACATTAGACAGCCAGAGGCGTTATTTTGTCTGAGGTGGAAGAAATTGAGCTGACACAGAGTCTTTGCTTCTCGGCTTTGAATAATTAGTTTGGTGACAGGAGGTAAAATGTTTCAAACTGCACAAACAGGCCGAGCAATAAGGCCCCAGCCTTCAGCTGGATCATTCTGGAGTGGTGCCAACATTCCAGGCAGGTGTCAGGAACCACAGCCAGAACACATTCCAAAGCCCCTCGCAATGCTTCTAAATACAGGTACAAACAATCCACTGTTCACTTACGCATTCGACCCTTCTCTGCCCTTGGTTTATCATTTACAAAAGGAGGCTACTTCCAATAATTTCATGCCTTCCTTTTGACCGCAAGGAACAAGTAGCCTGCACTGAAGATAGACACAAAATGCTGGAGTAACTCAGCGGGACAGGCAGCATCTCTGGAGAGAAGGAACGGGTGACGTTTCGGGTCGAGACCCTTCTTCAGTCTGAAGACGCGAAACGTCATCCATTCCTTCCCTCCAGAGATGCTGCCTGTCCCTCTGAGTTGCTCTAGCATTTTGTGTCGATCTCCGGTTTAAACCAGCACCTGCAGTTCCTTCCTACATAAGTAGTCCTCACTTGTCACTCTGCTGGTTATTGTTGATCCATGGTTTATTTAGGGTCTCCCGCAGAGATAAGCAATTGAAATCCCATTTGCACAGCAAGGTAGATTGGGTCCATTTGGTTTAATTGACTTAAAGCAAATCCAATCATCATTTGCTTAATGACTGGGCCATCCGAGCACCATAAACACATCAGCCTTCTGGTGGTTGCAACACAATGGTTTGTTGAAGGTTGAAGTTCAGAACAATCCACGGCAATATTTAAAGCGACTGTTAGATCGCACCCTGGCCATTGCCTCGTCTCCCCTCTCCCATCAGGAAAAAGGTATAGAAGTGTCAAAATGCACACCTCCAGATCCAGGGACAGTTTCTTCCCAAGATAGACGCAAAAAGCTGGAGTAACTCAGCAGGACAGGCAGCATCCCTGGGGAGAAGGAATTGGTGATGTCTTTCAGGTCGAGACTCTTCTTCAGAGTCTGAAGAAGGGTCTCGACCCAAAACGTCACCTATTTCTTCTCGCCAGAGATGCTGCCTGTCCCGCTGAGTGACTCCAGCTTTTTGTATCTATCTTCAGTTTAAACCAGCATCTGCAGTTTTCTCCTCCGCAGTTTCTTCCCAGCTGTTATCAGGCAACTGATTTTAGTAACCTTTGGGGGTAACTGGGGTGACTTTTTCACACAAAGGGTGGTGGGTGTATGGAACAAGCTGCCAGAGGAGGTAGTTGAGGCTGGGATTATACCATCGTTTAACAGACAGTTGGACAGATACATGGATAGGACAGGTTTAGAGAGATATGGACCAAGCGCAGGCAAGTGGGACTAGTGGAGCTGGGACATGTTGGCCGGTGTGGGCGAGTTGGGCCAAAGGGCCTGTTTCCACACTCTATCACTATGACTCCATAACTCAAATCATCCTACCACAACCAGAGAGCAGTTCTGAACTACAGGAGACCCTCGGACTGTCCTTGTTCGGCTTTTTTCTGGCTTTACCTAATCATTAACTCCTTATCATGTATCTATGCACTGTAAATCGCCCGATTGTAATGATGTATTGTCTTTCCACTGACTGGTTAGCACACAACGAAAGCTTAAAAGCCCTGCCACTGTACGAGTTCATTCAAAGAGTTCTCCCGAGTTTGCCCTGATTCGAACTCGGAGAATTACGGCAATGGCCGCTCGTAAGTACTCGGGGGGGGGGTCTCGTGGACATCTTTCAACATGTTGAAAAATCTTCACAAGTCTTCCCGAGGATTACCGCTTTTCCCGAGTACCTGCCGTTAGCGCTATGAGCCGCTAAGAGACGTCCCCGAGCTCCGACGTATCCGCTACGCACTCTCATTCTACGCGCTTACCACGAGTTTGATTTTTTTTTTTTAAACTCTGGAGAGCTCTTGCGTAAACTCACATAGTGGGACAGGGCCATTACACTGTACCTCGGTACACGTGACAATAAACTAAACTGCCGCTGTAAATGGAGCCAAATTACCTTACCACCCATGTGAGACGATGGATCCTGAGAGGGCCGAAGATATCGCAGAGCCCGATTTTGCTTTTTTCCTTTTCCAGAAGAAAGACACAAAGTGCTGGAGTAACTCAGCGGGTCAACAGCATCTCTGGAGAAAAGGGATGGATGACGTTTTGGGTCAGGACCCCTCTTTGTCACCAGTCCTTTTTCTCCTGAGATGCCGCCTGACCCGCTGAGTTACTGCAGCATATTTTGTCTGTCTTCGGCATGTTTTAGAATCCTCTGCCCAGTGGAGAAGCCTGCGTCCGTTTGCTTTTTCGTTCATTTGTTCTGGTGGAAGTGCTGTGCACACAGTCGCTTGTCTCTTTCTTTTTGTTTTTCACTTTTAATTTAAATTCAATTTCAGGTTTTCATGTACCGTGTTGTGTGTTATGACTGTTGGCAGATCAATTTCCCTCCGGGGATGAATAAAGTTCGATTGCATCTTATCATATCGTATATCGCAAACCAGCATCTGCATTTTCCACACACTTTCCTTTTCCAGGCTCACTATTCTTTCTATGGTCACTTCCGAGAGCAATTATGTTTAAATGAGAACTGGGGAGTTGAATTTCCACATGATGTCATATTTTCCACTGCCCTGAGCACTCTCTCCCTCCGTCGTGTGTTACACTTAAACACCATGTGCAGGGTACATGGCACGAAAGCTTTTCTGCCGTCCCCCAAACCATCAATCTACAACATCGAGAACAAGGGCCACAGTGATATAGGATCACCACTACCAGCAAGTTCCCACTCCCCTCCAGCTCATTCACCAACATGATCTGGAAAGACTTTGTAACTGAGGCAAAGTCTCAAGGCACTCTTGGCCTGTCCAACTGTAGTGGTCCAAAAGGATGGCTCAAGACCATCTACTCTAAAGATGGACATTGTTCTTCAAGCAACATCCACCGCCCACAGGAACATGAATAAATGTCGACGTGAAATGTTGACGTGCTTTGAAGGAAATTGCGTTTGCAGGACATTATTCCTCTTGTCCATCTTTAGACTTTCGAGATGCAGAGGGGGTAACGTTCCCTTCGGCCCATCGAGACCGCGCCGACCAGCGATCACCCTGTCCACAGGAGGGGCAGTTTATAATTTTTACCGAAGCCAATTGGCCTACTGTGCATCTTTGGAGCATGGGAGGAAACTGGAGCACCCGGGGAAAGCCCACACAGTTCACGGGGAGAACGTATAAACTCCGAGCAGACAGCACCCATAGTCTGGATAGAACGGAACCCGGTCTCTGAGGCTGTAAGGCAGCAACTCTACTGCTGCACCACCGTGAGGTGAGGCTGACTTCGTTACATCCACAAATAGCTTGGGATCCCGATTGATTCAAAGATAAAGCATGGAAACAGACCCTTTGGCCCACCATCAATGCTTACCTTTGATCAGCCTTTCACACTGGGTTTCTATGTTATCCTCCATTCACATTTACTCCCTTACATCCTGTAATCCCACTTTCATATCCACTCCTAACTCCCAATTGTACAGTGGCCAATTAGACCTACAAAGCCGCACGTCTTTGGGATGTGGGAGGAAACTGGAGAAGCCAGAGAGAAAGCATGGAAAGCACGGAGAACAGGGAGAACATGCGAGCTCCACACAGACAGTCAGGATCAAAGTCGGGTCTGTGGCGCAGTTTTTCTCAAAGCTGTGCCATTGGGCCGAATATAGACACACGACGCTGGAGTAACTCAGGGGGTCATGCAGCATCTCTGGAGAAAAAATAATAGGCAATGTTATGGGTCGGAACACTTCTTCAGGTCACTGTGCTGCTGTGTCGCTGGATGTTGTGGAGAGTAACACATGCGGAGACAGCCTGTTCACCAGCCCAGTCCCAGTCCCAGTCCCAGCCCAGTCCCAGTCCCAGTCCCAGTCCCAGTCCCAGTCCCAGTCCCAGTCCCAGTCCCAGTCCCAGTCCCAGTCCCAGTCCCAGTCCCAGTCCCCCCAGTCCCAGTCCCAGTCCCAGCCCCAGTCCCAGTCCCAGTCCCAGTCCCAGTCCCAGTCCCAGTCCCCAGTCCCCAGTCCCAGCCCCAGTCCCAGTCCCAGTCCCCAGTCCCAGTCCCAGTCCCAGTCCCCCCAGCCCAGTCCCCCCAGTCCCCCCAGTCCCAGTCCCAGTCCCAGTCCCAGCCCCCCAGTCCCAGTCCAGTCCCAGTCCCAGTCCCAGTCCCAGTCCCAGCCCCAGTCCCAGTCCCAGTCCCCCAGTCCCAGTCCCAGTCCCAGTCCCAGCCCCAGTCCCAGTCCCAGTCCCAGTCCCAGTCCCAGTCCCAGTCCCAGTCCCATCCTGCTGGTCATTAGAAACATAGAAATTAGGTGCAGGTCAGCCCTTCGAGTGCACCGCCATTCAATAAGATCATGGCTGTCCCTCAGTATCCCGTAGCCTTCTCTCCATAGTAGCCACAAGGGCCACATCACTCCACTCTTAAATATAGCCAATGAACTGGCTGTGGCTCCAGAGCTCTGTGTGAAAAAAGTCTTTCTCATCTCGGTCTTAAAGGTAAGCTGTGACCCCTTGTCCTGGCGGGAACAATCTTCCTGTTACTGCTGATAAGACAGTCCTGACATCCCAGGAATCCTGGTGGCTATGGCAAGCATGGGGATGCTCATCTTGAGGATGCTCCTACAGCAAGACTTTAGCCTGCCATCTTGCCCCTGACGTCATTGCCACCTTGCTGCTGGTAAGCCATGATTATTACAACCAACGACAATTATTACAACAAGGGCGGCGACGATGGCTCAGCGGTAGAGTTGCAGCCCCCCAGCGCTAGAAACACGGGTTCCATCCTGACTACCGGAGCTGTCTGTACGGAGTTTGTACATTCTCCCCGCGACCTGTGTGGGTTTTCTCCGGAATCTCAGGTTTCCTCCGGCATTCCAAAGGCGTACAGGTTTGTAGCGTAAAATTGTAAATTGTCCCTGGTGTGTGTAGGTTAGCGTGGTGTACGGGGATCGCTGGTCGGCGAGGACTCGGCCGGCCGAAGGGCCTCTTTCCACCCTGTAAACTAAACTAAACTAAATTTGAATCCATGTGGTTTAAATTGTGAAACAAGGAACACCCACGCAGAATCAGCCGGCACCTCATTCTTTTTCACCTGCTGGTAATAAATGTGCTGCATGCTCATTTCCATTCAATGTTTTCCAAGCGCAGTAGCATGCGGGTTTCAAGCAGTTTTATAGACTGTTGCCCAACCTCCGTCGCTGAAAGCATGACCTTGATGGAGAGGCCTGGAACAGTAGGCGTGCGGCCCGGTGGCGCAGCGGTAGAGTTGCTGCCGCCCAGCGCCACATACCCGGTTCGATCCCGGTTAAGGGCGCTGCCTGTACAGAGTTTGCTCGCTCTCCCCGTGACCGCACGGGTTTTCCCCGGGTGCTCCGGTTTCCTCCCACACTCCAAAGACGTACAGGTACGTCGGTTAATTGGCTGAGGTAAAAAAAGGTGTGGTATAGGATAGTGTTAGTGTACGGAGATCGCTGGTCAACGTGCACTCAGTGAGCGGATGAGCCCATTTCCTCACTGTATCTCCAAACTAAACTAAACTAAATAAGCTCAGGGCTCAAGGGCAAAATAGATTCTCAGAGTCACGCAGCATGGAAACAGGCCGTTCAGCCCAACATGCCCATGCAGCCAAGATGCCCCATCTATGCTAGTCCCACCTGCCTGTGTTTGGCCTTCTAAACCTTTTCTATACAGCAGCAACTTGTCCTGGACCTGAAGCAATGGCTAAGAAATCACGCCAACACCTCTACTTCCTTAGAAGGCCCACATCAATTCTCACCAACCTCTACAGGTGCGCCATAGAAAGCATTTGATTGGGCTGCTTCACAGCCTGGTTTGGGAACAGCCCCATCCAAGACCGCAAGAAATTGCAGAGAGCTGTGGACGTAGCCCAGACCATCAGGCAAAGCAACGTTTCCTCCATTGAGTTCAACTACACTTCACGCTGCCTCGGCAAGGCCAGCAGCATAGACACCCGGCCACTCCCTCTTCTCTCCTCTCCCGTCAGGCAAGAGGTACAGAAGTGTGAAAACGCACACCTCCAGATTCAGCAACAGATTCTTCCCAGCTGTTATCAGGCAACCGAACCATCCTACCACAACCAGAGAGCAGTGCTGAACTACTATCTTCCCCATTGGTGACCCTCGGACTATCCTTGATTGGACTTTGCTGGCTTTACCTTGCACTAAACGTTATTCCCTTATCATGTATCTATACACTGTAAATGGCTGGGTTGTAATCATGTGGTGTTTTTCTGCTGACTGGTGGGCAAGCAACAAACGCTTTTCCCTGTACCTCGGTCGGTACACGTGACGATAAACTAAACTGGAACTGAAACATAGAATAGAATAGAATGCCTTTTATTGTCATTCAAACAGACAAGGTTTGAACGAAATTTCATTCCTACAGTCATTTACAAAAAAAACCAAGACCCGCACTTAATACAGTTTACACAAACATCCATCACAGTAAATCCCCAACACCTCCTCACCGTGATGGAAGGAACAAGTCTTATCTCTTCCCTTTGTTCTTCTCCCGCGGTTCAGCAGTCCAACTGCAGCGCCTGGGGCTCCCGATGTTAAAGCCCCCTGCGGACGATGGTAAGTCCCGTGGCCGATAACCCACGCCGGGCGATGTTAGGCCCCGCTCCGTGCCCTTTAAACCCCGCGATTCCGGCAGGAGAAGTTGCCGTTGTGGGAGCTCTGAAAAGCGGTCTCCCACCAGGGACCTGCGAGCTCCCGATGTTCCTGTCCACCGGGCTTGCGGCCGGAGCCTCCGAAGCTCCAAAATCGGGTCGCAGCCGCGCGCCACCACAGCTCTCCCCGCTCCGAAGTCGGCCAGCTCCGCGATGTCAGGTCCGCAGACTCTGCGATGGAGCCCTCAGGTTAGTTCCGGCCAGAGGCTGCAGCCGGCTCCACGATGTTAGGCCCAATGACACCGGAGACCCGACAGGGAAAAAGTCGGGTCCCCACACAGGGAAGAGATTAACCGGTTCCACCCCCCCCCCCCCACCCCCACCCCCACCCCACACATATACACAGCTAAAAAATAATAAAAACTGGAATCAAAACTTACATTTAACAAGACAAAATTTTAAAAAGACAGATGGACTGCAGTCGAGCCGCTGCCGTTCAGGGGCCGCCACACTCCTGAGCATCATCATGGCTTCCTGATTCTTGTACTCAAAGTCTCGACCAATGAGGGCAAGCAAACCATATGCCTTCTTTACCACTCTATCTAGTAATATTCCCACTTTTAGGGAGTTTTTAGTTTAGAGATACAGCACAGAAACAGGCCCTTCGGCACACCGGGTCCGCACCGACCAGCGATCCGCGCACATTAACACCATCCTTAGATAGTTGAGGCCAGTTCATTGGCTATATTTAAGAGGGAGTTAGATGTGGCCCTTGTGGCTAAAGGGATCAGGGGGTATGGAGGCAGGTACAGGGTACTGAGTTGGTCATGACCATATTGAATGGCGGTGCAGGCTCGAAGGGCCGAATGGCCTACTCCTGCACCTATTTTCTATGTTTCTATGTTTCTATCCTACACCCACTAGGGACAGGTTTTTTTACATTTACCAAGCCAACTAGCCTACAAACCTGTACGTCGGACTATCTTCAATCGAACGTTACTTGACTTTATCTTGCATTTGATGTTATTCCCTTTATCCCCTATCTGTACGCTGTGGGCAACTGGATTGTAATCATGTACGGACACAAAACGCTGGAGTAACTCAGCCGGACAGGCAGCATCCCTGGAGAGAAGGAATGGGTGATGTTCCGGGTCGAGAACCGGTCTGAAGAAGGGTCTCGACCCGAAACGTCACCCATTCCCTCTCTCCAGAGATGCTGCCTGTCCCCACTGAGTTGCTCCAGCATTTTGTGTCTGTCTTCGGTTTAAACCAGCGTCTGCAGTTCCCTCATACACATTTGTAGTCATGCATAGCCTTTTCACTGACTGAGTAGCGCGCAACGAAAAAACTATTTCACTGTACCTCTGTGCACGTGACAATAATAAACTAAACTAAACTAAACTAAACTATCCATGTACCTGTCCAAATATCTTTTAAACATTTCGTACCTTTCTCAACTACCTCTGGCCTGAAGAGTGAGAAATAATTCAATAATTTTTTTAATTATTTTAATTTTAACAAGCAATTGGATATATATATATAGAAGCTAAGGAAACAATTTCATTGTGGTATATTGAAAGAGCAATGAGAATGCAAGTCATTGGATCTGTTTTTGCTTGAGCTAGCATCAGGAGCAATGGGCTGAATGGCCTCAGACTCTGCTGAAAGATTGTCGGAAAAGGGTATAGGCCTTTCAAGTATCATAAACGGCTGCATTTGATAAAAACAATTGAGATACTGATAAACAACTCTGCAGCAGGCCAGCTTGAGGGGCTTGTGGTTTTAAATTTGGTCGCAGTCTTTGAGATACACAACAAATCTTCTGTCTAATGTTACCAGGCAGACCTGAAAATGACCACAAAGATTCTGAAGTCTGATCGTGTTGCTATAACTCTGAACCCGTTCTGTGAGTGTATTCATTTAGAATGGATGGTGCTTCATTCACAGCTTTAGGCACTTGAGGTCTGGAAACCTACGAGGTGCTCGCCAATAAAAATAATCACTTCTAACTCGAGAATACAGGAACATTCCTTCATAGTGGAGTCACAGACACTGAGCGACACGGATACCTGAGAAAGTTGGACAGCATTTTGAACCATAATGTAAGCCACGGTGACTCCTGTCCAACCCACCTTGGTCTCTTGAAACTGCTCGGCCCGAGGTCCGTCCAGCTATCAAACAAACTCCCATTCCTGATTCCAAAGATTCCCAACAAGCCACTCCACTGACTCCCAAACAGAGAAACAATCATTCACTGTTCCCTTCATGGAAACTCTCCATAACTTAAAAATACAATCTGCATTTATCCCTCCTCTGCTGCAGTAGAACCAGCCCAGTACCTAAAACCTTTCCTTCATTTCTATAGCACCCTCGCTGGAGATTTCCATGCTGGGACGAGTGTAGATGGGACATTGTTGGTCGGTCTGGGCAAGTTGGGCCAAAGGGCCTGCTTACACACTGTATGGAACGGAGTCAGTCTGAATGCATACATAGAATGGAGATAGAATTCAGTCTGAAGAAGGGTCTCGGCCCGAAACGTTGCCTATCTCCTTCGCTCCATAGATGCTGCCGCACCCGCTGAGTTTCTCCAGCACTTTTGTCTACCTTCCACACTGTATAACTCTCTATGACCCTAAGCTAAGCTAACTTACATACTCTGAATGACCAGGGTGAGGTGAACAGTACTTAAATTTGTAAAAGTCTAAAAATCTGGGTAATTTAATTTAATGGCAATGGGCTGTGCTGTTTCCTGATACAATGCAGCCTCGATACGCTGGGCTCACATCGATTGACTTTGAGATTAGATTTGCTAAGAGGCTGAGGTTGGTGTAACACATCTGTATTTAAGAATTACATTAAGTCACAAGCATTAAGAAGGGCTGAAGAAGGGTCTCAACCTGCAAACGCCAACTATCCAGGTTCTCCAGAGACGCGGCCTGACCTGCTGAGTTAATCTAGCACTTTGTGTCCTTTTGAGGGCCAAATGGTCACTGGATCACAAGCGATCTGAGTGATCTGAGTGATCCCCTTAAATCACACCTGCTCAGTCATAATAGTCATGATTTCATCTTATTTGGCATTTTCACCTCTTTGTCAGCCTGGGGTAGCAGAGTAGGTGATCCAGTCAAGGACGCACCCATCAGGCAGAGAAAAATTCATCAAAGCAAAGGATGATTAACCCTGTGTCCCTTCCCTAATCAGCTGTTTATTATCAGCCCCAGAACCAGGGGCCACAGTTTAAGAATAAGGGGTAAGCCATTTAGAACGGAGACAAGGAAACACATTTTTTCACACAGAGAGTTGAGAGTCTGTGGAATTCTCTGCCTCAGAGGGCGGTGGAGGCCGGTTCTCTGGATACTTTCAATAGAGAGCTAGATAGGGCTCTTAAAGATAGTGGAGCCAGGAGACATGGGGAGAAGGCAAGATCGGGGTACTGATTGGGGATGATCAGCCATGATCACATTGAATGGCGGTGCTGGCTCGAAGGGCCGAATGTCCTACTCCTGAACCTATTAGAAACATAGAAACATAGAAACATAGAAATTAGGTGCAGGAGTAGGTCATTCGGCCCTTCGAGCCTGCACCGCCATTCAATATGATCATGGCTGATCATCCAACTCAGTATCCTGTACCTGCCTTCTCTACATACCCCCTGATCCCCCTAGCCACAAGGGCAACATCTAACTCCCTCTTAAATATAGCCAATTAACTGGCCTCAACTACCTTCACCATCTGTGTGAAAAATTATTTTCTCATCTCGGTCCTAAAGGACTTCCCCCTTATCCTTAAACTGTGACCTTGTCTATTGTCTATTGTTGGGGCATTTGGGGTGCAGGTTAGGTTGATAGTGTCATAGGCCACAGACCATTCGGTCCAACTTGCCCACACCGACGAACGTGCACCATCTACACTAGTCCCACCTGCCTGCTTTTGGCCCATATCCCTCTAAACCTGCCCTATCCATGTACCTGTCTCAATGTTTCTTAAGTGTTGGGATAGTCCCGACCCCAACTACCTCCTCTGGCAGCTCATTCCATACACCCGTCACTCTTTGTGTGAAAAAATTACTCCTCAGATTCCTATTAAATCTTTCCCCTCCCTCACCTTAAACCTCTAGTTCTCGATTCCCCTACTCTGGGCAAGGAATTCTGTGCACCTGCCCATTCTATTCCACTCATGATTTTATACACCTTTATAAGATCGCCCCTCATTCTTATCGAATGCCTTGCTGAAGAATCAGTGCATGTCGTCATCACTGATGAGTTGCTGGGAGATCCGTGCTCCCTTTAGCCATCATCTGTTCCTCACCATACGAGAATTTTCATCATAAAGCCCGAACTTGCATGACTCTAATTTTCAACCCTGTCTTCCATACATTGTGGAACCATGCATGGAAGGGGTTGGACAGGCTAGATGCAGAAAAAATGTTCCCGATGTTGAGGGAGTCCAGAACCAAGGGTTACAGTTTTTAAAAAAGGGGTAGGCCATTTAGGACTGAGATGAGGAAAAACCTCTTCACCCAGAGAATTGTGAATCTGTGGAATTCTCTGCCACAGAAGGCAGTGGAGGCCAATTCACCGGATGTATTCAAAAGAGAGTTGGATGTGGCTCTTCGGGCTAATGGAGTCAAGGGATATGGGGAGAAAGCAGGAATGGGGTACTGATTCTGGATGATCAGCCATGATCATATTGAATGGCAATGCTGGCTCAAAGGGCCAAATGGCCGACACCTATTTTCTATGTTTCTATATATCAAGATGCTGGTTTATGGACATATCAAACAAGGTACCTGCAACAGTTCCCCGTCCACGCTCTGTGTTCCTCACTCCCCGCACCAGCAAACCCTTACTCTATCTCTCTCGCTGTTCCTGCCCTCGCTCACCCGCACCTGCCATGGACCTCAACTTTACTTTATTCTCCACCTTTCTGCACTGAAGGAGGGTTTCAACCCGAAACCCCACCTGTCCACGTACCCGGAGCTGCTGCCTGACCCATTGAGTTATTTCAGCACTCTGTGTTACTGTGGAGACACAGGGAACTGCAGATGTTGGTTTACAAAAAACAGCACAAAGTGCTGGAGTAACTCAATGGGTCAGGCAGCAGCTCTGGAGGATATAGATATACAACGTTTCAGGGTCCCAATCATAGAGAGGTACATACTGCACAGAAACAGGCTCTTCAGCCCAACTTGCCCATTCCAACCAACATGCCCAAACTACACTAGTTACACCTGCCCGCACTTGGGCCATAACCCTCCAGACCTATCTAATCCATGTAGCTGCCCAAATAGTTATGATAGTACCTGCCTCAACTACCTCCTCCAGTAGCTCGTTCCATATACCCACCCATCTGTAACGCCTCTGACAAATGGCTTGACGCTTCTAATAGAGCAATACCCCTCTAAGATTCTCATTGTCATTTTGAAATCCTCAGACAGTGACTCTCCCTAGTTCTATTATCTCCCCTGAATATTCCTGTCTAGTTTCATCCATCAGCACATCCATTCAGCTACTTTCCTTGAATTAACAACTAGAGATCAAACTCTACAATCCCATGTTTTGTTCTTTTTAGTCCTCTTCCGACCTCCCTTCATGGTACACCACTTCATTGCTTGTTGTGCGGTTCGATGAATGTTAGCATTACATTTAAAATGCCTGAATTAGTTTGACCAGAAACGTCTCTTGCCCATTCCCGCCGCAGATTAGTTTAGTTTAGTTTATTGTCACTTGTACCGAGGTACAGCGAAAAGATTTTGTTGCGTGCTAACCAGTCAGCGGAAAGACAATACATGATACAACCAAGCTGCCCACAGTGTACAGATACATAATAAAGGGAATATCGTCTAGTGCAAGATAAAGTTTATTAAAGTCTGATGAAAGATAGTCCGAGGATTTCCAATGAGGAAGATGGTATCTCAGGACTGTTCTCTAGTTGTTGATAGAGTGGTTCTGTTGCCAGATAACGGCTGGGAAGAAACTGTCCCTGAATCTGGAGGTGTGCGTTTTCACGCTTCTTTACCTCTTGCCAGTTGTTAAGAGTGGAGAAGTGGGAGTGACAGGGATGAAACTGATCCTTGATGATGCTGCTGGACCAGCCGAGGCAGCGTGAGGTGTAAATGGAGTCGATGGAAGGGAGGTTGGTTTGTGCGACGGTCTGATCTGCTGCCACAATTCTCTGCGATTTCTTGCGGCCTTGGATGGAGCTGTTCCCAAACCGTGCTGTGATGCAACCGGATGAAATGCTTTCTACAGCGCATCTGTAGAAGTTGGTGACTGGTGTCTCAAAGCGGATACTGCCTGACCCACTGAGTTCCTCCAGCACTTTGCTTTTGGCTCAAGATTTTAACATCTTGTGTCTACAATTAAAATGTCTGCAGGCAGAGTCCCGGGTTTGATCCTGACCACGGGTGCCTTCTGTACAGAAGATGTACGTTCTTTCCCCGCGGTTTCCTCCCACACTCCAAAGACGTACAGGTTTGTAGGTTACTTGACTTCGGTAAAGATTGTAAACTGTCCCTAATGTGTTGTTGGATCGTGCCGGTGTGCGGGGGGATCGCTGGTCGGCTCCGATCCGGTGGGCCGAAGGACCTGCTTCCGCACTGTATCTCTAAACTGAACAAAACAAAATAAAATCTATATTAGCAGAAAAAAATAGTGAACGAGCAGTCTGGTAAAGCGTAACTACTCTGGCCATTGTGAACGTCCCAACTCTTTGGTAGGGAAATCCACGTAGGGTTTAATAGAGTGTTCCATGGGGAATTGCAAAACCAGCCTGGGGGCCCAGAAAGACATAATACTGACTACTCTAGTGTCTACTGAAAAGTACACTACAAAAGCCTTCCGTCACGTGGCCCGTGCCATGAATTAAATGTTTTGACGAGTGTAAAGCTTCCCCCAGAGGTATGAGCATAAATAATATAGTAACATAGCATTTTCTCCTAATATATTTGACTAGCAGGGCTTTGTGTGGTGGCGAGCACAAAGTGCTAGTGTTTAAGTCCATGTTGTAGGTGTGTGAAACACTACACTGCAAGGCCTTACACTGCCGGGGATCATTTTTAACATCCATATGCAGCAAAGGAAATGTGACACGGGACATTTACAATGTGTAGCTACAGTATTACACAAAGGTCAGCCAATCATAAAAACCAAATACTTTCCAGATGCTTCATTAACGTAAATGAGCTCCTGGAAGACAAATAAAAACTCCCAAATAATTCGGTTTTGGTTAATAGATGCAAGATTTGAAAAGAGCAAAATGCAATCAATCGATCATGAGGGCGACGGGTTGGTGCAGTGGCAGAGTTACAGCACCCGGGTCCCGGGTTCCGTCCGGACCACGGGTGCTGTCTGTACGGAGTTTGTACCTTCTCCCCGTGACCCGCGTGGGTTTTCCCCCGGTTTGGGATTTCCCACAGTTTAAAAATAAGAATAAGGGGGAAGCCATTTAGAACAGGGATGAGGAAACACCTTTTCACACAGAGAGTTGTGAGTCGGTGGAATTCTCCGCCTCAGAGGGCGGTGGAGGCCGGTTCTCTGGATGCTTTCAAGAGAGAGCTAGATAGGGCTCTTAAAGATAGCGGAGTCAGGGGACATGGGGAGAAGGCAGGAACGGGGCTACTGATTGTGGTGATCAGTCATGATCACATTGAATGGTGGTGCTGGCTCGATGGGCCGAATGACCTACTCCTGCACCTATTGTCTATTGTCTATTGTCTATTGCTCCAGTTTCTTCCCACGTTCCAAAGGCGTACAGGTTTGTAGGTTAATTGGCTGCAGTAAAATTGTAAATTATCCCAAGTGTGTGGGATAGTGCTGGTGTACAGGGTGATCGCTGGTCGGTGTGGACTCAGTAGGCCGACAAAGGGTCTGTTTCCGGGCAGTATCTCTAAAGTCTAAAGTCTAAAGACTGCCCTGGATGAATACAAAACGATCCATGTGTGTTGGAGTAGGAGACGATTGTTTGCTACATCTCACTCCCGCATTTCCGAAGTGAATGACTACCAGGCGCTGGGCATGACGAGAAGGAGACTAAAGGGTTATAAACCATAGTGTGTGAGATCATGGTTAGGAGGGAGAGATAGATCAGCCATGACTGAATGGAGGAGTAGACTTGATGGGTCAAATGGGCCTAAATCTACTCCTCTTCCTTATGACCTTATGATAATAATCAGCCATGTCAGACTTGTGAGGGGATAGGAGAAAATCGTGGCCAAAGATCATTACAAAATGCAATCTTTCTCTCCCTCCAGAAACTAGAAATGGTTTTTTGTTTAGTGGGTAAACAGGCAGTGGAATCTTGTGTTCAGCATTGTTGCCAATAATGTGTCCTCCTGACTCATTCGACACTCAAAGCAGAGTTTTCTGTAAATTCACTTTGTACTGTGTAACACTCTTCAATGATTCAATAAAACTTTATTGTCGCAGGTACCTAGGTACAGTGAAGTGCTTTGTTTTGTAAACAGCCCGGTAAAATCAAAGTTTGAGGAAGGATCTCGACCCAGAACGTCACCTACTCATTCTCCCTGAACTGCTGAGCTAATCCAACTTTTTGTGGTCCATCACGTGTTGCCATGTTGCTTGCACCAACATAATTAGAAAAGTTCACTGAAGAGTCCTATCTTTTTCCAGCCGCCACACATTGCAGCAGACCTCCACCTCACCGGGTCCCCCCTTTAGTTACCAGCGGCCTCCACCAGGTCCCCCCCATCGTTCTTTTGCGCCCCCCCCTCCCCTTCCTCCTCCCCCCTCCACCGGGTCCCCTCTTGGTTCTCACCTCCTCCACTCTCAACACTGGCCCAGGATGTTTGGGGTTTCAAGTCCCACTGCAGAGACATGAATCCAAACATTTAGATTAAACTCCAGTGCAATACATTAATAAAGTCTGACAAAGGGTCCCAACCTGAAACATCGCCAATCCATTCCATTCCATCCAAAGATGCTGCCTGACCTGTGGAGTTACTTCAGACCTTTATGTAGGAAAGAACTGCAAATGCTGGTTTATATCGAAGGTAGACACAAAATACTGGAGTAACTCAGCGGGACAAGCAACATCTCTGGAGAGAAGGAATGGTTGACCTTTCTCACCCAAGACCCCTCTTCAGACTGAATCAGTCTGAAGAAAGGTCTCGACCCAAAACGTCACCCATTCCTTCTCTCCAGAGATGCTGCCGGTCCCACTGAGTCACTCCAGCATTTTGTGTCTTACTTCTGCACTTTGTTGTTCCTCAAGATTCCAGCATCTTGCAGTTCCTTGCAGTGTTCACGGCAATGTCACAGTGAGAACACATTAAGTTCTTCTCCCTCGTGTCCGGCCATCTTCTATATCACGTCTTTCCGGTCAGTCAGTGACGGTTGACAATCGGCGGTTGCAGAAATGGCTGCTTCAGTCAGTCACTGCGGTACAGTTTCTGTCGTCGGCATTGCCCGGGATGTGCCACGTGGAGGCTTCTGCTTGCATCCCACACATTAAGTAATAGAGGCAAAATGGAACTGTAGATCCGAGTTTACAAATAAAATGACACAAAGTGCTGGAGTAACTCAGTGAGTCAGGCAGCTTCTCTAGAAAACATGGACAGGTGTCACCCATATATGTCGAGACACTGTGGAATTCTTTGCCGCAGAAGGCTGTGGAGTCCAAGTTAGTGGATATTTATTTTAAAAGAGATAGATTCTTGATTATTACGGGTGTCAGGGGTTATGGTCATAGCATTTTGTGTCCATCTTATTGTTGGCAAGTTAATTGGTCGCTGTAAGTTGCCCGTAGTGTGCAGGTGACGAGTAGAATCTGGGGGGAATTGATAACAAATTGAAGAATAAAATTGGATTACATTAGAGTAGATGAGTGGACTGACATGTAGTGGTGTGCAAGAGGCTTTTAGATAGGCACATGGATTTGCAGGGAATGGAGGAACATGGACTATAGAAAGAAAGATGAGATTAGTTTATGTTGGGCACAGACTGTGTGGGTTGAGGGATTATAAGGAACAGGAGTAGAATTAAGCCATTCGGCCCATCAAATCTATTCTGCTATTCAATCATGGCTGATCTATCTCTCCCTCCTTACCCCATTCTCCTGCCTTCTCCCCGTAACCAGGACGTGTTCCAGTGCTGGACTGTGTTCTGCGTTGTAAATGAGTGGTTTATGGTCAGCGAAGACTCACTGAGCCAAGATGACCTGTTTCCATGCTGTATCTCTCTATCTATCTATCTGAACTGAATTACTTTTCTCCATGCTCTGAATTTCTATCATTCGATAACTGAGATGATTGAGGTCAGAGATCGCCCCTAAATTAGTTTTGGTACGGAATGTCCCCAGTTGCAGATTGGTGGAAATAGTGATGTTCATCATGATTTTCATCTTCCTCACTGATGTTGAAAAAGTCAGTCTCTTCAGTCCAAGAAAGATTAAAATTAATGCAATCTTAGGTAAAACTTCAGTCTCACACGGTTGGAGTTGTACCATTTATTATTAAACCAATGATCTTTTATTTTACATGTGTTAATGAGAAAAGTGTTCTGGTTCATTAGTTGCATTAAAACTGTTTTATTTTATTAGATAGATAATGACTGGAGCAGGTTACCCCATTAAATAAATACAATGCCAGTGGATGCACTAGTGTGCATATTTGCAAAGTTTGTAAACTTGCAACAATGCTACACAGGCATTAAATGGGCAAATAATGAGAGGTACACATTATTTTACTAAAACTACTACTACTAATAATAATAATAATACTAATAATAATAATACTAATAATTATAATTATAATAATAATAATACTACTACTAATAATAATAATAATACTATTACTACTAATAATAATAATACTATTAATAATAATGCTAATAATACTGCTACTAATAACAATAATACTAATAATAATAATAATAATAATACTACTATTACTAATAATAATACTACTGATAATAATACTAATAATAATAATACTAATAATAATAATAATACTAATAATAATACTACTACTACTAATAATAATACTAATACTAAAATAATAATAATAATACTACTACTAATAATAATAATAATACTACTACTAATAATAATAATACTATTAATAATAATGCTAATAATAATACTACTGCTACTAATAACAATAATACTAATAATAATAATAATAATACTATTACTAATAATAATACTACTGATAAATAATACTATAATAATAATACTAGTAATAATAATAATAATACTAATAATAATACTACTACTACTAATAATAATACTAATAATAATAATTATAATATAATAATACTACTAATAATAATAATAATAATAATAATGGCGGAGTAAGCTTGATGGGCCGATGGCCTAATTCCGCTCTTATTACTTATGAACATAAACATGTCTTCTGGTTTCTGCATTATTCTTGAATTGTAATGATTTTTTTTAAACATATAATTAAAATGTGAAAATGTACAGTTGAATTCTTGGTAGTGATATTCTGCTACCGTTGATTTGAACCACAGGTTTGACACACTACTCTCTCATCACAGAAGCTGACCTTTCTCTTTAAAAACATAGCTATTGCATACAGCGTCTAACTTCGTGTTTAAAAGTTTTTTTAACATGGAAAATAGTTCCCCAGCTTGTATTAACCAACATCTAAAAGGAGAACGTTGTTATTTTGGTGGGGTGTTTCATCAAAACTCTGTTTGTAACACTGGTCTTGAGTCATGTTTAAACTTACTGGAACCTTACATATAAAATATTGTTCGTTTGACATTTTTCACTTTAAAATGTATTCTCAATCTAAATAATCCATGCTCCTCTACTAATTTAACCTGGGGCCCTGGGAGGGATAAGAAGACGGGTTTAGTGCAGTTTAGTTTAGAGATGCGGCAGGGAAACAGGCCCTTTGGCCCACTGAGTCCGCACCGACCAGCGATCCCTGTACACTATCCTACAGACTAGGGACAATTTACAATTGTTACCAAAGGCAAATTAAGCTGCAAACCTGCACAGCTTTCAAATGTGGGAGGAAATCCGAGCATCCAGAAAAAATTCATGGGGTCATGGGGAGAACGATTAAATTCCATACAGACAGTGCCCGTGGTCAGGATCGAACCGGGGTCTCTGGCGCTGTGGGGCAGCAACTCTCCCATTGTCTGAAGAAGGGTCTCGACCCGAAACGTCGCCTATCTCCTTCGCTCCTTAGATGCTGCTGCACCCGCTGAGTTTCTCCAGCCTTTTGTGTACCCTCTCCCATTGTGCTACCGTGCCGCCCGATGGACAGGGAACAACTACAACGTTATTGATTCACGATTAAAATATGTGTTTAATTTTACCAGGCGGCAGAAATGCTGCAGGAGCAGGTTTTAAAGAAGGAACTGCAGATGCTGGAGAATCGAGGGTACACAAAAAGCTGGAGAAACTCAGCGGGTGCAGCAGCATCTAAGGAGCGAAGGAGATAGGCGACGTTTCGGGCCGAGACCCTTCTTCAGACTGGTCAGGGATCAGGGAAACGAGAGATATAGACGGTGATGTGGAGAGATAAGGAACAATGAGTGAAAGATATGCAAAAAAGTATCGGTGATAAAGGGTGCAAAAAAGTATCGGTGATAAAGGGTGCAAAAAAGTATTGGTCCTAGTCGCACTAGACCACCTCTCCCTCAGCCCTGGGGCTCTGGCATTCCCTCTATCTCTATCTCCCTCCCCCACCCTAGTCGCACTAGCTTCTCATTTTCACACCACAAACAGCTTACAATGGCTTGTTCCCTTTATCACCGATACTTTTTTGCATATCTTTCACTCATTGTTCCTTATCTCTCCACATCACCGTCTATATCTCTCGTTTCCCTGATCCCTGACCAGTCTGAAGAAGGGTCTCGACCCGAAACGTCGCCTATCTCCTTCGCTCCTTAGATGCTGCTGCAGGAGCAGATTGTGGTTTACACACTGCTTGACGTGTTTGGAGAAGGAGCTGCTGCCTGTTGTCTTTGCTTGTTCCAAATTGAAGGAGTTTACCTTTGTCAACGTTTTCACGGTGGAGACAGACCACCAACCCCTGGTGACGATCCTCAACAAACCTATACACGCAGCACCTGCACGTCTGCAGTGCATGATGATGCAGCTCCAGCGCTTTGACTTTAAACTTGTTTACAAAAAGGGTAAAGACGTGCGCGTTGCAGACACCCTCTCCCGTGCACCACGGGCATCCAACGAACGTCACCCCTATGAACGGGACGAGTTTACGGTTCTCAGCATTGACTTTGTTCCTACACAACAACTGCGCCGCTTTGCCGAACACACAGCCGCCGACGCCACCCTCCAGATACTTTCATCCGAGATCAAAAGAGGCTGGCCGGGCCTACAATCCAGCGTACCATCAGTCGCTCTTCTTAGTCCGCGATGAACTGGTAATACAGGATCGTGTCATAGTTAAGGGCCATAAAGTCGTGATCCCCTCATCGCTACGTGACGAATACTACAAAGAGGCACACAGCGGTCATCCATGAACTGATGCCACACTGGCCCACGCACAGAACCTGTTCTACTGGCCTGGGATGACCAAATACATATGGGTCAGTACAGCCTCCTGTCCCACTTGCAACAGCCTTGCACCACATCAGCAGAGACAGCCCTTACTGCAACAACCTCCACCAGCTCTGCCCTGGACGTCACTGGCGGCAGACATTTTTGAGTGGCACGGTAAACACTATCTTGTCCTGGTTGACTCCTATTCTAACTGGTTCGAATCCCACTTCTGACACCATGTAAATGACTAAATAATACAATCTGAAATCCAAGCTTTAATCAGTATTCAAACTATAGCGGTACAGCAGGTTGTTAGTTGCTACAACATCATGACCGCTTCCAAGACTGACCAGTACAGGAAGTGGGTATTAATATAAATCGTACAGTAGGGTGGGGTTAGTCATAGCCGCCGGTCGTGGAGGGATACGGGACATGCTGGAGCTGGTGGAAGGCACGGCTGGAGCTGCAGTGGTGGAGCATAAAGACCGGCTGGTGGTGGATGTGGTTCCTTCACGGCAAGCAGGTGTTGGCGGCTCCTGCGGTATACGGTACCATCATAGTCCACAAGGTAGGATCGAGGTTCTTCAGCCAGGCCAACAACACTGCCCAGATGGGAATGTCCCATAGCAGTTTGTTAGTAGAGTAGGCCCGTTAGTAGAGGTTTGCTGGACTTGCATGCGACCGTTTCTGTATGTCGTGTTTCTCCTGGATACGCTTTTGGATTGTAGCTGGCTCCAGCACCTGTGGTATCAGCTTCTGCTGAGCAATTGGAATCAGAGGTCTCTTTGTTCTGGACATCAGTCGCTGGGCCGGCGAGCCCAGGGTTCCGTCTCCAGCAATGTTCCTGAGATTTAAGAGATCGAGGTACACGTCTGAATTGGCAAGGTGCGCGCGTTCTATTAGATGTTATTCTACTATGATTGGTTTACAGGCGTAAACCAATCTACACATGACATCTACCTCTTCCGTGAAAATTATGTTTGGTTGGAAAGGCAACATAACAGGAGATTCCAAAGCACTGAAAAAAGCACCAAGATAAAGTTTACAAAGTGAATATTTAATATTTGCTGGACTGAAGTATACCCAAGTCTCCACTACAAAATTTAGGAAAGAACTGCAGATGCTAGTTTAAATCGAAGGTAGACACAAAATGCCGGAGTAACTCAGCGGGACAGGCAGCATCTCTGGAGAGCAGGAAAATAAATCCTGTTCCATTTCTGTTCACATTTCCTGTTGGTCTTTTGGAATCAGTGTAAACACTGCTTTTTTCCTTTGCTTTAAGTCTTGGGTACATCCATAAATTAAGTTGCAAGAATTCTGTAACTGCAGGACTTCCTGTTCCTACTTTCCAAACGTTTACACTCAGAGGTGTGACAGTCCTTTATTAGTGGGGCTCAGCTTTTGCTCAGTGCCTGCTGAACTGTCGGTCCCTGGTGTGTTTCTTGCGGCTGCTTCTACATCAACAGGGATGGCAGCACTGTTATGTCAGCACAGTTTTACATTCAAGAGTAAATTGCATCTCTTCTGATTTCCATGTGAAAGTAGCGACTAGATAACCAAAAAGCCTCTTGGATGAAAGGCACAACTGGGCGGCACAACGGCGCAGCCACTAGAGCTTTTGCCTCACAGCGTCAGAGACCAGGGTGCGATCCTGACCTCGGGTGCTGTCTGTGTGGAGTTTGCACATTACCCCTGTGACCACGTGGGTTTCCTCTGGGTGCCCCGGTTTTCTCCCACATCCTAAAGACGTGCGGACTTGTAGATTAATTGGCCTCTGGAAATTGCCTTTAGTGTGTAGGGAGTGGATGATAAAGTGAGATAACATAGAACTAGCGTGAACGAGTGATCAATGGTCGGTGTGGGCTCGGAGGGCTGAATTAAGTGTTTCCATGCTGTATCTCTAAGCTAAACTAAACTAAACTACCCTCGACCAGCTGGAAGGCCACGAGTAGCGCAAGAATTGGAAGACCCAACTATCTCCATGGTTCTTAGTCCCACACTCCTCACCTGTTTGGACATATATTGGCATTTGGGTCAGATTCTGGACCTCCCTACCCAGGAGTTCACTTGATAAATGTCATTGGTTTGAGAACATGATTCACTACATCCGAGTTCAAGTTCACACTTAGGGTCACACGCACCAATTAAGGTACAGCGATATTTGAGTTACCACACAGCCATACAAGTAAAAAGAACACAATACACGATAGAGCTTAACATAAACATCCACCGCAGTGGAATCAGCATTCTTCACTGTGATGGAAGGCGATAAAGTTCAGTCACTCTTCCTCCTTTGTTCGCCCGTGGCCGGGGCCTTGAACCCTCCGCAGTCGCCGCTACAGACGGCGTGATGTACAAGAACTCTCGTCGGAACTCCGATGGCGGGAAGGATCAGAACACACTCCGCGGCTTGGAGTGAGGAAAGATTAAAAAATTGCGTAAAGATAACAAATAAGTAAAGATAACCATACTGGTAGCAGAGGGCCGGATTCACCTACAGGCTTGCATGCTCCTGCGTAACATTTTACAGTACAACTTGATTATTAAAACAAGGACAGCTTCAATTCTCAATTCCAACCACTCATTACTCTTGACTCAACCAAAATTATTTCTGAAATATTGGTCAGAAACCTGGTGCAAAAATGTTCCAAAATAAGGCTCCGAATGCACTAGAGAGCATCTAAAACCCCAGAGCTTCCAGGGCCCTGGACCCCAGTCGCAAGGGTCTTTCAGCTTCACGCTTGTGATGCGCGCACCTATTTCACATAACATTTTTGTAATCTTGCTATGCCCCCCCCTTTATGAAAAGCTTCGTATTGGCCTGGTGTATAATATTTTTGACACTGTCATAGGCCTTTCTTACATATGCTGTCACAACGCACTGTGGTCTCTAAACAACCCTTCAGTAATTTTCCTTGCCCTCCATTTCAGAATAATAGTGTTTTAAGCCGATAACTCGACACTAGCAATGGCAATAAATAAAAAGCGCAGCTTTCCAGCTCTTATCTCATTGGCCACGCTCGGCTGCACATCGGTGTCAATCTGGTGGACTCTTCCATCTTCCTCTCATCGTGGGGATGGGGGGTTGGGAGGGGCCTCACGAGTGGAATAGCCTAGGGCCTCTCTTCATCTAAATCCGGCCCTGCAGGGATCGCTGGTCGGCGCAGGCTCGGTGGGCCAAAGGGCCTGTTTCCATGCTGTATCTGTAAACTGAAACTAAACTAAATAAATGTTGGTCCTCACGGAAGTGTCATGCAGCCTGAGATTCCATTTAATTTAAACCTCAAGGAAATATAATTTGTGAAAATTCTATTTTAAAAAGAAAAACATGCTGTAGATAAATAAATAACTTGCATTTGTTCTGGAAATGTTCCAAGCATAAGGTGCCCCAAAGCATTCACAACCATTTTGGTACATTCTGTGTTCATTCGAGAGACCAGAGCACAAAATCCAGCTTGCCTTTACAGTGTGGCACCAAGGGAGTGTTCCACCATCAAAGCTCTTGGAAAGCATGTGAAGGCTTTGGAAAGGGTGCAGAGGACGATTACCAGAAGACTGTCTGGCTCAGAGGGTGTTAGCTAAATGGAGAGGATGGTGGACAGGGTGGAGAAACTTCGACTTTTTTCTCTGGAGCTTCAGAGGCTGAGGGGAGAGCTAACAGAAGGATATAAAATATGAGAGGCATGCATAGAGGGGGTGGGTGGGCAGAACCTTTTTCCCAGGGTAGAAATATCAAGGACTAGAGGACAAAGCTTTAGGGTGAGAGGGGCAAAGTTTAAAGGAGATGTGCAGGACAGGTTTTTGATAAATTCATAAGTTCATAAGATGTAGGAGGGAAATTAGGCCATTCGATCCATCGGGACCGCTCTGTCATTCAGTTATGACTGATCTATCTTTCCCTCTCAACACCATGTTCCTGCATTCTCTCCCTAACCTTTGACGCCCTTACTAATCAAAAACCTATCAATCTCCGTTTTAGAAGTTCCCAAAAACTTGGCTTCCACAACTGCCTGTGGCAATGAATTGCACAGATCCATCACCTGGCTGCAGAAATTCCTCATCTCCTTTCTAAAGGTGCGTCCTTTTATTCTGAGGCTGCGCTCTCTGGTCCTGGACCTAGACTCCTCCCACGAGTGGAAACATCCTCTGCACTTCTTAATGGCTGTCCGAGACGGGCCTCCAGAGGAGGTGGTGGAACAAGATGCAATAGATGCATCGTTTGAACAGACGCATACTGTATGTGCAGGGCATGGAAGAGTATGCATCAGGTGCAGACAGAGACGAGTTTAACTTGACAACGTGTCTAGAGAGGACATTGTGGGTCAAAGGGCCTGATCCTGCAGTGTGCTGTTCTATCTTTTATTTCCTATGTTTTTGATGCATTCTTAAACTGAGGTCATGAGTGCTCTTGCAAGAAGACGTAAAATTGACAATGGCACCATTTTGAAGAACAAGGATATTTTCTCCCCCGTATCTTGCTTAACATTTAACTCAATCAACATCTTCAATTATCGCTCATTGTCACAGTGTTCTGTGTGGTCCTCGTGTGTGAAAAGCAGATCCTCATTTCCAACATTATAATACTTACCACATTTCAAAAATATTTTGTTGATTATAAAATACCTTGAAATTAAAAGCACTTAGTAAGTAGATGCCTTTCTTTCTTAACTTCGTGACCACTGGAAATATAATTCCAAAACAATCTCCAACAAAAGGTATTGCAAAAAGCACAGTTTAATCATTGACGAGAGATACAGCGCAGAAACAGGCCCTTTGGCCCATCGAGTCCACGCTGACCAGCGATCATTCCACACGCTAGCAGTATCCGACACTCTAGGGACTATTTACAATTTTACCGAAGCCCATTACCCCACAAACCTGCATGTGTTTGGAGTGTGGGAAGAAACTGGAGCACCTGGAGAAAACCCACACGGTCACAGGGAGAACGTATAAACTGACAGCACCCATAGTCAGGTTCGAACCCAGGTCTCTTTCTACACACGTTGCAAAAACCTACCTGATTTGCTAATATCCTTCAGTCAGGGAAATCAGGCATGCTTCCTGGGTTCAAGCCTGGTTGTGATTCCAAACCCACTGATGTGGTGGAATCCTATCCCTGCTTTACAATGGCTGCCAACCCATCCAAGTGAAATAACGGTTACTGATATCTCCCTCATCTCCAATATCCCCATCCAATGAAAGATTAACAGTAGTGCTGAGATGGGTATGATGGGGAAGACAGAGAAAACGTGCAAACTCATGATATGTGCATAAAACCATGAGAGGAATAGATCGGATCGATGCACAGTCCCTTGCCCAGAGTCTCTTGCCCAGAGTAGGGGAATATAGGACCAGAGGACATAGGTACAAGGTGAAAGGGAAAGATTAAATAGGAATCTGAGGGGTAACTTTTTTACACAAACGGTGATGGGTGAATGGAACAAGCTGCCAGAGCAGGTAGTTGAGGCAAGGACCATCCCAACTTCTGAGAAACAGTTATACAGGTACATGGAAAGGACAGGTTTGGAGGAATATGGACCAAACGCAGGCAGGTGGGACTAGTGTAGCTGGGACATTTTGGCCGGTGTGGACGAGTTGGGCGTATTTCCACACTGTATCACACTATGATTCCCATATAGATAGTCCTATATGGGTAGGAGTTTGCAAGTTCTCCTTGTGACCATGTGGGTTTCCTCCGGGTGCAGTGGTTTCCTCCCACATCCCAAAGACGTGCGGGTTCGTAGGTTAATTGGCCCACTGTGAATTGCCCTGAGTGTGTGGGGAGTGGATTTGAAAGGCGGGCGTACGCAGCGTCTTGCCATCGTACGCAGCATCTTGACGGTGTATGCCTAGCGCGTGGCGTTGCGCGATGATGTCACCGCCCGGCGTGGCGTTGCGTGATGACGTCACCGCCCGACGCTGTGCGACGCCGAAAATCCGGCCCAGCTGATTGGTAGGTATGATGCAAATGACTTCACGCACAAACCTAGCGCGAAATTAGCACGTACTTAGCGCGAACTTCTCGTGAACTCCGCTTCCGTTTGGTCGCGCCAAAACGCATGCAATCGCATGCAAGTGGAACAGGGCCTTTACACTTTTAATTACACTCTACACTTAGTGGGGGGCCAACAGGAACGGAGGGGACCCAGGGTGGGTTGGGGCTGTTGCCACGTGCAGTGGCCGGCAGTAGGCAGGACTGTTTACTGAACTTTTATAACTGTCGGCGCCAAAATGTGGCGATTCCTGTGTACTGCCTGGGTGAGATCTGCTCCATGGATTTACCAGTTGTATGCAAAACAAAGTAGTTCACTCTACCTAGGTACACGTGGCAACAGAATACCATTGAATCTTACTTGTGCAGTGCATTTATTTACCTTCTGAGGGGGATGTCCCAGAAAGGAAATAAAATGAAAATGATGCTGACATCGTCAATCCTCGAGAAACTTAAAGAAGTTACCTGATGACGGTAAAGTAAATCTTCAGGGCTTTTCGAACGTTTGAGTGTTTGATGGTTAGAGTGATACATTGTGGAAACAGGCCCTTTTGCCCAACTTGCCCACACCGGCCAACATGCCCCATCTACACTAGTCCCACCTGCCCGTGTTTGACTCATACCCCTTTAACCCTATCCTATCCATGAACCTGTCCAAATGTTTTTTTTTAAACATTTGCAGGGACAAAGGTGTTCTTGAACCTGGTGATCACACTTTTCAGGCTCCTGTATCTTTCATTCCGATGGTAGCAGTGAAATGGGAGGATGGCCAGGGTGGTGTGAGTCTTTGATGATGCACAGAGTCTCTTGCCCAGAGTAGGGGAATCGAGGGCCAGAGGACATCGGTTCAAGGTGAAGGGGAAAATATTTAATAGAAATCCAAGGGGTAACTTTTTCACACAAAAGGTGGCGGGTGGATGGAACGAGCTGCCAGATGAGGTTGAGGCTGGGACTATCCCATCTTTTAATTTAGACAGGTACATGGATAGAACAGGTTTGATGGGATATGGACCAGGCGCAGGCAGGTGGGACTAGTGTAGCTGGGACATTTTGGCTGGTGTGGGCAAGTTGGGCCGAAGGGGCTGTTTCCACACTGCATCACTCTATAACAATGTTGGCTGTTTTTTTTGAGACAGTGCCTCCTGCAGATCCATCCCTTCAATAGTGGGGGAGGTCAGTACCTGTGATGGACCGGGTAGTGTCCACCAGTGTAATCAGTTGCACTGTCTACCAGCAACACTAGTAGGAGGAAGTGAAAAAAGGGCAGATTTTAAAAAAACTAAAACCATTGGCACTAGCAGCAACCCAGGCCTGTCTGTTGAAAACATCAATGATTTGGATGAAGGGATTCAAAGTAACATTAGCAAATTTGCAGATGACACAAAGCTGGGTGGCAGTGTGAACTGTGAGGAGGATGCTATGAGGATGCAGGGTGACCTGGACAGGTTGGGGGAGTGGGCAGATGCATGGCAGATGAAGTTTAATGTGGATAAATGTGAGGTTATCCACTTTGGTAGCAAAAACAGGGAGGTAGATTACTATCTAAAGTTGGGAAAAGAGGAAGTACAACAGGGACCGGGGGGGTCCTTGTACATCAGTCTATGAAAGTAAGCATGCAGGTACAGCAGGCAGTGAAGAAAGCGAATGGCATGTTGGCCTTTATAACAAGAGGAATCGAATATAGGAGCAAAGAGGTCCTTCTGCAGTTGTACAGAGCCCTAGTGAGACCATACCTGAACTATTGTGTGCAGTTTTGGTCCCGTAATTTGAGGAAGGACAGTCTTGCTATTGAGGGAGTGCAGCATAGGTTTACACGGTTAATTCCCGGGATGGCGGGACTGTCATATGCTGAGAGAATGGAGCAGCTGGGCTTGTACACTCTGGAGTTTAGAAGGATGAGAGGGGATTTCATTGAAACATATAAGATTGCTAGGGGATTGAGCCGTTGGCGCGCTACATTTTCAGACAGTGCAGGTAAAATGTTCCCGATGTTGGGGGAGTCCAGACCAGGGGCCACAGTTTAAGAATAAGGAGTAAGCCATTTAGAATGGAGACGAGGAAACACTTTTTCTCACGGAGAGGGGTGAGTCTGTGGAATTCTCTGCCTCAGAGGGCGGTGGAGGCAGGTTCTCTGGATGCTTTCAGGAGAGAGCTAGATGGGGCTCTTAAAAATAGCAGAGTCAGGGGATATGGGGAGAAGGCAGGAACGGGGTACTGATTGGGGATAATCAGCCGTGATCACATTGAATGGTGGTGCTGGCTCGAAGGGCCGAATGGCCTACTCCTGCACCTATTGTACATTGTCTATTGTTTATTGTTGGTATTTGTTACTTTTTTTTAAGAAGGTCTGGTTTTTGCTGCCAGTAGATTATCTTATCTAGCATTAATGCAGCTTGCTGCTTGCGAGAGAGGTGAATGTAATCAATGGCACCAATCCCCTCTTTGCAAAGTGCTTTGCAAAGTGATAGTGGTGGGAGAAATGTAACAGTCGCCGTCAAATGAGAAACAGTGTTAATTCGGGGCAGGCAACTAGCTGTTTGCACACCGCGACACAAGGTGCATTGAATGCAAAATATGAAACCCCCCCCCCCCCAGCTTCTCCAAACTTGTGACCCTTGCACAAGCTGGAGGAAGTGTAGACGGCTGTGTCTAGAACAAGGGGTCACAGTTTAAGGATAAGGGGGAAATATTTTAGGACCAAGATGAGAAAAGCATTTTTCACACAGAGAGTGGTGAGTCTTTGGAATTCTCTGCCACAGAAGGTAGTTGGGGCCAGTTTATTGGCTATATTTAAGAGGGAGTTAGATGTGGCCCTTGTGGCGAAGGGGATCAGGGGGTATGGAGAGAAGGCAGGTACGGGATACTGAGTTGGATGATCAGCCATGATCATATTGAATGGCGGTACAGGCTCGAAGGGCCGAATGGCCTACTCCTGCACCTATTTTCTATGTTTCTATGTGTGCAGGAGCCCAGCCGTCCTGCAGGTCACAACACTGTGAGCGACTGACTGCGAGCGAGTTCCTCGTGCGGGGCGGGCTGGAGAAGCGAGCGATGCCGAGCTGGGAAGGAGAAAGGGAAGATTTAATTGCCAGAGTCGGGTTACCCTCACTTGACTCCTGAATTATCCGGGGGATTAGCACGTATGAGTCAATTTCAGACCACACAGTGCAGGCAGGGACTGAGGTAGGATTCGGTGAAACCCAATCCCTCTAACTTGTATCAAAATTATCTTATGCATCTAATGTTTGCGCATTTTGTATTGCTGATATCCCTCGTCTGAAAACTGCGTAGTCGTGACAGGTTATTAAAAGAAAGCGATATTCCGATAGTAATTAAAAATAATTCTAGAACAGGTACGTCTGCAGAAGAATGTGCGTTTAAATCTGGTGATAGAATTGCTCGGAACTTGCTCCCTTGTTGGATCTGGATCTGGAACTGGATGTAATACGGTGAAAAGCTCCAGGTAGAGCACCACTCAGCGCTATGATGGTGATGGACCTACTTGTCGAGATGGAGGTGCTTTTAGAGTTAGTGCATCTTTGTATGTGCTGATGTTTTGGAGATCTCTGATGCTGGCTGCTAGGGTATTCCAATCACTTGCTGTCTTGAAGAAAAACGAGTTAGAAAGTGCTAATGAAGTGCCGTCCGGAATGAAATAATTTCCAGGTTGGTAACTTCTGGTTGACATGCCGAAGGGTGCCTGAGTTAACTGGATGTGGGCCTCCATCTTTAAATCAGTAGTGGTATTCTTGACCTTGTGGAATGTTGTCAGTCTGATGATCTTGTGACGAGTAGTGGGTGGATGAAGTTCAAGGTCCTTTATCATGCTGGAGACTGAGCTCTGCCACTTGTAGTTGTTACATATGAAACTCGCTGCTCTGCTTTGCACTGTCTGCATCTTATAGATGTTCCCTTGAGTGTAAGGATCCCACACGGAGCAGCAATATTCAACATGTGGACACACAAAGCTTTTATACGCTTGGATCTTAACTTCTTTGGGTGCGTTGTTGCAGATTGCGACGTGGAAAGCCGATGACACTGCTGGCTTTGGCAAGTGGACGAGTGCCCCAGTATAGTGCGGGTAACCCTTAGTTTAATGTCACGTGTACTGAGGTACAGTGAAAAGCTTTTGTTGTGTGCTATCCAGTCAGCGGAAAGAAAATACAGTACATAATTACAATCGAGCCATTTACAGTGCACAGATACATGATAAAGGGAATAGCGTTTAGTGCAAGGCAAAGCCAGTAAAGCCCGATCAAGGATAGTCCGAGGGTCACCAATGAGGCAGATTGTAGTTCAGCACTGCTCTCTGGTTGTGGTAGGATGATTCAGTTGCCTGATAACAGCTGGGAAGAAACTGTCCCTGAATCTGGAGGTGTGCGTTTTCACACTTCTGTACCTTTTGCCTGATGGGAGAGAGAAGAAGAGGGAGTGGCCGGGGTGCGGCCCGTCCTTGATTATGCTGCTGGCCTTGCCAAGGCAGCGTGAGGTATAAATTGAGTCAATAGAAGGGAGGTTGGATTGTGCGATGACATAAGACATTGGAGCAAGAGTAGGGCATTTGGCCCTTCAAGTCTATCCTGGCATGAACCAAGATGGATGACTAATCTTCCATCTCATCACGGTAGACAGAAAATGCTGGAGAAACTCAGCGGGTGAGGCAGCATCTATGGAGAGAAGGAATCGACGTTTCAGGTCGAGACCCTTCTTCAGACTGATGTCGGGGAAGGGTGGGAAAAAGAAAGGAAGAGGCAGAGACAGTCGGCTTTGTGGGAGAGTTGGGAAGGGGGAAGGGAATGAGGGAGAAAGCAAGGACTATCTAAAATTGGAGGTCAATGTTCATACCGCTGGGGTGTAAACTACCCAAGCGAAATATGAGGTGCTGCTCCTCCAATTTGCGCTGGGCCTCACTCTGGCAATGGAGGAGGCCCAGGACAGAAAGGTCAGATTGGGAATGGGAGGGGGAGTTGAAGTGCTGAGCAACCGGGAGATCAGGTTGGTTAGTACGAACTGAGCGGAGGTGTTGGGCGAAGCAATTGCCGAGCCCGCGCTTGGTCTCACCGATGTAGAGAAGTTGACACCTAGAACAGCGGATACAGTAGATGAGTTTGGAGGAGGTGCAGGTGAACCTCTGCCTCACTTGGAAAGACTGATTGGGTCCTCGGATGGAGTCGAGAGGGGAGGTAAAGCGACAGGTGTAGCATTTCCTGTGGTTGCAAGGGAAAGTACCGGGAGAGGGTGTGGTTTGGGTAGGAATGGACAAATTGACCAGGGAGTTACGGAGGGAACGGTCGCTGCGGAAAGCAGAAAGGGGAGGAGATGGGAAGATGTGGTCAGTGGTAGGATCACGTTGGAGGTGGCAAAAATGTCAGAGGATTATATGTTGTATGCGACGGCTGATGGGGTGGAAGGTGAGGACAAGGGGGACTCTGTCCTTGTTACGAGTGGGGGGTTGGGGAGTAAGAACAGAGCTGTGGGATATAATGGTGAGAGCCTCATCTATAATAGAAGAGGGGAACCCCCGTTCCCTAAAGAATTAGGACATCTCCGATTCCCTGGTATGGAATACATCATCCTGGGAGCAGATACGGTATAGACGGAGGAATTGGGAGTAGGGGAAAAAGGCCTTACAGGAAGCAGGATGGGAAGAAGTGTAGTCCAGATAACTATGGGAATCAGTGAGTTTGTGGTAGATGGCGGCTAGTAGTTTGGTGCCTGCGATGGATAGAGTGAGGTCTAGAAACAGTAGGAAGATGTCGGAAATGGTCCAGGTGAATTTGAGTGCCGGATGGAAATTAGTGGCGAAATGGATGAAGTAATTGCAGGATGGGTGCAGGAGGTAGCACCAATGCAGTTGTCGATGTAGCGGAGGCAGAGTTCGGGGTTAGGGCCACGGTACGCCTCGAACAAGGATTGTTCGACGTACCCTACAAAGAGGCAGGCATAGCTGGGCCCATGCGCGTGCCCAAAGCTACGCCTTGTATTTTGGAGGGAATGGGAGCAGTCAAAGGAAAAGTTGTTGAGAGTAAGGACCAGCTCCGCTAGGCGGAGGAGAATATCTGCAGACGGGGATTGGTTGGTTCTATGGTCGAGGAAAAAACGGAGGGCTTTAAGACCCTCCTGGTGGGGGATGGAGGTGTAGAGTGACTGGACGTCCATGGTGAAGATGAGGGAGTGGGGGCCTGGAAAACGGAAGTCATGAAGGAGACGAAGAGCGTGTGAGGAGTCTTGGGCATAGCTGGAGAGGGATTGGGCCAGGGGGGATAGGATGGAGTCGAGGTATGTGGAAATCAGTTTGGTGGTACATGGACATGTTTCAACATCACTATTACCTTGCCAGCTTCCCGTGTCCTTTCAGTTTTCAGAAATCCATCTAGCTCTGCTTTGAATGCAAGGGATAATGGAGCCTCCACTGCTAATCAAGAATGTCTGTTCATCTCTGCCTTAAAAATAGCCAATGACTTGGCCAACGCTTTGCGTCTTTTTTAGTTCTCTGACTTGGCCAGAGCTTTGTAGTCTCGGGGATAAAGAGAGGGAAACAGGGGGGGGGGGGGCTAAGCACGCTGCCATGAGGCGCACTTGTGTTGAGGAGCAATGTTGCTACTTATCTACACTGACTGAGGCCGGCTGTGGTCGTGTTCTTGTATTGTTAGAATAAGGCATTCTTACTCTAGTACTCAAACCCTGTCACAAGCACTGGCATGAAGCTTGTCCATTTTACAAGATAAACTGATAAACTAGATAAGTTAATGGAGGAGTATCTGTGAGTGTGTACATGTGTGTGTGGTGTGTGTTCAGGAGTGAGTTCGAGAGGAAATGCAGAAAACTGAATGATCTTTAAGTTACTGACTAACTTCCACTTCTTTTCTGCTTAGCATGCTGGCCGTTTATAATCTCTTTGACTCTTATTTATTGTGCTTGCATTATGTAATATCTCTCCACTGTGAAGGGCAAAATCGAAAGACAAAATGAAAGATCTAACAAATCTCTCAGCTGCCGTTACCATAGCAACAAAGTTAAAGTGACATGTTGTTGCATTGTTGACCTGCTTAAGGGTTTAACTTGAGTATTGGGCAGACAATAAATAACAATCCATACAGATAAATAACAGTTTGACATTTTTTTCCTAATGAAATACCACACGTCACTTTTCAAACTAATTGATTAAGGGGGACAGAGAATTGCCATACCGTTGAACACTGGAAATAATATAGCCTACTGCTGATGTACTTCAGCAGTGCAGTCCTCTCCAAAGAATAAAATTAATTACAGCAGAGCCACACCAAATAGTAGAAGTGAGTTTGACCTTTTGTTGCATTATAATATTAAAAAACCGAAAGACCTAACTTGTCACTGATGGAGAGACTATAAAAAGGAGCAGATTTGATTTTCTTCCCAGTCCTGAACCTAATTACTTGTGACCCAGATTCTGCTCCGAAGCGCATCCATTTTATGAGGCAAAGGGATGCTGCCTTCAATTGAGTGGCCTGACCTAACTACTTCCCAACACCTGGTAAAAGCTGGCTTTATACCTCAAACTATCTGTATGCAAGAGTCGCCATTTTGATGCCATTTTACAGTCTCAGCTGCAGCTGGCCACACTCACGCCCATTACAGCCATCGCCTCTTCTCCGGTCGTCCCATGGACCATTGCCCTCTATTTGCACGGCCCTTTTCAACCTTTGGTACGTAGGCCCTTTAGTACAGGTGTCAGGGGCTATGGGGAGAAAGCAAGAGAATGGGGTTGTGGGGGAGAGATGGATCAGCCATGGTTGAATGCCAGAGTAGACCGAATGGGCCGAATGGCCTAATTCTGTTCCTATCACCTATGACCTTATGACCCCTTGATCACCAGGGAGCACCTCCCACAGCCAACCTTCAGGATGCAGAAGGTCAGACCCCATCAGATTCTTCTTACCGGTTTATTTGTCCAGTGACCGCTGTCGTCAACCTCCATCCTCCCCTCTGGCCGGCAGTTCCCCGGCGGGCGAGCCAGGCCTGGTGTTGCCAAGTATGCTGGAGGCAGTTTTGATGCCATAGCGATTGCTGTGTGTTGGGTAGGAAGTCAAGGATCCAGTACAGAGTGGCAGAGGGGAGGGGGGGTTGGGGGGGGGGGGTGAGTGGGGGGGGGGCGTCTCATATTCCGGAGTTTGGTTGGACTTATGGTGTTGAAGGTGGAGTCTGTAAACAGTATCCTTATTATCCACATATTTCAGGGATGAGTGTAGGGTCGGAGAGATGCCGTTTGCCGTGGACTTGTTGCGACGGCAGATGAACTGCTGTGGACCAAAGCTTCGTGGGAGGCTAGAGTTAAGGTGCGCCATAACCAGCCTCTCGTAGCACTTCATGACAGTGGATGTCAGAGGCAAATGATGAGTAGTGATTAAGGCATGTTGCTACCTTGTAGTTTTTAAGGCCCTGGGATTATAGTGCTCTTGAAGCTAGTTGGAACCACAGATTGGACTAGTTGGTCATAAGTTCATATGTTAATAAGTGATAGGAGCAGAATTGGTTGAAGGTACAGATAGGAGCAGAAAAGCATGCAGGTACAGCAGGCAGTGAAGAAAGCGAATGGCATGTTGGCCTTTATAACAAGAGGAGCAAAGAGGTCCTCCTGCAGTTGTACAGAGCCCTAGTGAGACCACACCTGGAGTATTGTGTACAGTTTTGGTCCCCTTATTTGAGGAAGGACATTCTTGCTATTGAGGGAGTGCAGCGTAGGTTTACAAGGTTAATTCCTGGGATGGCGGGACTGTCATATGCTGAGAGAATGGAGCAGCTGGGCTTGTACACTCTGGAGTTTAGAAGAATGAGAGGGGATCTCATTGAAACATTATAAGATTGTTAAGGGTTTTGACAGGCTAGAGGCAGGAAACATGTTCCCGATGTTGGGGGAGTCCAGAACCAGGGGCCACAGTTTAAGAATAAGGAGTAAGCCATTTATAATAGAGACGAGGAAACACTTTTTTTCACAGAGAGTGGTGAGTCTGTGGAATTCTCTGCCTCAGAGGGCGGTGGAGGCAGGTTCTCTGGATGCTTTCAAGAGGGAGCTAGATAGGGCTCTTAAAAATAGCGGAGTCAGGGGATATGGGGAGAAGGCAGGAATGGGGTACTGATTGGGGATGATCAGCCATGATCACAATGAATGGCGGTGCTGGCTCGAAGGGCCGAATGGCCTACTCCTGAACCTATTGTCTATTGTCTATTTTCTATTGTCTATAATTAGGCCATTCGGCCCATCAAGTCTACACCGCCATTCAATCATGGCTGATCTATCTTTCCCTCTTAACACCATTCTTCGACCTTCTCCCTATAACCCCTGACACCCGTACTAATCAAGAATCTTATCTGTTTCTGCCTGACTAAAATATCCATTGACTTGGCCTCCACAGCCTTCTGTGGCATCGGCCCATGCACATTCTGGGTTCACGATTGGAGACGCCATCCTGGCCAGTTGGATTGTGGACGCAGCCCAGACCATCACATAAACCAACCTCCCTTCTATTGACTCGTTTATACCACAAGCTGCCTCGGCAAGGCCAGCAGCACGATCAAGGACGAGTCGCACCTTGGCCACTCCCTCTTCTCCCCTCTCCCATCGGGCAAAAGTTATAGAAGTGTGAAAATGCACACCTCCAGATTCAGGGACAGTTTCTTCCCAGCTGTTATCAGGCAACTGAATGATCCTACCACAACCAGGGAGCAGTGCTGAACTACTATCCACCTCATTGGTGACCCTCGGACTATCCTTGATTGGACTTTGCTGACTTTACCTTGCACTAAATGCTATTCCCTTATCATGTTACAGAGAAAGGTTGAACAAGTTAGGTCTTTATTCTTTGGAGCGCAGAAGGTTAAGGGGGGACTTGATTGAGGTCTTTAAAATGATGAAAGGGATAGACAGAGTTGACGTGGATAAGCTTTTCCCATTGAGGGTAGGGAAGATTCAAACAAGAGGGCATGACATGAGAATTAAGGGACAGAAGTTTAGGGGTAACATGAGGGGGAACTTCTTTACTCAGAGAGTGGTGGCTGTGTGGAATGAGCTTCCAGCAGAAGTGGTGGAGGCAGGATCGATTTTAACATTTAAGAGTAAAGTGGATAGGTATATGGACGGGAAGGGAATGGAGGGGTATGGTCTGAGTGCAGGTAGATGGGACTAGGGGAAAATAAATGATCGGCACGGGCTGGAAGGGCCGAGAGGGCCTGTCTCCGTGCTGTAATTGTTATATGGTTATATGGTTATATGGTTATATATCCATAGACTGTAAATGGATCGATTGTAATCATGTATTGTCTTTCTGCTGACCAGATAACATGCAACAAAAGCTTTTCACTGTACCTCGGTACATGTGACAATAAACTACACTAAGCTAATCTCTCTCGGTGAGTTCATCACTAACATCCTCGTGACATCTTCTACTCCTTGCCTTCTCTCTCATATACTTATCTGGGCAACAAACAATCTGCTAGAAGAACTCAGCGGGTCAAGAGTCAAGAGTGTTTAATTGTCACTTGTCCCGAACCGGAACAATCACATTCTTACATGCGGCCGCACGACAGATATGTAAACATAGTACTCGTATGTAAACACCGTAATAAACAGCAAAAAATCTTGTTCAGTATATATATAAAAAACAAACAATAATTGTGCAAAGGCAAAAACAGTGCCCACCCAAGTCACGTTCACAGGTTGTAGGAGTAGAATTAGGCCATTAGGCCCCCCGAATGTACTCCGCCATTCAATCATGGCTGATTCCTGCCTTCTAATCCCATTTTCCTGCCTTCTCCCCATAACCCTTGACACCCGTTCTAATCAAGAATTATATTATATTTATACTTTCCAGGAATTCAGGAATTCAGGAATGAGTGGGTTAGCGTATAATGAGAGTTTGACAGCACTGGGCCTCTACACGCTAGAGTTTAGAAAGTTGAGGAGGGACCCTCATTGAATCTTACAGAATAATGAAATGCATAGATAGAGTGGATGTGGAAAGGATGCTTCCACAGGTGGGAGAGTCTAGGACCAGGGGTCACAGCCTCAGAATTAAAGGACGTTCTTTTAGAAAGGTGAGGAGGAACTTCTTTAGTCGGAAGGTAGTTAATCTGTGGAATTTATTGCCACAGAGGGCTGTGGAGGCCAAGTCAGTGGATATTTTTAAGGCAGAGATATTGTCAAGAATTTGTCTATCTCTGCCTTAAAAATATCAATTGACTTGGCCAAAGCCGTCTATGTAGTTCAGAGTTTATTTTTGAGGTTGCAGTGTTTATTAGCCTGATGATTGTTGGGAAGAAGCTGCCCCTTGAACCTGGACACTACAATTTTCAGGCTCCTTTGCCTTCTTCCCGATCTCAGGGGTGAAAAATGAGAGCGTGGCCAGGGTGGTGTATGTCTCTGATGATGCTGGCTGTCTCTTTGAGGCAGCGACTCCGGTAGATCCCTTTTATGGTGATGAGGTCAGTACCCGTGATGGGATCAAGTCATAAGGTCATAAGTGATAGTAGTAGAATTATGTCATTCGGCCCATCAAGATGGCTGATCTATCTCTCCCTCCTAATCCCATTCTCCTGCCTTCTCCACATAACCTCTGACACCTGTACTAATCAACAATCTATCTATATCTGCCTTAAAAATATCCACTGACGGCCTCTACTGCCTTCTGTGGCAAATAATTCCACAGATTCACCACTCTCTGACTAAAGAAATTTCTCCTCATCTCCTTCCTAAAATAATGTCCTTTAATTCTGAAGCTATGACTAGAGGTCATAGACTCTCCACTTTGGCGGCAAAAACAAGGGGGCAGATTATTATCTCAATGGGGTTAGGTTAGGTAAGGGGGAGATGCAGCGAGACCTGGGCGTCCTTGTACACCAGTCACTGAAAGTTGGCGTGCAGGTACAGCAGGCAGTGAAGAAAGCTAATGGAATGTTGGCCTTCATAACAAGAGGATTTCAGTATAGGATTAAAGAGGTTCTTGTGCAGTTGTATAGGGCTCTGGTGATACCACATCTGGAGTATTGTGTACAGTTTTGGTCTCCTAATTTGAGGAAGGACATCCTTGTGATTGAGGCAGTGCAGCGTAGGTTCACGAGATTGATCCCTGGGATGGCGGGACTGTCATATGAGGAAAGATTGAAAAGACTAGGCTTGTATTCACTGGAGTTTAGAAGGATGAGGGGATATCTTATAGAAACATATAAAATTATAAAAGGACTGGACAAGCTAGATGTAGGAAAAATGTTCCCTATGTTTGGCAAGTCCAGAACCAGGGGCCACAGTCTTAGAATAAAGGGGAAGCCATTTAAGACTGAGGTGAGAAAAACTTCTTCACCCAGAGAGTTGTGAATGTGGGGAATTCCCTGCCACAGAGGGCAGTGGAGGCCAAGTCACTGGATGGATTTAAAAGAGAGTTAGATAGAGCTCTAGGGGCTAGTGGAGTCAAGGGATATGGGGAGAAGGCAGGCACGGGTTATTGATTGGGGACCATCAGCCATGATCACAATGAATGGCGTTGCTGGCTCAAAGGGCTGAATGGCCTCCTCCTGCACCTATTTTCTATGTTTCTAGTGGAAAGTGCCTGTCCATTTCCTCACCAGATGCTGCCCGGCCCACTGAGTCCCTCCAGCATTTGTTTTGTTTCTTGCAGGAAACAAAACAAATCAGCCAGTTTTGATATTTCTGCTCCCCAGGAGACTCCATGTTAACACATGCAGTCATCATGTTATTTAATAGCCTGATGGTCGTTGGGAAGAAGCTGCTCCTGAACGAGGACGGTACAGTTTTCAGACCCTAGTAGCTTCTTCCCGATGGGTGGAGTGAAATAACAAGCTCTTATTTTCACATGAGTTGTGCCCAAGGTGCTCAATTATGTTTTTTAAAACATATAGGTTGTTGAGCTAAAAAAAAAAATCTCATGTCTTGGTACAGCTACAGGACCCATCAGCAGTTGATGTGTCACCACTGGGGCACAGAACTCTGTAGGTACAGGAAATATTCCACTGTAGATAAAGAGGTGGCTGCATGGTAATTCGAATATCATTGTACCTTAATTGGTACATGTGACAATGAAAGGCCTTTGAAACCTTGGTCAAAGTAATTGAGTGCATTGGGCATTTGTCTTCTGAAATGGGTAGCAGTGATTACTAAACGCTGTGATGAAAAGAATCATACTATTGACACTAAGGTGGCTATGATTAGACTTTACTTTAGACTTTGGAGATGCAGCGCAGAAACAGGCCCTTCGGCCCACCAAGTTTGCGCCGACCAGCGAACACCCCGTATGCTGGCACTACACTACTCACCAGGGTCAATTTACAATTTTGACCTTAGCCAATTAACCTTCAAACCTGTCTTCGTCTTCGGAATGTTGGAGGAAACCGGAGAAACACCTGGAGATAATCCATGCGGTCAAGGGGAGAACGTGCAAACTCCATATAGGCAGCACCCGTAGTCAGGATCGAACCCGGGTCTCTGGCGCAGTAAGGCAGCAACGCTACCACTAGTTGTATTTCTTTTCATGCTTTAAACTTTGAGTCCATTGCGTGGCAGTGTGCGTTTGCGTTCTGAGGGAAACTGGATTTAAACCTCGTTCCAGACTTGTACTGCAAGAAAGACACAAAGTTCTGGAGTCGCTCTGTGGGTCAGGCAGCATCAACGAAAAGAATGGATTGAATGGAAATTGCCCGTGCCTACCGACATACCTCATCTACACTAGTCCCACCTGCCTACATTTGGCCTATATTCTTCTAAACCTGTCCTGTCCATGTACCTGTCTAAATGCTACTTAAATGTTGCGATAGCACCTGGCTTAACTACCTCATCTGGCAACTTGTTCCATACACCCATACATGGTGACATGTCAGAGTATAGAAGTGAGATCGACCGATTGACCAAATGGTGCCAGCACAATAACCTGGCTCTCAACACCAGCAAAACCAAGGAACTGATTGTGCACTTTGGAAGGGGTAGGATAGGGACTCACAATTCCATTTATATCAACGGGATGATGGTGGAAAGGGTCAAGAACTTCAAATTCCTGGGCGTGCTTATTTCCAAAGATCTTTCCTG